>ULGX01000008.1:0-153385 GCA_900519075.1 Yarrowia bubula | reverse complement strand
TTTTTTTTTTTTTTTTTTTTTTTTTTTTGTTTTTTTTTTGAACTTTTCAATTATAAATTATCTATACTGATCTATATACCAGGACTACAAAAATACTGCTGAGAATGACATCCACCAGCGAAAATTGCAGCACGGTCCACACAAACTGATACAGCAGTTTGGGTGAAAACACTGTCCAGATGAAAAGATGTTCTCTGAGAAAGAAGCATGCAATCATGACAGCAGAAATGGCCACACTAGAGTAGGCGAGAACGACGTAAACCCGTAGAGTGAGCGCCTGTTGAACCAGTTTAGTGGTCAGCTTGACGTCCTTGTTTTTCTCTGCGATTTTCGCGAAAATGGCGTTTCGTACATGGTCTTCTAGCAGAAAGCTAAGACCAGCAGTAGACCAGTACAAGGGACCTATCCAGTTGGAAACAAACGTCAAAATGCCCACAAACTCAATCTGATAGAGCGTGATTCCATTGTAAGCGTTGGAGAGGTCAATTGAGGCCATACTGTTGGAATTGCCCATGGAGAAGAAGGACACTTGCTCTAGGAGGAGAGTAGATACAGAGAGAACTAGGACGAGTTTCTGGAAGAGGGCTTCGGTCTGGTAAATGTCACGTGACGAGAAGATGAACGACCTGTTTGTCGCCTTTCTCAAGAAAATCTCCAGACAGTAGTAAACCACAAACAGTGGGATATTCTGAAGCCGCGATTGGGTGATGAGGAACAAGGTTAGAAACGCATGCAAGTCTCGGATAAGATTAACTTTATCCGTTCCAGCTAGACTGAGAACTCTGTAGAGAGATCCAGCAGCGATAGTAGAAAAAGCAAACCGAGCCAAACCAGCCATACGAGCATTTACCTCGTTCAGAGCTCCAGGTAGACCCATTAGGTAGAGTAAAGGAGCAGGAACGACCTCTCCAGCTTCCCAGGCTTGGGTGATTTTGAAACCCAGAGAAGCAAAGGTGGTGATGAGAGTGAGGACGAAAGCGAGTTTGGACTCGACTTTGGAAAAGCCGTACTTCCAGATCTTGTTGAAAGCTACTCCGTAGGTGAGGAGGATAAGTCCCCAGAGAATAGGATGATGGCCGTCCAGTGAAAGCCAGGTGGCCATATCGTCCTTCTTGGTGTACTTTTGGCCCGTTTGGTTCCAGGAAGTCATCATTCGGACAAAGACCTGGACAAACATCCAGTTGAACCCATCGCCAAACTTGTTTCGACTACCGGAAATGTACAGGAAAGCCATCCAGCCAGAGGTGATCCAGTACCAGATCTGGTGCTCTTCTTCAACGGTAGAAGAACCGAAAACGGAGATGAAGTAGACCAGGAGAATGATGAGATAGAGCCGTTTGAGACCCTGGACAGCGAGAGTGAGGGCTGAGAAGACTGTGAGAGCGAGAATGGTAGACACTAGACCCAAGCCAATACCTCCCAGCATATCGTTAGTGTTGTAGTTGGAAGAAGCATGGGTGAGGTATGATTGAGCTTCGTAGAGAAAGTTGTAGTAGTCTTTGACGGTGGGATTGGTGGAGAGTAGGTCATATAGCTCGTAAACCTCCTTGGCATCACTATCCCGAGAAGCTTGTCCTTCTAAAATTTGAACCATTTGGTCAGCGTTGTTTTTGAGCACATTGAGCTGATCAGAAGGAGACCAGAGACCCAGCATTTGAGACACCAACACTCCCAAGTTGTTCTTTGGCGTATTCAGGCCCAGAAGAGCTGTCAGAGTAGGCACCAAATCAGTCTGGTCCATTTTAGAATGGTACTTGAACGAATCAGTCCAAGGTAAAGGAGACGTCTCCTTCGTTTCAGTGAGCTGAACAGACTCAAACTTTGGAGAAGCAAACACCATAGCTGCAGACGTTTCTCCGGCACTGCTTCCTCCATGGTTACCCACTTCATTCATACCATGATCTCCCAGTAGAATCAAAACAGTGTCCTCATCACAGTGATTATACAGGTTGTCGAAAATCTCGTCCATTTCCTTTTGTTTAGCAGGCATAAAAGGCGACTCAGGACCTGTCTTATGGCCAATATGATCCAGACCAAGGTAATGAAGAATAAGCACATCCCAGTCGTTTTTTCGCTCCAGCTGAGTATCAATATGACGTGTGACGTTGTTATCCACCTCAGTATAGTCAGACACAAAAAACGACGCGGTTCCTTCACTTTCTTCAAACATGCCTGGAAACAGCTTGATCCAAGTATCATCTCCAAACATGTGAATCTTTCTGCCCTCTCGAGTAGCCTGAGCCAACCACGAGTCCTGATTGGCCAATGTGGACGAATTGTCACTTTCAGCAATGTTCAAAACCGCGTCCAAAAAGTTTGGTGTCGATCCCGTAGTTAGACCCTTGATACGGGGCAAAGTGACTGTTGGAGGTGTCGAATGGGCCGTAAAGGGAATAGCACCGCCTGAATTGATACGCTTGTGTAGCTGTGGAAGGTTGCTTTGGTCGGAAAACGCGAAATCGCTTCGAAACGCGTCCACTACCATGATGATGGCCTTTTGGAAGGGGGCCTCGGTAGGGACACGTGATTCGGTGTATCCTGGAAGCAGTACACGTGAGGGAAGAAAGCCTCGGGCGAATAGGAGTACTGCAGCGAGCTGCAATATCAGAATTGCCACTGCCAAAGTCCACCTTTTCCAGAGCATGTTGGTGTGAGAATGGGTGATGGAGATGAGCTTGACAGGAACTTTTGGATTTAGGTTTGGTCAGCGTGTTAAGATACGAGACAATGAGTTAAGGGGGTAACTACAAGTATTGAACGTGGTTTGTATTATTAATTGGTGTATTTTATTTATTTATTTTTGCTGTATTTCTCTACGGTTGTTGACTGATCATTTTTCAAATTTCAAATTTCAGCTGTCAAAATGTTTCGTTGGGAGTTGCCCACTGGGATAATGTCTACTAATAGGGCTAACAACTACTTATCAAATACTTGAATAGGGAAATCTAAATGTATCTATTAAAACCTGTAAAAAAGGCAGGGAAATAAAATCTAGACAAACGAGCTCGGTGGCTTCTACTAATTGTTGACGTCAACACCAGGCAGATCGACAAACGAATCCGGGTAGTGCAGTTCCAGAGGAGCTTCATCGCCAGACTCGAGAGGAGGCAGAGGAGCAGTAGGGAAGGGAGCAGCGTCAAAAGTGCCAGTGCTGGTAGTAGGTTCGGGCTGCTCGAATAGGTCTTCAGCCCAAGAGGTCCAGACCATGGAAGTAGACGAAGGAGAGTAAGTGGAAGAAGTAGACCGAGTGGATCGAGTAGATCTAGACCGTCGAGGTCGAGAAGATCGGGTTCGAGAGTACCGAGAAGAAGTGGAAGGCGAGTAGTAGTAAGAAGTGGTCTCGGTGTCAGTGGGAATGGAAAGAGTGACGGTGGTGGTGTTGGCAACGTAGCTGGAAGTGTACCAGTTAGTGGAGGTGGTGTTAGCAAACTCGGTAGAGGTGTTGTAGTACTCGCTGGTAGACGTAGGCCAAATGTAGGAAGTCACAGGAGTGGAAGAATTCACAGCAGAAGATGTCCACCAGGAAGAAGAAGTGGACCAGGAGTACTCGGTGGAAGTCTCGTCAGAGTCATATCCCTCACCGTCAGTCTCATAGTCCCGCTCCTCAAACTCGATAGAGGTGTTATAGGAAGGAGCAGTAGGAGAAGAGGTGGTCAGAGGAGTAGACGTGTTGAAGATACCAGTGGGAACACTGATGGGGATAGTAGACCAGACGGAAGAGTACCCAGTGGAGGTGTTGTACCAGTAGGTGGAGGTCTCCTCAGACCAGGTCGAAGTCTCCTCAGACCAAGTGTCAGTCTCAGACCAAGTCTCTGACTCGGAAGTCTCATTATACCAAGAAGTAGGCTCAGGCTGGTACCAAGAGGTAGTGGCATTGATTCGGTTTCTCATATAAGGAGGAGTGGCAATGGTGGAGTTGACGGGAACGGGGTTCCAGTACTCACTGTCCTCGGAAGAAGTAGGGTACGAGGTGGTAGAGGTGTTGTACCAGGTGGAGGAGGGGGAGTAGTAGGTCTCGGTCTCTGCCTCAGTAGAAGAGTTGAACCAGTAAGAAGTGGATGTGACGGTAGCATAAGAGGTAGTCACGGGTTCGGAAGTGTTGTACCAAGCAGAAGAGGGCTCAGCAGAAGAAGAAGAAGTGTACCAGTTGTAACCGGTAGTGGAAGCGTTATATCTCCAAGAAGTCCACTGGTAAGACGAAGAAGGAGAAGAAGGCTCATAATCTCGCTCATAGATGGGAGTAGAGGTGTTCCAGGCAGAAGTGGGCTCCGAGTACTCAGTGGAAGACTCCTCAACCTCAGTGGAAGAGTTGTACCACCAGGAAGTAGGAGTGGCCCAAGCAGAGGTGTTCCAAGCTGGAGTCGAAGTCTCTGACTCGGTGGAGGTCCAGTACCAGGTGGTAGAGTTGACGATGGGAGTGGGAGTAGAAGCCACCCAAGAAGAGGTGTTCCAGAGGGCGGTAGAGGAGGTGTTCCAAAGGGCAGAAGTGGAAGGAGTGGCAGAAGTGGAAGCGTTCCAGGGAGAAGAAGTGGTGTACCAATCATCTTCGTCCTCATCATCCTCATCATAGTCGTATTCGTCGTCGTCCTCGTAGCCAGTAGGCACAGGCACAGCTCGTTCAACGTTAGTAAGGTAACCAAAGGTCGAAGTATTGGAGGCGGTCCAGGCTGCGGTGGAGGTGTTCCAAGAGGTGGAGGTCTCCGTGGCAGTGGTGGAGTTCCAGATAGAAGAGGGAGAATAGTAAGAAGAAGAAGTCTCGGTGGAAGTATGGTTGTGCCACCAGGACTCCAGAGAAGAAATGTCCGAAATGACCTCGGACCAAATGGGCAGAGTGGTATGAGTACCATCATCAGACCAGGTGGAGGTGGTCAGCGAAGCTGAGTAGTTGGCAGAGGTAGAGGCGTTGTACTGGGCGCAGACTACAGCTGCAACTGCAGCCAGGGTGGCGATTGAGAACTTCATGGCCGTGATGATACTGCTGGCATTGGGCTTCTTTCCGTATATATATATTTCTCATCTGAGGTAGAACTCTTCCCCAAAGTCGTTAGAGTTCTGGTTTGCACGCTCTGTTTCTGCCATGTTGGGTGAATGCAGGGAGGCTAGGGTGCATTAACTACAAGTGGCAGTTTTAGATGGAAGTTGTGTTGGAGCGAAAAAATCAATTTGGCGATGTTTGACGGCCCGGGAGCCTGCACTTGCTGCATTGGGGAGGTGCACAAGTGACGTAATTAGAGAGATGAGATGACCGCGGCAAAGAGTGTATTTTACGCGATGACACACACACACGGCTTCAATCTCTTATCTGTGGCTTACGAGATAGTGGCTTACCAAGAAATCTGGTGTGACTACTTGTAGATAGATAGTGTGTGTGTGTATAGGGCTATCCCTGGTAAGTATTAGATGAGGTTCAAACGGCTAGTTTATGCATGGCCATAAGGTAGGTTGGCTCCTAAGAGAAGACTGGTATAAAGACGGAGCTAAAAGAGTACTAACAAGTCTGCGCAGAGTGGATCTTGGCTATCTTTCTTTGCACGTGGAACCATTGCATGATAATGCACTTGGAGTAGAGGTGTCAAGCAGTCACTAAGGAAACCTTTCACGAACAGAAAAAAGTGCATGTGGGTATTTTAAAACAACCTCCAAAAAAAAACGTTTTCAAGTCCCCGTTGTATTTTCCCTTTCTATTCACCCGTTGCACTCATCTCTCAGATGTACCAGTTGCTCACAGCAATCTGCCTCTTTCGTATCTTTGAAGCTTAATCCTGACATGAATGGTGAACAAGACCGTTGTGCATCTTGTGCTGCCACTGGTGTGGCGTCTTTTTGTCTGTCCCAGCTAATTTTAGACACAACTAGTTCCGTCCAGCTGTGCATAAAAGCAATATCGGGATAACTAAATGGTCGTAGTCTAGCGTTTAACAAGAGCTTTGAAATTACGCGGCTTACAGTATACTATTCTTTAGTCTTTACTCTATGCTATGCCGTTTTTAATATGGTGAGAACAAACCCGGTACACTATGCCACTGTTAATATAACGAAAAACGGCTGTGATAAGATCTAAATATAGATCAGCGATAGCATACAACTACACCGGACTCCATTAGCCGCAAGGATTTTTTTACTGTCGTATTTCCCCGATACTCCTTCCATATTGGGCAAAAGCTTAAGATTTTTTCAAACGACGAAATCAATTTCACGAAGAGATAGGTAACGAAGACGGTGGGTTGGAGAAAACTAATTAACCAATTACTGCTGTAGCCGCCCTAGTGGGTCCCTCTAAGGCAGTTGGAGGCTTTTTTCCTGCCATTTCGTCATGTCAGAAGCGAGATGCCCATCCTTCATCAGAGCCGTCTATCATCCGTCCCTCCCGTATTACAAATTTATGTGGAGTTAATAAACTGACTTAGAGGTAAGAAATTCATGTGAAAGAGAAGTCCTGGTACACCTGAGCGTGTCTGAAAAAGAAGAAAGTTCAGAGAGACGAATTGATACTGAAACGGCAAGAACATATATTCACATGTATTAAAATGCACCCAAACAAAGACTACTGTGCAATATCATGCAGTGTGGCTCTCTCCAAGCATCTCAGCGGCCCGTGTCAACCCATGTGTCACTCAGCTATCTCTGCCGCGTCTGAAGGTTTGGAGAGGTGGGCGAATATACGGCTGAAAGTGAAATTGAAGGGATTTTCAGTCTGAGCGTTTATTGACTGGTACAGGTCCTCTCTGGTGGAGTTAGTCTGGTGAAATTGGCATGTCGTGTGTCATATTGGACTTGAGTGGATGGCATATGGAGTTGGTGTCATATTGCCATATTGGAGTCCGATATCAGGAAAAAGAAATGAGGGATTTTCCTGAAACCAATATGATTAGATATTGGTAGTGTCTAAGGCTCAGAGCCGTACCAGATACTGTACAGTATATGTTTTCTCTGTCATCCAGCTCTCTCCAAGCATAATATTAGAGATCACTCTCTGCACTGTACTTTTAAGAGTAAGAGAAGTTCAAAAGGAGATACTCTAAGGAAGTGATAGTAAGCCACAATTAACTGTTAGATGATATAGTAGTGGTATTTGTGTCCATTCACCTCGTATCATCTCGATTACGTAATATCATCAATCATTACCAATATGCCTGCTTTCTTTCAAAACCCATTAGCTAGTTCACTCTTCATCAAAGCCCTCTTTATTGGCATACAACTTGCACACGTTTATTTTGCAGTGACAAATTTATGGGTTGCATGTTCACTCTCTAAAACGCGTCCTTAATTACCTGTCGTGGTCGTGCAAGTAGGGTAACCCATAGCAGCAGTGGGGTAGGTATATGTGAAAAAATGTATCCACAAACAAGCCCGTACCTTACAAGAGCTTTCGATGGGTTACTTTTTTATTTATAATGCCCTACTGGTAGCTATTGTGTGGGCCCTCCTTCACCATTATCTAATCACAGCCAAACCTTAAGCCCTCCCAGTATGCACGCTGGCTGTAAAATCGCCAACTTCAGTTGCACTCCACACTGCTAACCTCCACTCTTACATCACAACCCATGAGTACCGCCAAGACTGCTGGACCCACCACGCTGGCCAACCATCTCGACAAGGAGGTCAAGACGGATGTGCTTGGCGCCATCGACTCTGACAAGCTCACTGAGGCTGCTCAAGGTGACCACAAGGCCATCAACGAAGAGTACAAAATCTGGAAGAAGAACAGCCCGTACCTGTACAATGTCGTGATTGCGTCGGTGATGGAGCACCCCACGCTCACTGTCGAGTGGCTGCCCGACTTGTTTGAGGATATCACTCCTGGAAGTATGAGTGCCAGGCTCATGTTTGGATCTCATAGCTCGGGACTGGACAAGGACTACATCCATGTGGCGTCTGTGGAGCTACCTACCCACCTGAAGCCCGATACCATCGGTCTGCTGTCCAAACAGGCTGGAGGAACTGATGTGCGTCAACACCGTGATTCTAACGGACGACATAAGCGAATTGCCATTGTGCAGAGCATCTACGAAGACGGAGAGGTCAATGTGGCTCGATACAACCCTCTGTCGTCGAAACAGATTGCCGCAGCACACGTGACCGGCGATATCCACATCTTTGACCGCAACAACATCATGAACTCCAAGGAGGAGGCCAAGCCCATCTACAACCTCAAGCATCACACCAAGGAGGGCTGGGGTTTGGCGTGGAACATCAACCATGTTGATCAACTCGTCAGTGGCGCCATTGACTCGACGGTGGCGTTCTGGAAGATTCCCGAGGCTGCTTCTGACGGCACCTGCAAGGACGTCTCGCCTCATACTGTCTATGAGCATGACAAGGCCGTTAACGACGTGAAATTCAGCTACAAGATGGATTTCTTGATTGGATCTGCGTCGGATGATTGTACTGTGCGTCTCTGGGATACTCGAAAGGCCGGAAACAAGGCTGCTTGCACCATCAAGGAGTCTCGGGGTATCAACTCTCTGGACTTTAACCCTCATAGTGAGTTTTTGGTGGCAACGGGTTCGGCCGATGAGACCGTCAAGGTGTGGGATATGCGACGAATGGACACTCCTATCGCTCAGCTGTACTCCCACTGTGACGAAGTGACCAAGGTCCAATGGTGTCCTCATCAGCCCTCTGTTCTAGCATCTGGAGGACACGATAGAGCCATTCTCGTGTGGGACATTGCTCGTTTGCACGACGATCTCAGCTCTGATGAGAACGATGAAGGTCCCTCTGAGCTTCTGTTCCACCATGGAGGCCACAGTTCACGAATCTCGGACTTCAACTGGCACCCTACACTCCCCTGGGTGATTGCCTCTGCTGCCGAAGACAATGTGATCCAGGTGTGGCGAATGGCCGAGAGTATCAGTAACGATGAGCCTATCCCTGCGGACGATGTGGATATGGAGGAGTAATGATTTGTATAGCTAATGTTTTTGTATATTGTATTGTACTGGTTCTTGTTATGCTTTAACAGTGTGAATTTAGAGTGAACAGAACACGGTGAAATTTCACGATAGAGTATATCCTCAGCTTAGGCTATTTCATATCCCTGCCCTACACCACACACAGTATCATACAAGTACATCATTATGCTATAAATTTATGTTCCTCCAGCTCCCATTTTTCCACCTAATTGTTCACCAAGTATCTCATTCGCCATTCTCGCGTGAACTTTTCTTGGAGATCCGACAGCTGCCGGATCAACGCGTTGCAGGCGTTTGTGAGGGCCTCCTGTGGCGAGTAGTCGTCGTCGGTCTGGATTCGCAGCACAAAGTTGGCAAACAGCGGATGCTCGACCTTGTAGGCTGCGAAAATGACTCTGGAGTCGTGCAGCAGTTGTGAACGCAGCAGGTTGCCCAGTGTGTGGTCCTCCTTCTCAAACTTGATGTTGGCGCAGTTTGGGATTCGGGTATCGGGGGTTACTTGGAGTCTGTTAGTTAGTAATGGCGTGCGAGTCAGTTTTGAACCTGTTTAACAGGTAATAGGCATACCACTAGGCCAGCTCTAAAGACTGGATCGGTGAATTTTTCAGCAGGCGTTTTTCCAGAACCCAGCCGTTTTCATCGCCTCTTTTCTCGGGTACTCACTTTGGGACTCCGTCGGGGAGCAGAAACAGCTCGAATCTATCGGGAGCGTTCATTTTCGGATGTGTGTGGTGATGCTGATATTGACGGTGGTGCCGAGTGCTTACTGTACGGTATCTCGCGATGTTTCAGGTAGGGTAATTGGTGAAGGTTATGCCAGTTCGATTCCCGCAGAAGGTATTAAAATTGGAAAGTGCACCGAAACGTACGCTTTGAAACAAAAGTGAAACAAATATATTGGTACTTCTGCCAGCAATTAAATCCGATTATTATTCCACCCTACTTGTCTCAAAGTGAACGTCAGAGAAGCAGCAGCTGATCTTTATCTGGAAGCCGCAATTCTAAACTTGTTGAGTGAGTCGTCTTTTTCATGTGCCCAGTCTCTACGGTATATCATTATATCATCAAGAAGCAGCCAACTGAGCCTTCCACCACAACAGTACAACCTATGGTGTAGTGTCACATTGTGCCTCTTGTGTGGGTAGTAGATTGGCACTATACTAATAGCCATAGCAAACAAGGCTATAAGCCCTTAAACCCCTGTATTGGTGTGGTTCGGATACATTTGGGTAGACTGTTTTTCCCTCGACATTGGCACTTTTGTCTGAGCGCACTGCTTTTCGTATTATTCACCTATGCTTAAAGTTGCCATCGGAACGGAACAAATCCCACATGATGTGACCTCCAGAGAGGTATACCATAGGTGTATCATAGATCCACCATCACATGTCTATTCCATACTTCTTCATAAATTCTTCCGCTATGATTTTTTCCCTATTTTTCACCCATTTTCCCAAATTCCATGTTCCCCAGATTACAGTACCCCGCCATACATGCTACCCCCCATGTGTCCCTTGCATCCAGACCGGAGCTCGACTTTAGCTGGTATTTGGAAAAGAAAAAAAACAGTGAAATCAAGAGTAACAGAGATTGGCCTGATATATTTTAGGCCCTTGTATTACTGTTTCACTATCAATCAAGCCCAAACCAGCACCATTTCTTCAACACCCATCCAACTCACATTCACATGGTTTAACCTAATCATGGTGGGGCAGGTTTCGGATAAATACTAGATGGTCTCCAGAGCCGGTTTCTGTATCGTACCAAGCACCATGAGTTCTCAGCAGCAGGAATTGAAAAAACGGCAACTGCGACAGCTCCGACAGCTCCGACAACTGCCTCCGTTATTACCTGGGTGAGTGATAACTACATTGCAAAGACTGTTGTTCAGTGCACAGTTTCTGTTCAGTTGAGTGTCAGCTTTGAAATTTGGAAAACAAAGACCCCTTTGAAATTTTGAGAATTTGTTTTCATGAGCAGTGTGTTCTGAGGTGTGCCCCAAGGTCTTCATTTCAGATCAGTCAGCATATGCAGGCTCCATGAGACAGACTCTTAGACTTTCACCCAGACTTCCATATAAAGTTCACAAGGTGGACCCTGGCACAGGTTATGAGTTTTTTTTTCTTTTTTCGATTTATTACTAACACAGGCCAAAAGTCCCTATCAACCTCACTGGTGCGTATTACCCTTCTAGCCCTCCATTTACGTCGTTTCGTTGATCCTGGCAACGTGCATTCCTCATGTAAGAGGTTATGACGTTGACCCAATTTGAATTTTGCCTACTCTGTTTCCTTGCATCTTTCGCATCAGCGGACGACAAGAACGTGAGTGGCTAATGCTTGAAAAGGAGGCCTAAGAAAGTGTTGAGGGATGGAAACAAGCACCCTAACGCCACATACACACCCACACTCAGCTGCTAACCCAGGACCCCCACAGCACATTTATTATTATTCGCACACGTCCATTGGCGTAATTACAGTGAGTATTATCGACACGGGTTGAGGAAAAGGAGGATGGACAAGAGGGGGTGTGACGGTGGGTGTGTCATGGGCATGGTGGTATGGTTCGGATGATGCCGCGAGGGTTTTTGGCAAAAAAAAACAACTTGTCGATGCCTTGCCATAGCAGCCCCATCGACCCATGCAAGATCCCTCGATGAATCGCGGTGTGATAGAGAAGGGGGTGGTGTGGGGCAGTGGCAGCGTCACTGTTCATACGGTGGCAGAATTATTTCAGCTTCAGGCTGTAATTTTCACTGTCCTGCCCATGCAGTGATCACAGCAAGGGCACAACAGAGCTCAGCAACATCATCCGAAATGCCGACAAGCAACATGCAACATCGTTGCACCACCATGCTACTGTTGCTACATCCACCACACTCTGCTTTTCGCCATGGCATAACTTCCACATGTCTCGTTTTTCTCGTCCCCATAAATCACACTTCAACGTTGCCGCTATGCAGCTCCTCCCAACCCAAAATCATGCACGTTACTAACTCAGACAATGGACCAACCACAGGAGAAACCAGCATCCAACGCTACATCTCCCAAAATGTCGCCCAAGACTGAGCCCGAGGCTGAGCCCGTTGCCGCTGTCGCACCCGCTACAACCGCTCCTCCCGCTCCCGCTCCCACTCCCGCTGCTGCCCCTACTACAGCACCTAGCCCTCCCTCGGCAGCTCCAGCACCGGCAGCAGCTCCCCCAGCAGCATCGACACCCGCTGCCCCCGCTGCCCCTGAGCCCGAGGCTGAAGTCAAGCCCGAGGAAACGGTGCCTGCCCCTGGTCCTGCTGCTGCAGCAGCAGCTCCTCCTGCGCCTGCCACTACTTCGGCCGTGCCCACACCTGTGCCTGCCACGGCACCAGCACCCCCCACTCCTGCCGCCACTGCAGCCACCGCTCCTTCCTCTACGAGCTCAGCGTCGCCGGCTCCTCCCCACCCTGCTGCCCCTGCTTCGGCTCCTCCTCAGGCTCATTACCAAGGATCGCCCCCTCACCAGATGCATCCTGGTCCTCGAGGATCGCCTGCCCCTGCTCAGCAGCAGCCTCCCCAGCAGCCCCAGCAACACACGCCGCAGCCGGGTGCCCAGCCGTCGCCTGCTAACGACATTGAACACATGCACCACATGCACCTGCCGCCGCGAAACCACTCGACGTCTGTGTACCGTGCGCTCAACGTGACGGACGCGCTGACGTACCTGGACCAGGTGAAGATCCAGTTCTCGGACAACCCGGACGTGTACAACCGGTTTCTGGATATCATGAAGGACTTCAAGAGTCATACCCTTGATACTCCTGGTGTGATTTCGCGGGTGTCGAACCTGTTCCGAGGCTTTCCTCATCTCATTGAGGGCTTCAACACGTTCCTGCCTCCTGGATACCGAATCGAGTGCAGTGGAGATCCCTCTGATCCCCATCCCATCAAGGTGACCACTCCTGCTGGCACCACCACTGGTGCGGAAATGGGTATTACCCAGGGTCAGCAGCCCCCCCAGCCACAGCCTGCCCACATGCAGCAGCAGCAGCAGCAGCAGGGTCCTCAGCAGGGTCCTCAGCAGCAGCAGGGTCCTCAACAAGGACCTCCTCACCATATTCAGCAGCAGCAACAGCAACAGGCCCACTTGCAGCAGCACCCTCACCACCCTCCTCCCCATGGAGCTCCTCTGTACGGTCCCCCCTCAGAGCAGGCTGCAGGCCAGTCGCTGCAGCAGTTGTCTGGTGTGGACAACCGGGCTTCTCCCAGTGAGCCTAGTCGACGATCCGGTGCTCCCGTGGAGTTCAACCACGCCATCAACTACGTGCACAAGATCAAGAACCGGTTTGCCGACCAGGAGGAGACATACAAGCACTTCCTGGAGATTCTGCAGACTTACCAGAAGGAGCAGAAGCCGATTGGCGAGGTGTACCAGCAGGTGACGATTCTGTTCCGAAACGAGCCTGATTTGTTGGACGACTTTAAGCAGTTCCTGCCTGATACCAGCGGTGAAGCTGCCGCCTACTTGGAGGCTGTGGGTCAGCAACAGCGTCTACCTCCCGTAGGCAACTTTGCTCCTGCTTACCCTGGTCCTGTTCACCAGCCTGCTGCCGCTGCTGGTGCTGCTGGTGCTACTGCTCCTCCTGCTGCTCCTGCAGTCAAGAGAAAGCGGTCGTCCGTCAGCGAGTTCCCCTCGGAGTACAGCAACATTCGAGGCGGCGCTGGTGCCGCTGCTGGTGCCAACAAGCGAAAGAAGGAGGACTCTCCCTCGCTTCTTCCTACTCCTTCTCCTCTCGCTCCTACTTCCAGCAACGATGCTCTGGTTGAGGAAATCTCCTTCTTTGACCGAGCCAAGAAGCACATTTCCAACAAGGCCGTGTACAACGAGTTCCTCAAGATTCTGAATCTGTTCTCGCAGGGTCTGATCGACAAGGCTACTCTTGTTGAGCGAGTTGAGGGCTTCCTTGGCGGTTCTCACGAGCTCTTCACCTGGTTCAAGAAGTTTGTCAACTACACCGAGAAGCCCCTGCATATCGAGAACATTGTGTTCAAGAAGTCGCACCTGGAGCTCTCGTTGTGTCCTCCCCTTGGTCCCTCCTACCGACTGCTTCCCAAGTCAGAACGGTTCATGCCCTGTTCTGGCCGTGACGAAATGTGCTGGGAAGTTCTGAATGACGAGTGGGTCGGCCATCCCACCTGGGCCTCGGAAGACTCTGGTTTTGTCGCCCATCGAAAGAACCAGTACGAGGAGGTTCTCCATCGAGTCGAGGAGGAGCGTCATGAGTACGACTACTACATTGAGGCCAACCTGCGGTCCATCCAGACGCTCGAGACGATCAGCAACCGAATCGCCAACATGAGCCACGAGGAGCGGCTCAACTTCAGACTTCAACCCGGTCTGGGTCACGGAACCACCATCTACCAAAAGGTGATTCGAAAGATCTACGATAAGGAACGGGGTCTGGAGGTGATTGAGGCTCTGCATGAGAACCCCGGTATCGCTGTTCCTGTTGTTCTGCGGCGTCTGAAGCAGAAGGATGAGGAGTGGCGACGAGCCCACCGAGAGTGGAACAAGGTGTGGCGAGAGACTGAACAGAAGGCGTTCTACAAGTCTTTGGATCATCTGGGGCTCACCTTCAAGCAGCTGGACAAGAAGATGCTGACCAGTAAGCAGCTGGTGGCTGAGCTGGCTGCTGCTCGAGTGGACAACAATGCCACTCCTGCCACCAAGAAGCCTCTTCTGGGCCTGAAGCCTGTACAGCAGCTGGACTACGATTTCAAGGACTACTCTGTTTTCGGTGATGTTCTCAAGCTGGTCAGTGTCTTCCTGGAGCACAGCAGTTCGTACAGCGCTAATGATCGAGAGAAGCTCGGTGTGGTCATGGACGGATTCCTGTGGCTCTTCTTTGGCTACGAGGGCGAGGCTTCCAAGATTGAAGATCTCAAGGAGGAGAAAGAGGAGACTAAGGAGGAGACTAAGGAGGAGCACAAGGATGAGGACAAGGCTGAGTCTCCTGTCAAGGTTGAGGGTGAGAAGGAGGAGAAGGAGGACGACAAGGAGGCTGTTGAGAAGGAGGAGTCGTCCAAGGAGGACGCTATCAAGGAAGTTCTCACCAACGGCAACGGCGTCAAGAGCGAAAACGGCTCTCGACCTCGTCCTTCTCTCAAGTCCATTCTCACCAAGGCCAAGTCTCGAGAGGCTACTCCTGATGCTGAGGACCCTGCCTCTCCCTGGATTCACACCGACACCACTCTCAACACTTCTACTCCCGGCAAGCGACACCGATTCAACCTGTTTGCCAACACCACCATCTACGTTTTCTTCCGTCTGCTGCAGACTCTCTACCAGCGACTAGTCGAGGTCAAGGCTCTTGAGGAGACAGTTTCTGCCGAGATTGCTTCCCGAACGCCTGTGGACTTTGCTGTGGACCTCAACCTCTACGACCACAAGCTGGACGATATGGGTCTTCGATTCAAGTCCAAGAGCTGCTACCCCCAGTTGCTCAACTTGTCGTGTCGGTTGATTGAGGGAGACGTGGAGCACCAGTGGTTTGAGGAGGCTCTTCGACAGGCGTACAGAAACCGGGCCTACAAGCTGTACACCATTGACAAGGTGGTGCAGGCTCTGGTCAAGCACATGCATACCGTTATTTGCGACCAAAAGTCCAACGAGATTATGCTGCTGTTTGAGAAGGACCGTCTGACTCCTACTTCGTCTATTCATCAGCAGATTCTGCACCGTCTTCAGGTCAAGCAGGTCGTTGACTCTGATGAGTCGCTGTACCGAATCGAGTTTGACGAAAAGACGGGCCATGTGGTCATTGTCTACTTGTCTGGAGAGGACGAGTCTGTCAGCCATGTGGGTGCCTCTGATGAGGACAAGTGGAAGTACTACCTTACTTCCTACGTCATGGCCAACCCTACTGAAGGTGTCAAGTCTGACAAGATTCGAATGCCTCTGTTGAGACGAACTCTTGAAGACTTTGAGTCTCGAGACGAGGAGGAGGGAGATGGACATGTGCATTCCGATTCCATCTTTGAGACGGTCGAGCAGAACCTGCTGGTTCGAATCGCGCTTGGCTCGTTCAAGATGTTCTTTGTTCCTGGAACCGAGGACTGCTTTGTTCGAAAGAGTGTTGAGACTGAGCCTGTCAAGGGTGAAACCATTCGACAGCAAAAGTTTAAGGCCATCCAGGACGGCTCTTCGACCTTCAAGCAAGGTCTGGACGAGGCTCAGATTGACACTCTGACGTCGCATTTCGAGGCGTTCAAGAACGGAGAGGTTGATGAGCTGCTGGTGGACTTCAAGACTAACACTGCCAGCGATACCGAGGACCCCAACAAGACGACGGAGATGGTGGATGGAGACAAGACCGAGGAGGTCAAGGAGGAGGACGAGGAGGAAGAAAAGGTGGAGGCTGAGAAGGAGGACGTGGAGATGAAAGAGTGAAGGATTTTTGTATGAGTAAATGTATTTTATGTATAACCGTTAGTGACGTCAGTGAGACATGTCTTGCTAATTTAGAGTGGCCCCGCAGAAGTCAGATGAGAGGGATTGAAAAATTATAAAAACAGAGCAACCCCCTGAGAAACGTTTTTTCAACGGCATACAGAGCACCCCTGAAGACGTTATTTTCAACGGCATGCTTTTTCTCATTGAATTGTTTTGGGCAGTGTTGTATTTTTGCAAGTGTGGACATGCTGGGGATTAAAGAGGGCTGGTGTGCGAAATTGGCAGCTGGTAATATATTTATTTATTTGTTTGAGCGTTTGTTTGAGCGTTCGTTTGATGTTTTGATGATCAGTAACCATACAGCATCTTGTGAAATTGTCAATATTGAGAATATTATTTAGTTGGCGTATTTTTGTAATTTCACAATATTCCATGGTGAAAAGTTCCATACATGACCTTCCACAGTATGAGTATAAGTATGCCCAAATGGCTGGCTGTTTTTTTACGTATCAGTCACGCTCGCCACTCGCTCTAGTCTAGCCCAGGAAATTAACCAGATCGGTATAATCACCTTTGCCCAACCGCTACCCCTGTCTCTTGTTGGTCTCATACTACAAAGTTTACTATCAGCACGTGAATACGACAATCTCTGCTTATCGTCTCTTCCCTTCCTCAACCTCAGTGGAAACAAATGACCAAGGAACGATACTACGAGAGCCAGGAGCGCGATTTGAAAAAGGACATTCGCACGGTGGAAAGAGCCCTGTTTGGACTCGAAGACCATGTGGACGAAGCTAGCTCGCGTGCACTGCGTGCCCAGAAGGAGCTTGATGAAGCAGAAGCGGACTTGAAAAAGGCAAGGGAAAAGAAAAAGGTGGCCGAGCAGAGGTTGGACAGCTACAGGGAGCAGCTCAAGGAGCTCCATGATGCCCGGGATGGTAAAACCACGCCGAAGAGGAACGAGATTGAGAAGCTGGAGTTGTTGAATGAGGTGGAGATAGTGAAGGGTTTGGGGTTGGATTATTTGCAGGAGTTGGTTGAGCCGTAGTACAAGTACTCGAGAGCGCAGCTCGAGAGTACGAGTACAACTATTACCAGCTCTTCAGGAAAACTGCTCTGTTGTTCAGTGCATCATGTCATCTGTCATATGCAGGCACAGCTTGAGCTGAAGGTGGTAGCCAAGTATAACCCTTGGTGAAAAATCCATGCATACCCCAGTTGTCCATACCCATACAAGTTCGGTTGTGTATACACCGATATTTATTTATAACACAATACATTTTATTTCATTTCACTTGACATTTTCATTTCACATTTACATTTACATTTCCATTTCTTCCATTCCCTCATGCTTTACTCTATGCTATAAATACTAGTCGGTATACTCGACACCAAAATCAGCCAACTTTTCACCTTCCACATTCCTCCAGTGGTCTCTCTTGTAGAAATCATTCTCAGACTGCATTTTGCCAGCTCCAATACCGCCCAACAAACAGTCAGGCTCCTCACCTCGTCTTCGAAGGCCGTCCTTCAAATTCTGAAGAGGTACGTTTTCAGGATCGTAGTCCACATGGTCCGGAGGCCAACATAGAGGCTCACCTTCTTCAGTGTATCCACTTTCATTCTTCTCAAACGTGATTCCGTCTCCTCTAGGAGGACCCCAAGGAAGCCAGAAAGTGAAGGGAGAGCCTACAGCGTTGAAAATGTTGGTGAAGAGTTCGACATCGTAGGGGAACTCTGCTCGCTCTTCGGTGACGATTTTCCGTCTCACCAGACTCTCAATACGGTCACATTCCCAGGACTCAATCTGGGTGATTCCGTTGCACATGTTGATAAAGACTCGGATGGTCAGAATACCAACAGTGAAGAGAACAAAGAAAGAGGCGGGTAGAAAGATGATAGAGAGAACCACTTCAGTCTTGTCAAACAAGTAAGAAGGCAGATGTCTATCATTCCACAGTTTAATCACTCTGATACACAGCCTGATGAACAAGTAACCCACAGTCATATCCACCCATGCCAGAAACCGCATGAAATGAGGCATGTTTCCGTGTCCCACAGTGTTGTTTGTCCAGGGACAGTGGTGGTCCATCTTCAAAACACACACTCCCAGAGCCTTGGAATGGTGTGTTCTCTCAGGCTTGTAAGCCTTGCACTTGAGACAGTACATTTTCATGCCCTTCTCTGGAGGGCTGTAGTTCTTTGGAGGCGACCCAGGAGGCACAATGATGGCGATAATGTACGAGATCCAGACCATGGCACAGCCAAAGAGGAACACCATGAGCTCCTGGTCAGAGACATGGTGGGGGAGAATGTAAATCGCCGAAAAGGTCGAAAGCGTGAAAATGATCACACACGGGATTATCACTCCTATCCAGGGGTTGGAGAAGGTGATCATGGTGGTGGTGAAGACAAGCTGTTCGCGTTTGATCTTGAGATGCGCTGTACATGCGTCCCAGCTTAGTAATGCTACTAAGGGTCTAACCTTGATATTTAAGGGGTGAGATTTGTGGAGGTGTTTTGGAGGTGGTTTTTTGTTCAATTCGTTATTACTGGCTATAGATACCAATTGAGGAGTTGTAGTTGTTCTTGACACGCTCATCTTTACCTTATCGGGTTGAACAAATTTCACTGGTCCCACTATTTAGAGTTAGTTAGAAGTTCCAACTCTGGTCCGATACCCGTTCTCCGGGAACCTCTATCATTGGTGTCTTTAAGGAAGCAGCAAACGGACGATTTTGCTACAAAAAAATAAAAACAAATATGCTACCCCCATAATACGCTCCAATTGACCAATAATACGTATTTTTTTATTGTATCAACCACCCCAACCCCTGTTTTACCACGGTTATCCAGCTATCTCTTTATCTGTAGTCGTCTGAAAAAAGCTTAATCTGCCAACCTCCAAACTGAGTCACCCCAGATATTTTCACTTGCACATTGCACTCACAACATCACAAAAATGTCTGAAGTTCCGTCCAAGCTCAAGCTCTGGGGAGGCCGATTCACCGGCGCCACAGACCCCCTCATGAACCTGTACAATGCCTCCTTGCCCTACGACAAGATCATGTACGAGGCCGATCTGGAGGGTACCCGAGTGTACACTGCTGCTCTGCGAAAGCTCGACATTCTCAACGACCACGAGCTCAGCGAGATCCACCGGGGTCTCGAGGAGATCAAGAAGGAGTGGGCTGCTGGTACCTTCAAGGAGGAGGAAGGAGATGAGGATATTCACACTGCCAACGAGCGACGTCTGGGCGAGATTATCGGCCGAGATATCTCTGGCAAGGTGCACACTGGCCGGTCTCGAAACGACCAGGTTGCCACCGACATGCGACTGTACGTGCGAAAGGAGCTTGGCGAGATCCGAAACCTGCTTGCCGACTTCATCAAGGTCCTTATCAACAGAGGTAAGGAGGAGATGGACGTGCTCATGCCCGGATACACCCATCTGCAGCGAGCCCAACCCATCCGATGGGCCCACTGGCTGTCTTCTTACGCCACCTACTTCTCCTCGGACCTGCAGCGACTCGACCAGCTCATTGAGCGAGTCAATGTCTCTCCTCTGGGCTGTGGAGCTCTGGCTGGCCATCCCTTTGGCATTGACCGAGAGTACATTGCCTCCGAGCTTGGCTTTGGCGGTATCATCGGTAACTCCCTCGTGGGTGTTGGAGACCGAGACTTTGTCACCGAGACTCTGTTCTGGGGCTCTCTGCTGATGAACCACATTTCTCGTTTCGCCGAGGATCTCATCATCTACTCCACCGCCGAGTTTGGCTTCATCCAGCTGGCCGACGCCTACTCCACCGGCTCGTCTCTCATGCCCCAGAAGAAGAACCCCGACTCTCTGGAGCTGCTGCGAGGCAAGTCTGGTCGAGCCTTTGGTCACCTGGCTGGTTTCATGATGTCCGTCAAGTCCACTCCTTCCACTTACAACAAGGACCTGCAGGAGGACAAGGAGCCTCTGTTTGACAACCTGACCACTGTGTCGCACTCTATCCAGATTGCTACTGGTGTCATGTCCACTCTCTCCATCAACAAGGAGAAGATGGAGGGTGCTCTGACCATGGACATGCTGGCCACCGACTTGGCCGACTACCTGGTCCGAAAGGGCGTTCCCTTCCGAGAGACCCACCATATCTCTGGTGAGGCCGTTCGAACCGCCGAGGAGCTCAAGGTGTCTGGTATCGACAAGCTGTCTCTGGAGCAGTACAAGAAGATTGACGCTCGGTTCGAGGAGGACGTGGCCAAGGTCTTTGACTTTGAGCAGTCTGTCGAGCGACGAACTGCCATTGGAGGCACTGCCAAGTCTGCCATTCTCCAGCAGTTTGCCGCCCTTGAGAAGAATCTTTAGTTATGTAGATAATGTTGTAATTGACCACGAGTAGCTGTAGGAGCCTGTAGTTGACGACCTCGTTGAGTACCACGAGTGGCTGTACAATGTGGCTATAAGTGACTGTATAAGAACTATGTTGAGCTACGAAGAAGCTGACGCTTCTTCTACCATTGCTCGATATATTTTGCGTGATTTTTGAAAACGGCCCAAGACAGCTGGTCAGGAACGCTGGTACTGTAACTCCTTGTCATTCAGCCGCACGTCTCTTAGTTGAATAGGAACTTGACGACAACGACAAGACAAGTGTTAAGTGAGAAAAAATAATACAGGCAGAAGTGGCTTGAATCTATACATCATATGTATTGTCGTATACAGTCTGTTCAAGGTATGACCTAGACCGTTCTATAAGTAGCTACAAGTAGACTGTTTCAAGAGCCGTCCCTTAGCTATACCAAGGCGGAAGGAAAGCTTAGCCTTGAGATTCATGACTTATACGACATACAAGAAATACACGACATGTCAACTACGAGTACAAGAACGGCTTGAAATATTCCATTGGCCGAAGTTATTCAGCGCTACGTTTGGCTACCGGTACTTGTACCACCCACTATCATATCATCACTCATTCACATACTTAATTCTCCGTGTTGGACCGTTAGTGGCGTGTTACTCCGTCTTACTTGACGCGGAGTCTGCTCACCGCTCACCATGGCGTGTTAGTTTTGCGGCTCCTTTCACCGCGAGACGCCTATCGTCTCCTTCCTCCCTCATTTCTCCTACTGGTTGTTCTGGCTCAGCTGGCTGCTCTCTTTGATGGGCGACTGCACGCCTGGAGGAGACGAGCCGCCAGGAGCGCAAGAAACGCCTCCACAGCCATTGTGCTGCAGCTTGGAGATCTTTTCGGGGTTGGGGTGTTGCAGACCGACCTGGCCAGCGTCCACCGAGTCGACTCGGCCAGCTCGGCTCATGGCGTAGTCTCCCGAGTCAAAGTACTTGCGCTCGTTGATTTTCTTGGACAGCACGTCCTTCTGGGTCGGCAGTTTGCCGTAGAGCTTGAAAATGCGCTGCTCCTCAGGCGACAGAGAGGACACGTCGACCTTGTTGGCACGGTTGGGGTTCAGAGACGACATGTGGGATTGACAAGAGTGGTTGGTAGCAGGTATATTAATGGGTACTACATGGTTTGAACACTGCAGATATACTCTATCCCAACTAAGTTTGGAGTGCAGCCCAGACGAAAGGTCAAGGTGAAGGTAAGGTGCAGACCTGAGAGGCGACAGTGACAATACGGTGAATCGATCAGCTCCTATATCTTTGTGGGTTGTATAATTGCCCTGGCTGCTTTCTCACATTTGCCATTTTCCTTGACTCTCACCGTGTAGACACTCCTCACACCATAAACCCTCTGCTGTAAATCTACACCTAACGTCGCCAAACAAGCTGCTACAATAGCCAATAGCAATAGCCAGAGACCATCCGGACTATAGGTTTGGTTGTCTCGCAGACAACGGAACAGTGGTACAAGGACCTTTGGCCTCCGCAAAACCCAACCATGTGGGGTCTTAGATCTACCCTAACCTGTAGGTGGAGGTGGCGACCTGATGGTGAGAGGCCAACAGAAGAGCTCTTTACGGCGTTTACGGCGTTTACGGAGGGTTCTGAGCTCACCTGAGCAGCTGAACGACTTTCAACCTGTGTGTGTAACAGCTATGAGTACGAATGTATAAGTTCCCCAGACTCTATAGACTTTGTATGACAGCATTCACATTCGTAGACTACTCGTAGCTGACTAACGACGCACCATTACATCACGTTACTTTGAAACAGCGTTTAACTGCACGTTTGGCTTCGTGGCTGTGACACTACGAGCACGATACAACGTCCAGCAACTTGCTTTGGCCCGTTGCTTCTCTCTACAGTCAGTCAGTCAACTGTGCATTGCTCTTTGCCTACCCCAACGTCTGGTCATGGGAACACCTGTTTATGGCTTTAGAGTTTTCCATGAGCACAACACACCTGTTGATGAACAAAAGTGAAACCAAAAGTAGAACTCAGCACGTGTACATTTCAGCAGGCGTGGGACTTGAGACACTCAAGACACTCAAGACGAGATGATGCTGGCCACCAGACGACATTGAGGATCGTTGTCTCAAGACACAGGGTTCATTTTCAATCTACAACTTGCAAGTTGCGTCTTTACGTGTTTTAAGAACTTTTCACTTTCCATTGATTTTCCATTTTCCCACACCCCTCAACCCCGCCGCCTGACTAAAGTTGCATGGACCAACCAACTGGCGGGCTGTTCATTAAGACGTTGGCTAAATTTAATTCGCGTGAGAAAAGACTTTAGTCGCTAATTGTTGCCAGTGTATATTTTATTACGACTCATAACTCCCTCGTTGCGTACATTTCAGGGTTTGAAAGCCGGGTAACTTGGCTGTACACATTGACAACAAGCAATTGGTCTCCTTACCACCAGCATTGCTTTTACTGTATGACAATGGTGCCATCATTCATCCACTTTTGAGCAGGGTAACGTCCCATCAAATTAGTACCAACCTTAAGAGAACATCTGGTGAGGACAACTGAGACGCTTAGTCAGGGTTCCATGGTGACGTCATAGGGTGTAGTAAGTACGAAATGTATGTCACAGAAAACGCCTGCCTAACTAAGACTGTGGCATGTTACCTGTGGTGTTACCTGTGGTGTTACCGTGTGGAGTCTCACAGTCATAGATTTAAGACAGTTCACTTTGAGGTTGTCTCAATTTTAGTAGTTCATGGAAAGACATGACGAATATCTGGTACTTGAATAGCTACCTGGTAATTTCCGTGACACTCGTAAACACTGCCACATTCAATTAATGCGATATTCACCGATATCGGAGTTGTAACATGGTAGTCTTGGTGACATTCTTTATCTCTTCAGAATATCAGTTGGGAAGATAGCCTTATCAGTCTAGCCACTGGCAGTTGAGAAGAGTATCGGAAGTTGAGTAATCAAAAAAGAATTGTCCTAGTTGGGATTTGTAACAGCAGCCAAACGTCAAACCGTTCTGCTGAATACGCTTAACAACTTCGAGTTTTGTAGTGGAATAAAACTGCTTTCAAGAGTGTCCCTATGGTTCTGTTTAACACTGTGTACTCTTAGTGATGAATTACTTACAATTGAAGTACTAATTTTTTTTTTCTCTCGAACCACATAGCACGCCAGTACCACAATATTATTCAGGGGTAGGGTGGAGTATCTCTAAATGAAGATACAGGGAAGGCTGAGCAGTAGCGCAAGTTGTGCATTAGCGTCATCTTTAACTCTCAGTCTAATGAGGTGTATGCTATACCCCCCTGTCACGATCATAACAGTTTTACGGGCTCCGTCGGAATTTATTATTTGAAAACGTACAGTGAAATAATAACTGCTGTTTTCTGATCTTTAGCATCTCTTGTCAAAGGACTAGCTATTGTCTCTAGGGTTGTATCATTAGAATATTATTGAGGTATAAAATAGTGGATTGTAAGTCTAGTAAACAGCTTAGAGGCCAGAGGCAGCAGACTGGATCTTGCCAACAAGATCAAGAGCGGTGTTGACACCAGAGATGGAAGGAACGCTGCCAAGGAGGGTGTTGAGGATAGTGTCAACAGTGGCGAGAAGAGGGCCAAGAGTGCTGAGCAGAGGAGTGATGGCAGCCTTGTCAACATCGTCAACCAGCAGAACCAGGATTCGCTCAAGCAGAGCAGTCAGGCCGAGGACAAGAGGGTTGAGGACAATAGGGACAAGCAGTCCGATAACGGGTCCAAGAGCAGGAAGACCCTCAAGGATGGCAACAACACCGTTAAGACCGGTAGTCAGGTCGGCAAAGGTCTTGGCCAGAACGTCAGCGGCAGAAGGAGAGCCAGGGACTGTGATAGCGTCAACAGTGCCGGTAACAAGGTTAAGAACGGTACCAACGGTAGAGACAAGAGCGCCAACAAGGTCAGTGAGACCTCGCTGCTCAATAGCCGAGGAGGTGAAAGCCTCGATGCTTCGAGCGTCCAGACCAGGAGCAGGAGCAGGAGCAGGGGCAGGGGCAGGAGCAGGAGCAGGAGCAGCGACGGCAACTGTAGCCAGAGCAGCGGCGAAGATGATAGACTTGGCGGAGACCATTTTGGATGTGTGAAGGGGAAGTGAGAGGAAGTTCTTGATGAAGATGATATGAACCGAGAGAAGCTGGACCTCTTATATATCCTATACAGTCAGCCAGCCCGAATTGGTATAGCACCATTCTAGCCGGTACTGTACAATCTGTCCATTGTTCCTATTCTGGCGTGCATAGGGAGTTGTAAAGGCGCTAAGTGGTTCTTTATCCGGACGTGTCTGGGTTATCTAGGAGTACGTCTGGTACGTACCAGACCCCCAAAGAGATGTTTCTGGACGTCCCTGAGTCCCTGACCGCCATATACTCAGGAGATACTTCTACCGAGTCTCCGAGGGTGTGCCTGGATCGTCAAGATCTGCAAGATTGTGTATGATAAAGCTAACACCCTAAGACCCTCGGGCTAAGGTGGAGATATAAGAGAGCTCTCTGTGCTACGCTGATCACCACCTCGCTTATCTCATTCCAAGATGATTAGGCGTGTTATGTTTGCTTGACCACGCTGCATTCTCACGTTCCCGCCCCCTTCACCGACGGGTGTGCCGGATTCGGAAGTGACGGAACACTACGTGAGGTTTTGGGTGGGTGTGTCCAAAAGGGCTAGGCTAGCGGTTCTGAGACGCGTCATGAGGCGTCGCAATGACGTTTTCTGACCGTTTTCCGACCTATTTGGTTCCGTTCTGGTATCATTCTTGGCTACCCAGTTATCACTGTGCTGGTGGTAACAAGGCGCTTTAGGTTATTACTGGTCCCTGCGGTTGAACGGAACAGGGTTTAAGCCACCGAAAAAAAATGGCCCCCAACTTTATCCACAGTGGATAATAGTGACAATGCTACGTTCCGAAAAGTACAAGAATGAAAAAACTGGGTGTCACGTCATAGGGCTGGTCGTACAAGTCATAATTTCACAGTTTTGGGGTACCAGAAAACGCTCAAATCTGAAGCACCCCCAAAGCAGTAAATAACTTTGATTGCAGAGATAACGTTTAATTGTTCTCCTTACAGGCGAAACCCTAAGTAAGCGAACATGCCTTTTTCAAGGTACCGAGGACGTGGTTTTTTCTTGCCCAAACGGACTGTTGCAATATTCTGTGTAGCGTATAAACCTCATAACAGGTCTAAAACACCTTTATTATTGTTTTGTGGGCAAGGAACCGAATAGCTGGTAGTAGCTGGTAGCCTCCTTTTAGTCACTGCCTAAACCGGAGCTCGAACAAGATAAGACGTGTGAACCTACAGTCGCCCGGTTTAGTGACGGAGACTCTGGTTCGGGGCATGTTTGGCGGGTTTAACTGTGCATGAAGGGCCTTTCGGAATAATACGAGTCTGTCGTATACTGTACAGATCTCAACAGATATAACCACTGTAACCACTGGGGTTCAGTATTTGCCCTTCGACCGAAATGTGGGGTGCCAAGCCTTGTTCCACTGTAGCACAGGCACAGGCACCAGGAACATACCTGTCCCCTTAGAGTGGGCAATCTGTGGACTTGACTAGCGGGTTTAGCGGCAGCGCACTGGTGGATTTACAGTGCGCGCTAACGAAAGGCTGACAGGTTTTTTATTATTGAGGGTAAATAATGACAAGCAGAAGAGGTCGTAAATATGCAACTTTGACCCCGCTCGGTATTTGTCAGAGGGCCGGGCTTAGTGTGGAATTTCTAGGCTGCTTCTCGGAAAAATTATCGTCCTTGTGAATATTCTTATCTGCGACTCTACTGTCAGATAACACTGGCAGAACACGCGGTGAGGGGTAATCTGGGATGTGTTACGTACAGTACGATACGATACTTGCCCATTATACTGTGTAGTCGAGTTCCATCACTTGACCGTTTACATTTCAACTGTGACTGTGATGCTACCCCTGGCTAAACGCCATATTGGGAAGTGCAGTTGTAAACAAGCAGTTGTACACAAGCAACAAATATCATACTGTGTGCCTGTACGCGACTCGATGATGTTTTGAAATTCATAATAAATTCCCCAGACGGTTGCTATTACCTGATTTAGCTATGTTTGTTGTTATCTGGATATCTCTGATTGGACGTTCCAAAGATTGCTTTTCTATTAATACAGACTTGTTTACGAGCTGAATACTATCACTCCACATTCTGTGTAACATTGGAACCCTGAAACAAGTACATTCTTGGATGTCCACAGGGCCCACCAAGGAGTAGTCATCTCGTAATCTCGTAACTCAGCACCGATCGGCACACGTCTACATGAATTTCTCTTGTTCTTAGGAATGTACCTGTCCAACGGATAATTATTCATGGAGATCTGTTTAGATCGACTGAACTGTGCTTGATTTCGCGATTCAGTTTTCGGCTCCGAGGGACTATGCTATGCAAGCTATATTCGGGCAGCCACAGTCTCTCTATACGAGCAGTCTGACATATACTGGTACTGAGTGTAAGGTGCACGGAGAACGGAAAGACCGGAACAGCAGAGACCAGGGTAACAGGTGAGAGGCAAGCCTAAGTTCCAAGCAAGAGTGTTTAGTGCCATACATGAGACAGAGCGTTGGTACTCTGTAGGTTGTTGAGGACCGTTGCGAAAATCAATATCCAGAGCTTCCTCGGCATGTCTCGGTTCAAACTCGGCCTGTACACACATTGGCCCTGATCTTCTCCAAAGCATTTATTTTTTTTCTTTGCTCTTCCTTCTCCACCAGCAGCGTCGTCTTCCATTTTGAGAAGATCGTCGTGGCGTGATTAAACAACGTTCGCGAGTGATCGACACGAGAGCAAAAGGAGACGTCCTGTCCAGGGACTGGGCTAAAAGCAGGGTACGCGTGGGGGCCCTAGCTTCAGTCTGATTTGCAGCCAAAGCGAGAAAAGAAAAGAAAATAGAAAATACGACTCAGGGTCTGATGGGTGGATCATATTGAGCAAGAGTAATGCTGTGAAGTGGTTTAGCGCTAATGCTAATGGCTCAGCAGGCATCCACACTTTGGATATCTTTCCTTCTCTCTCGAATTTATGATCTTCACTGCACCATGAGGTCGAGTGGTTACTGGTTATCATTATCTACGTGTTTTGCCAAAAGGTGTCGATCTTCAATTGACTTTCCGAAGGGATGCATTGGGAATGTTCGGGGGAAAGAAGGATTGCAAAAAGCAAGTGTACAAGAAAAGGCTACAGAATACTAGGTGTTTATTTTAAAGGGTTATCATTTTTGAGAGTTATTATTAACATCTATATCATCGGTACTGCTGACTTCTGACCCAGAGCTATCAAATAAATTACTGGAATTGTAGAGATAAGATCCGCTAGGGAGAGCCTCTTAGTGGTGGGTGGCCTCAACAGAAGAGAGAGACTGGGCAAGCACGTTGGAAGCAGAGCCAAGCTGAGAGAGCTGGCCCTGGAGACCGGGGACGTTGCCAAGACCGCCAATAAGACCGCCAACACCGCCAAGGATGCCGTTGAGCAGGTCACCGACGGGGCCAACAACACCGTCACCAACAATGGAGAGGAGAGAGGTGGCAATAGCCTCAATAAGAGCCTTGAGGGAGGTGATAAGAGGAGAGAAGAGAACAACTCCGAGGATGTCACCAACAAGGGTGGTGAGGGGAGACTTCTTCAGGTCCATGACGAGCTGTCCAATGGCCCAGTTGAGCTTGGTGAAGAACTCCTTGACGGTGGCGTAGTAGGTGGGTCGGTCAGAGGAGGGCTTGAGGAGCAGGTTGAGGGTTCCCTGGACAAGCTGGAGGGTGATGTTGACAATGTTGAAAGCCTCGCCAATGACGTTTCCAATGAGCTGGAGGTCTCGCTTGTCGAGGTCCTCAGGCTGAGTGGGGGCAGCGACAGCGGCGGAGACGATAGCAGAAGCAGCGATGATGTTCTTGATGGCAACCATTATGATAGATGTTAGTGGGTATTTGTCGTGTGAAACGAAGCGAACGAATGTGAGGAGAATGTGTTGTAGAGAACTGGTCTGGAGAAGAAAAGATGGAGGGAGGTGGTGGCTGTATTTATAATGAAATCTGCCCTTAGAGAGAGGGCCTGTGCTTTGCCTTTGGGCCGCGCACCTCTGTTTGGCGCGCTGTGAGTATGGGATCTTCGTGATCTTCGAGATCGTCGGATCGTCCAATGTTGTTTGCTGGGGGTCACCAACAGACGAAAACAAGACAAGAGAGATATGATAGCTATCGCATTGGTATCATAACCGTTTCAATCGATAAATGGCGATATTATTTATTTCCATAAATCCATCGCCATTCACAGGGTATCTCATCGCATTATCACCACTCTGTCACGTGTAGAAAGCAGAGTGAAGGGGTTCAGGGTACGCATCAGACGCATACTAACCACCCACCTCACGCCTACATGAAAAGCCCCTTTCTGGCAAAATACATTTTTGGATTAACATTGTCGCGACGCCGATCCTCCCAGAGCAGCAACGATTTTCTGTGTGTGCGACTAAAAAATTTACAAGGGTAGTAGGGTTGAAGCAGCACATGTTTAGGTAGAGTGACGAAATCCACACACACTCGAAGTGTGTGTATCTGGATCGCCCGTCTAATGTCGTGTGTATCGAGATCGTAGCGCAGCGTAGCATTGGCTGGTAAAGCCACTGGAATAGGGGGATTGACGGTGATGTTTTTTTTTTCTTACAATACAGATCGGGAATGGTGGAAATACACTGAAATCGAAGTCCACGCAAGTCTACAACATCATACCATTCACATGTTCCACCCCTGTCAATGTTGTGATTATTCCGCAATTGTGGTTTGTTGTGAAATGCAGCTTTTGAACTGTACCAGCCGGAATGAATGAGCCCAGAGATATTGATACTGGCCACGCCTACACCCTTGTTGTGAGAACGCGTTGGCATCACAATAAACATTTGCTTGTTTGGTCCCTATCCTGGCCCTGTACTGCGTCCTGCCTGCCCTGCATGGTTGTACATTGTCTCCCTTCCTTTCTCGCCCACCAAAATATGTACGCACAGTATGAGGATGTCGACGCGTGCTGTTTGGAGGGCGGCCTCTCCCGTTCGTAAAAATAGTCTTATTACAACATTTTTCATGAACCAACGGGTGCAGCCGATATCTTGCCTTTACAAGCCTAAGGTATGCGGCTGTTGATGAGGAATGAGCAAATCAGGGCCGAACTATAGCCAGTATTTCTACGAGTACACTTGTAGTGACGCATCCAGGTCCAGTAACCAGCCTGCCCGACCGTTCTAAGCATCGTTATCGTCCATCTATCGACAATCGTGTCTATCATAACTACACTGTATAGATTACTCAGAGTACGGTCACCTCTGTGATCTCAGTCCACGCTGTTTGCAGAGTTCCACTTTGTGGCTTCTATTTACCAATTGATCTACAGCAATGCACCATTTCGGTGAAGATCGCCAGTCTACCCAAAACAACACGTCTGGGGTGATCGGCCGTGAGCCATAATAACAGCCTCTGTCGTAGACCCATAACAAAAAAAGAGCTGGCTTAGATACTGCTGGAATGAGAAGATCTACTGGCTATGTGAAATCAGGGGGAATGTATTTTCTGAGACACTCATATTATCCGACCGTTGAGCATGTTCCTGAACCCCTGGATTCAGGGCGCGTAAGGCAAGGCACACCCCTGCTCGTGTTGTTCCGTGCTAACCGCTTTGACAGGGTACAGTACCATTAACATTAGACACTACGTGTCCCCATCGCCAGGCTAGACAATGTTTGCCCCCTAACTCAGAGCCTGTCCAAACAGAGTGCTACAAGCGATAGGGATCTTCGTCAACGCTAACCTTGTCGTCATCTGCGAGCCAAGGCATCCCTGGAAGCTAAACAGGGGATATTCATAGATTCGACGGCATTGGGACTTCCACATCTGGCGTTAGGAACGCTGATCTGCGCCTTCCGGTGAACAAAGAAGTCCATATCCCACGGCCACGGCAAACAACACGTTCAGGTAGGGGGCAGAGCCCTGCGGGCATTGGTCATGCAGGTCGGCCAGCGCGTGATAATAAGGGGTGCTCATGAAAGCCAGGGGAGTGTAACGGTTTGGAGAGGTAAACGGCCAGCATTCAAGCTAGGTACCTCTGCGGGTGCTCATCTCGTGGCAACGGGCTGGTGTACCGATTATCCTCGGCCCAAGCATTAAATCGCAGATCTCCTTTTACTATTGGACGATCATCGCGATTACAAGGCGGGTTAGGGAAAACCTAAGTATGGAGTTAACAAGGTTCGGCCAACTTTGTCCCTCGGCCGAAAGAAAGCCAGTGAGTCTCTCTATAACACCCCAATATAACAAACGTAACAAGTGGTTCCAGTGGTTGCGGTTTTTATTAGAGTTTTTTACCCGACCACAAGCCCATTGTTCGCCAATGTGCCCCCATTATCAATGCAGCAAAACATGGGATTAACCGCCAATCACGCTTCCCGTTACACCTAACTCATCCAGCCCACGTTACATCGATAGCTAGGAGGATCCGATCCCACGTCTCCTCCACCATAGATCTCGAAGTACACACCTCCCGACAGCCCTGTTCAGCCCGTCAGCGGTGTGAGTCTTTGGAACAGAACGTCTGCAATGTTCTCGCCCTACTTTAAGTTTCGGAACAATGACAAGAGAAGCAAAGCGAACGGAAGGGTAACACCAAATCGGGTTTGCTTCATCTATGATATGAATAATATATCCTACCCACAGCACTGCAACACTGCAACCAACGGCCTGCAATAAAAGCAAGTTCTGAATTTGTGGAGAATTCAGTTTCAATACCCCAAATAACGACCATTTACAAGTTAGCAAGTTTCGTTCTAGCTTATCCGATGAGAGACTAGAGATAGAACATCGCATACGCAATGCAGGCTTGGAAGGTCGTCACAAGGGTTTACACGGCTCACCCGATTGCGCTGATCCCTGACATGCTCTAAAAGCGCTCACACACACTACGTTATACAAGTCTCACTGCTTGTAGTTATATACTCCGTTCTAGGTTAACCAATTGCCGGCCAATGTCTTAGTCGGACAAAACGGGCTTTCTGCGAGGGCTTTTGGGAAATATCATGCTGCTTTCGGTCACCAGCAACCATAATCACTGGTTGCGGTTGAAAAATCGCTCCACCGTACCAACATGGCTGAACGATCTCCAAGACCCGCACCTAGGTCCGTATTCAATGCTGGCTGTGCTGGGCTCAATACGTCATATCAGATCACTGTCAATCACTGTAACATCCGCTCTTCTCCAACGTTGAAGATCAACTGATAAAAAGCAAACCTTTGAAGAACACTGCGGTTAGCTCACCTGTGGGAGTACACTGTAGATACCCACCTTCTGTAAAGGGATTCAAACACAGTACTGGCATCCACGTATAGACCAGGCCGGGGGCTTGTTTTTTTTGGCCAACACGTGGATCTATCGCTACTCGAACACCTTGCTATAGGACACCCAGGTAAAGGCCGTTTTTTGTCTGATCGGCAACAGCCTATGAAATTTCACTTCTAGCTTCCACTAAAAGAAAGCCCCGCTAAGGGCATGAGCTGGATCTCATTTGAAAGAAATGTATAGCCAGAAGATGTATTATAACGACCAAGTCTATGCTTGGCATTTATACCGTTGCAGGGTACCCTGACAGTCTGGGGTATCGTGTACTGCCTCGAAGAGTCGTACATGAGAATTGCTTATTTCTAAAAAAGCTCCAGGTGGGCACTTTCGGATATGGTGGAGAAAGTGGGAGTAAGGGAGGGTCCCAATTTAGATATCAGAAACACAGCTACTGTACCAGGTACGATACATATATAGTAGTAGGGGTGACAGCAGCCCTTTTCAATTTTTCAAGCCTCTCGGAGTACCCCGTCGGAGCCCGATGTGGCGCATTTAGTGTGGGAGCTAGCGGGAGTCTGAGCTAAGTGAGGGAGTTGTCGAACAGTAGGTGTACTGGTACCAGTAGAAGTTGAGTGCCCAAAAATTCTATAAGCCCCATTATACCAGCCACTTATTGGTAGGGCATTTATTGCCTGCGGCTTTCGTTTTATATATATATACGGTACTTGTATCTCCCTGCTATCTCATAACTCCCGCATAGATACGGCGTGGCTTGCATTAGCCACGGAAATACGCCATCAGCCAAACCGTGGCACAAGTGTGGCTGGAAATTAAACTGTGATCCAGGGGGTTATAAGATGTGAAAAATCGCACAATCTCACTCAAGTGACTAGACGAAACATGCCAAACGCCGAAAAACGCCCAAACTTCCTCATCATCGTTGCTGACGACCTGGGATGGTCCGATACGATCCCGTTTGGAGGAGAAATCCATACTCCTAACCTGGATCGACTGGCCAAGTCGGGTGTCAGATTCACTGATTTCCATACCGCTTCAGCTTGCTCGCCTACAAGATCAATGCTCTTCTCAGGTACTGACAACCACATTGCTGGTCTGGGTCAGATGGCCGAGACTGTGAAACGATTCACCGAGTTTGAAGGTAAGCCTGGCTATGAGGGCTACCTGAACGACCGAGTGGCTGCTCTTCCCGAGATTCTGTCTGATGCTGGCTACCATACCATCATGAGTGGAAAGTGGCATCTGGGACTGGTTCCAGAACGATTTCCTGCTGCCAGAGGCTTCCAAAAGTCGTTTGCACTGCTTCCAGGAGGAGCTAACCATTATGCGTTTGAGCCTGGAACCAAGGAACGGCCTGCTGTGCCGTTTTTGCCTCAATTGTATGCTCAGGATGAAGAGTATGTTGAGGTAGATGACTCCCATTTCTACTCTTCGGATAACTTCACTACTACTCTGATTGAGTACCTTGAGGAGAAGCCAGATGATAAGCCCTGGTTTGCTTACCTGCCCTTTACTGCTCCTCATTGGCCTCTTCAGGCTCCCAAAGAGTATGTAGCCAAGTACAAGGGTAAGTACGATGAGGGACCTGATGTTCTGAGAGAAAACCGTCTCAAGGAACAAGTCAAGCTTGGTCTTGTCAGCAAAGATGTAGTCTCTGCTCCTATTCTTGCTGACAACGAGACTGAATGGAATGATAAGTCTGTCGAGGAAAAGGCCTACTCTGCTCGAACCATGGAGATTTACGCAGCCATGGTCGAGAAGATGGACGAGAACATCGGACGAGTTCTGGATCACCTCGAAAAAACCGGTGAGCTCGAAAACACGTACATCTCGTTCATGTCCGATAACGGAGCCGAGGGAGCTATTCTAGAAGCTGTTCCTCTGCTTACCAACGAGCTCAACGAAAAGTACTTTGACAACTCGATTGACAACATTGGAGAAAAAAACTCGTTCATCTGGTACGGTCCTCGATGGGCCCAGGCTGCTACTGCTCCTGCAAAGTACACCAAGGGCTACATCTTTGAAGGAGGTATCCGGTGTCCTCTGATTGTCAGCTACCCTGGATTTGGCAACCCTGGCTCCATTTCCAACGAGTTTACCACCGTCATGGACATCTTGCCTACTGTTCTTGAGCTCGCAGGCGTAGCTCACCCTGGAAACAAGTACAAGGGACGAGACGTTGTTACTCCTAGAGGAGTCTCCTGGGTGTCTAACCTCTCTGGCAAGTCCAAGGAACCTATCCATGCCAACACCCATTTCACTGGCTGGGAGCTTTTTGGCCAGCGAGCTATTCGAAAGGGCAATCTCAAGGCCATTCTTGCTCCTGAGGAAGGTAAGGAAGATACTTGGGAGTTGTACGATCTAGATGCTGACTTTGGAGAGACTAAGGACTTGGCTAAATCGCACCCTGATCTTCTGAAGGAGCTGGTTGAGCTGTGGTACCTGTACGAAGGCGATTGTGGCGTTTTCATTCCCGAAAACGCGTCCCAGATGAACCTCAGAAAGATGCTCAAGGAGAACCCTCGAAGAAAGGCCTGGGGTGGTAAGTAAAGAGTAATGAACTACCAATATACTGTAAAAACACCGTAAACACGTAATGCGAAAATGCTACTTGTATGCTTATATGAATAAATATGTTGTTTTGCCTGTTTTACCTCGCCCTAGCAGTCATTCTCTCAGGTCTATCCTCTTTTCTCGATTTTCCAGTAGCTTCCAGCCTTGACAGCTTCAGACCCTCTCTCACCTCCTTCTCTGACAAAAACGGAGGCGCTATGATCGTCTTATCAGGAGTCTGAGGACCATTGGCAAACAGTTCATGCACTCCTAGATCTTTCCAAGCAGGCGTTTTTTTCGTAGCTCTGTGGTTCTGGTTTCGCGTTCCAAACAGCGACGCGCCATCTGCCACCAGTCCATCGTCATCGTCACTCAGCTGTGTATCGTGTTCTGGAGCCACGTCGATATGGTCGAACTCCAGCTTGTCCTGCATCCATTCGTCGAACACTGTGCAGGTCTTTGGCGCTGTGAGGTGAATGTGTGATCGTACTGAGTCGCGTTGCATTGCACGTATATATCACGGTACTTGTATATCCAGTTTCGTGTGGTGGTGTTGTGTGGTGGATCAAGATTGTTATGCACGTTAGTTGAGATGTGTATAGTGTCGTCTGTTTAGGTGGTTGGGAGTCGTAAAGTTCCATGTCCACAGTTTAAGCTTTATCACTCCCAGTCATGTGACCTTAGTGCTAAAACCTCTACTTGTAGAACATGGCGCAGTAGACCAGCTGTGCACATACCACCCAGCGTAGACTGCTTGGCACACTCGCACTTGACCGCTGCTGCCAATCCAGTGCAAAATATTTCCTGCGCCACTAACCCTATTACCAAGTGTGATTCCCCCAAATCGGGCCAAATTAGTGCCGCAACCTATTAAGTGCCTCCTTTAGGCAACGCCGGTAAAGCACTCTTCGGAAATATCGGATTGTCGGACAATGCGGCTTTTACAGAGCTAGATGTGGAGAGATGTGGAGAGACTTAAACAACCATCGATATAATAACAGGAAGTTATGACAGCTATCGTACTTTTTACCAACGCTGTGGCACCTGTGTGCAGCTGTCAGTGTCAGCTATCGGTGTGGCAGCGTCGATACAGTCCATCTTGTCCATATTGTTTTCTGCTGTGTCGTTCACTAAGGACCCAGCAATTGAGACACTCCAGCTTATAGCTACCGTGTGGTGAGATAGCTAATTTTCAAACTCGGTTGCATTTTGCCATTGTTCTGTGGTGTTGGACGTCGTATTAGGAAAAGCCCTTATCCATATTGCCCAAGATTGTGCGCAATCTACGTATTAGTGTGGTGAGCAGTGGGCGTTCCTGAGGGCATATCAAGACGAGTAAATATTGGCTTGTATGTGGGAGATACGGGGGTGGTTAGTAGGGGAAAATTATTTATGGTCGTTATATCTACATTTCCCCCTTATCTAAATGTTTATACCGCTTCCCAATCACTCCAAAAATCCCTCTGCTGGACCTCCCCCCACACATTGCTCCTCTAAATAACGCTAGCATAGCCCAACCCTAAAATGGAGCACCCAGTCCCATCTCCGACACATCACCACATCAATTGCACCACCCAGCAGCCAAACACACCCAACTGAAAACATGTCGAAGTCCATCGTCCGTTCCATCAAGAACGTCACGAACGGATACACCTCGGCGCAGGTGAAGGTCCGAAATGGTGAGTACAATGCCCCCCCTATACCTCAACTTTTTTACTAACCCAGCCACTTCCAACGACGCATGGGGTCCGTCGACCTTTGACCTCGAGGAGATTGCTCGACTCACGCACTCCAACCAGGAGCTGTTCGAGGTGATGGACATGATCGATCGCCGGCTCAACGACAAGGGCAAGAACTGGCGCCATGTCATCAAGGCCCTCAACCTGCTGGACTACTGCATCCACTGTGGCTCGGAGAATGTCGTGCTGTGGTGCAAGGACAACCTCTACGTCGTCAAGACACTCAGAGAGTTCCACTACATTGACGAGAACGGCCGAGACCAAGGTGCTAGTATTCGGTCCAGAGCAAAGGAAATCACCTCACTGCTGCTTGACGATGAGCGACTAAGAGAGGAGCGGGCCAACCGGTCCTCCTGGAAGAAGGGACGACGAGCTCAGGGAGACGACTACGGCTCTGACGAGGAGGGAGGAGTTGTGTCCTCCAGAACTCGAACTGAGGACCGTCGACCTGACGACCGACGAGATTCTCGACGAGAGTCTCGACGACCCTCCAGACGGGGGTCCACGCCAGATGACGACCTGGCGCGAGCGCTGGCCGAGTCCCAGCGAACCGCCGAGGAGGAGGCTCGAATGCGACAGAATGGAGGAGCTGAGGATGAAGCCTTGCGAAAGGCCATTGCTCTGTCGGAGGAGGAACAGAAGAACCGGGACTTTGGAGGCTCGGCTGCACCGGCCCAGCCCGCCAACCTGATTGATACAGACAGCTTCCCCAACCAGTTCCAGCCGCAGCAGCAGATGCAGCCTACTGGATACGACCTGTTTGGCAACGCTGTCTACGGTCAGCAGCAGCCCACCATGAACACTGGTGTTCTGCAGAACGCATACGCCACCGGAGGCATGTTTGACCAGCAGCCTCAGCAGCAGCAGTTTCAGCCCCAGCAGCAGTTTCAGCCTCAGCAGCAGCAGTACACTGGCTTCCAGGCTCAACCCCAGCAGCAGCAGTACACTGGTTTCCAGCAGCCCCAGGACGACTTTTCGCAGTCGTTCCAGCAGCAGCCTCCCGCTGAGCCTCTGCAGCCTCTCAAGACGGGCTCCAACAACCCCTTTGCCAAGCACGACTCCACAAACGGCTCTTCTGCCTCTTCCACCGGTCCTTCTCTCAACTTTATGGCTTCTAACAACATGACCACCCAGGCACATCCCAACCAGCAGCAGCAGCAGCAGCAGCAACAGCCACAGCAGATCCAGCCGCCCAAGCAGCGGGCCCAGGTCACTGGAGGTGCTCATCCCGAGCTCAACAACCTCCTCATGAGTGGAGACGGTGTGGATACCTTTGGAAACACCGGCGACACCCGAATCCCCGCACAGCACACTCGAGACACGTTCATGAACGCCCGGCTGCAGCCCCAGGCCACCGCCAACAACAACCCGTTTGTGGGCCAGCAGTACACCGGTATCCCCAGCACCCAGATCCAGCCTGCTCTAACAGGCTACGGCTTTGGCAACGCGCCACAGCAGACGGGCCACCAGCAGCAACAGAACCAGAACCAGCAGCACCAGCAGTTTGGCCAGCAGCAGCAACAGTTTGGTCAGCAGCAGCAGTATGGCCAGTATGGACAGCAGCAGCCTCAGCAGCAACAGTACGGCGGAGGAGCACCCCAGCAATCGCTGATAGACTTGTAAGATGCTTTATAGTGGAGATGGCGCCAAGAGGCGTACAGAGAATGATGATGATTTGATGCTTTTCTTTAGTGTAATGATTATGAGTGGTGGAAGCCGCTGCTAACGATTATAATGGAGAGTTGTAGCATGTGAGCCACGCGAACGAACCAAATGACCCATGGCGAACCCATGGATTGGTTGGTGAGTGAGAGTGCGCGAGCATGCGTTTTACTATATACTGTAGCAGCAATTGTAGTTATAATATCCATCCAAGACAAGTGGTGGTCTGAGTGAGTGAGAGAGTGTGCGCGAGAGTTGTATATGCCGGGGCGATATATTTGATGTGTCAATATGACTGGTCGTTTCAACTGGTTCTATGGAGCAATTAATGTTATTAAGGGTATGAAATGCTAATAAATAATAGGCCAATGTGGCATTTTTTGTGCCTGTAATGTACAGTGTTAGTTGTAGTCTCCACGACTACTTGTAGCTCTCGTCTCGTCTAATGATGACACTTCCAGCATAGCTCTCATCACTACTGGTCCTTGGAGGGTCCACTCTAGGGCTCACATCGTAGTAATCATCAGGACCGATAACAGAGCCCACAGGCGAAAATCTGGAGATGCGAGATCCACGGGTCGAGTTCCGACTCAGTGGATGTTCAAACACCCCAGTATCGTTCTGAGGATGGTCTCCTCCATTGTAAAAGTGGTAGGGGTGGTTGATAACAGGAGGAGGTTGGTTCATGGAGCCAGCTCGAACGTGGCTGTTTTGCTGTTGCAGGACGTGTTCAGCGTCAGACTTTGCATTCGAGCTTCGATGAACCGGAGACTCACTCATGACGTTGCTGGACCAAGTAGTCAAGACAGCCAGATCATCAGAGAGAAAGGCGTTGGATTTACTTCCAATAGCTGGAGGAGGTAGCAGGTGGTTATGGGACGCGGCCTGTGTGCCTGCCACGCTGCTGGGGTTTGCTGTAGTGTTTTTGTAGAGAATGTCGTCAGGGGGAAAGTCGATATTTTCCATGAGACGCATGAGCCGTTCGATAAACGTTCGAATTTCTGGCGCTGAGATGGGTTTGCCTGAGAAACGTAGTCTTTCGTAAAGCTCGACAAACTGGTGGCCGACATTTGCGTCTGAAATGACATGGCATGCAATCAAGTGTGAGATATATTCTCTGAAGGGCATTCCTATGGGCTTACCGAACGAGAAATGAATGTTTCTGGCTCGCGAGTCCACCAAAAGAGCCGTAGTATCTACTACATCCTTGTAGGGCACGTCAGGGGGAATATCACCAGATGAGTCAGGAGGAGCCAGACCATCATGAGCCACCTTCTCTATCGGTCTAGTCTCTCTCAAAATCTGTTTGCACCTGTCCAGATCATTTCTGATCTCCTTTGCAATGTTTTTCGGCACGTCGTCTGGTCTAGGCACGTATCTTCTGGGAATATCTGCGAGATTTTGCCGTGTTCTAAACAGTCGAAGGAAAGATAGTAATAAAGCCAAGAAGATGAAGATAACACAGCCAGCAATAACGATAGCGCCGTTCCAGAACTGGTTGGTTTGCCGGCTCTGCGTGATAATATCAATAGGCGAAACCACCATGAAGCCGATAATGAAGACGATAAGCAGCACATGCGAGAGCAGATAGAGCCACTGCTTGAACGACCGTTTGACCCTCAGAGGCTCGGTTATCAGGGTTTTCGAGCTGTTGTCCGACGGTATCGACGACGCGACCACCGTCTTGACCGTAGTACCTCTCAGGGTCCCCGTCCCTTCGTCTTTTTCCATGTGTTGTGCGGTGCGTTGAGCGATGGTGATGTTCTTTCAGATGGTGTGCTTCACGAAGGTTATAATCCTGATGCTAGAAAATGGGAGTGCCCATACCGGACGCAATAGTTATGCTAGAGTCAAACGGATTGCGGGTTTGACACCACACGGACCGTATCTACCCCCATATCAAATATATCTCCAATCGGTAATTTCTAATAGGCATTCAGCGGCGGGTCTAAACGCCGGGGTTTATAGGGTTAGGGTTTCCCAATTGGGACTTGTCCTGATGCACAGCCGCTGGCATGCACAGAAAAAACGAGCTATACCGAAAGCAGAGTGGACTTAGGATGGACGTTTTTCGTCGAACAACAACAAATATGGCTAACTCCATGGACTTATGGGTAGTGGAGGGGTGCTGGAATGATTTTCACTTTACAAAAGTTTTCTTTTTGTCACACGTGCCCTTCCACACCATATTGTATTATCATAGCTATCAGCTTAGCTCTACTTTTCCCAACAGACAATAGCGGGGCTAAGCAGTGTGAAAAAATGTGAGACCGAATTTTGAAGATTTGAAGTTTTGAGGATCAGGGTTTGCTGTGGACAGTTGCTGCCAAATAGGTTTTTGAATATCTCGCAAACTCGCAAAGGCCATGTTTTGAAATGCCAATTTTCAGTTTCAGGTGTGTGAAAACCGTGCGAAAACGTGCCCATTTGCAGGCTTTGCAGCCGCCGTATACAACGTCCCCTAACAGCCAGTACGATACGTATATGAGCTGAAAAATATCGCAAAATAACAAAACCACTACTAATGAGGCATTTATTGCGAGTACGACTACAGTAGTTCCATAGGTTTAATGCTACTCTTACTGGTATACCCTGTCGTTAGACACATTCTTGCGAAACCCTTATCTTTAACGGTCATGCACCCCTAACAAATGTCTGTTTATTATTACATACAAAATGTCCAACATGTATCTGTCTTGGCTTCGTAGACCTTGCTCCACCAAGTCTTCAAAAGTCGCTTGCTTACTGTAGTGCCCTCGTGTGGGGTTGGACCAACGGGATTATACGAACAACCTGTATCTACGAGGGCTAGAAAAACGGGATTATTATTATGCTATCTAGGCCATGTGCCTATTTTGGGTATGTCTGCCTCTTCTTCTAGTCAAGTCGCCGTCGCTGGTTCTGAAGAGCAATGTTCTCATAGGTTCGACCGTCCTTTCGTCGTCGCTGGTTCTTGAACTTAGGAATGGCTCTTGCTCCAGCAGTCACCTGGGTGAAGAGAACATAGATACACGCGAAAATGACAACCACTGAAGGAATAGTGATAATAGTAATCATCATACCCTCCTCGTTCTTGTCCAGGTCCAGACGGCCCTTGTCCTTCTTCTGGACAATGGCTCCCTTTCGGAACCGCACAAAGGTGGAGTTCTTCATGAGATACTCGTCGGTGATCTCATCGTCGTCCATGTTATCGGGCTGGATGGCCACCACCACCTTCTGGTCGTACTCGCCATCTAGCCACTCCTCCTCAATCTCCATGGGGTAGACTCCCCACGTGTTGGAGACCCACTCAGTGATGTGAAAAGCTCGCTCTCCCTCGTCAATGGCGTCTCGCTTGTGGAACGCCTTTCCGGAAATGTATGCAAAGTGCAGTCGGACCTTTTCAGCATCAGGGAACGATCGGGTGTACCACGTGAACCAATGAACATGGTCCAGCATGACTCCCTTTCCATACTGAGGAGAACAGAACGGACCAACACGCTGCTTCTTGACCTTGACGAACTTCTCGGGCGTGCATCGCTCCACAGGGTTGAAGGACGCCTCAATGGGGTCCTCCTCGTCCAGCATCTCGTTGTGCACCACAACGGCTGTAGGGTCTGCGGTCTTGTAGCCTGCAGATCGGGCGTTTTCAGTCACCTCTCGGTTGACGTGGAACCAATCTCCGTACTCCGGAGGCGCGTTCTTGGTCTTTCCCTTGACCACCTTGGGAGTGATGGTCTTGGCCTGACCGTCCTTCTTGAGCTTGATCCAGGGGTTGGGCACAGCTCCAATCTGACGCTGGCCTCGGAAAAGCGCGTCTCCCCACACAGTCGGCGTGATATGCATGGGTTCGCTGCCGTCGGTCGGCTTGAGCAGCCACGGTTTGGTCACGTGTGCCTTTGTAATCTTGGTCTTCTTGGAAAAGACCTTGGGGGGCCGCTTGAAGGGGTCTGCTCGTTTCTCGAGGCCAGACACGTCTGTGGGCTCGGATCCGGGCAGATCTGTGATGGTAGAGTAGTCGATGGCCTGGGTATCAGCCACGGTAGCCGTTGGCATCGCCATGACGGTTGAGGCGAGAAGGAGGATTGAAAATTTCATCTTACGCGTGTGAGCTGGTTATGCGATTTTCACTGATTGCGAGGCTGTGGCGTGGTTGTAGGGCTCAAATTCGCTCTCTGGCAACGTTTTTCGCTCGTGTTTTTGTTTGGTGGCGTTTGGCGGTGTTGTTTTCGATTCTCCAAGAGTGAAGGCTCTACCTGGTACTTGTAGAAGGGATGCGTGATTTAGCTCAAAAAATAAGATATGGAGAAGTATAACCAGAATGTTGTACGGCTGGAGGAAGGAGGCAAAGGGGGTCTAACGGAGCGAGGAAAAGCTGCTAGCGTGATTAAAGGGTGTGTGTAAAGGACGCCAGATATATATTAACGGTCAAAACCTCCTCAAAACCACCCCTTACAACACTTTTGTTTTGCCACTCTCGTTTCCCGGACTTGTAGAGTTCAAACGTTATTGCAGCTTTCCGTTGGTGCCCAGACTGCAACACAACATGGAGTAATTTAGAGTAAATTTTCACCGTGCGCATTTTCCTGGAACCGTTTAAATTTAAATCCGACGGAGATAACGCGAGAGAAACTTTGCAGTGCAGTGAAAAAGAAAAAGTAAGACACACACCGCTCACACTCAACATGGCTGAACAAATAAGAACCAACCTGGTTCACCAGCATCTGTGGACAGATGTCGTCATTCACAAGACCAAACTAACAGATCTGGTGCATGGAACTCCCCCAAAGACGCTACATCCTGACGATACTGAAATCAGATCCGAATGGCTAGTGCCTGCAAGATCAAACGACGACTGGACCATCAAGCAGTGGGACGAGTGTTTCCGTGAGGCTGACAGTGTGGCTGGAAAGGAGGTCGATCGCATGCTTATGGCTATTGTGGATAACGACTCTACGATTGTTTATTACTTTGTCTACAAGGGTTTAGTGAAGCCCCGAAAGAACTAAACGAACCTCACTCACATTATCATCCTGTTCGTTCAGGCACCTGTTAGCCTATTCCGTTCGTTCAGGCACTCCCCTACAAGTATGCTATGCTACTTAACTTGCTATGACCTTGCATTATAAATATATGTACATTAATTCATGAATTCTTCAGAGCGTTACTCCAAATAGACCATGGAGTCGTCTACCACAGGACTCAGCTTCACATTGCCACTGTTGACCCACCGTCGAACGGATTTCTTCAAAACCCGCCCTCCCACTTTTTCCTTCTTGGCTTTTTCGTCACTGTAGAGAACAACAGCATGCATTTCTTTGAGAGCTCGCATCACGTCTTCGGGTTGAATGTAGGTGTAGTCACTTATAGCTTCAATCGAGGTTGTGTCGTCCGTACACTCTACTAAGATGTATCTTGCTATCGTAGCACACCAGTAAGACATGTATGATAGAGTGCCGAATTTCGACAGTGGTCGTTCTGGACTTCCTTTACGGCCTTCGTATTTCGATAAAACGTAGGAGAACTCGATCAAGAGCTTTCCAAGCCCTCGTCTTTGGTAGGGAGGAAAGACGAGAATACATGCGAGGTTATTCTCATCCCAGGACAGTTTTTCCTTGGAAAAGAAGCCCATGGGCTTGAAATGTCTGCTGCTGGTAGAGTCTTTACCCAGAACCACGTAGAATTCAAACGCATCTGCTCCAAAGAAGACACTCTTGTGATCCAGAAAGAGTTTAGCGAAAAGACAGAGGTTTTGGCAGTACAATTTATGTACAGCTCCATCGACTCTTCGAATGGCATAGTCCTTTGATTTGTAGACTGTCTCACCTGGGTGCTTGAAAACGTACTTGCACGTACTTCGATGTTGAGCCATATCCTTGGAAACCTTTGAATACTTGAAGCAAGAGTCGCAAACAAACAGCTGTTTGACCTGGAAGTCGATTGGCGGTGGTGCTTGTTCACTAGGAGCAACAGACCCATTCGCTGAAGACCCTGAAGACGAGATTGTCGATGATGTTAATGCAGAAGAGGCTCCTCCAGGAGTACCCACTGAAGGCGAGCTGTAGCGCTCAATAAACAGCCTGGACATGTCGCAGGTATGATTATCCTTGTCCTTATCCATCGACTTGGCCTCCATCAGCGCCATGGCCCGTTTCCAGGTTAGCTTCTTGAGCTCCTCCTTTTGCGAAAAATAGTATGCTGACGAATGGTACCACGTGTCGAATTCGCGCGGCCCAAAGACCACCCGCCCAATGTTTCGGGGAGGCTCTTCTTCCTCGTCGTCGTCCAAGGGGTCGTCGTGTAATGTTGGCATGCCTAAGAAAAGATGTTGAACTGGGGCTTTCTCGTCACTGTATGCATGTTCGGATGGACGACGTACAACCAACGTTAGCTATGGGGCAAGTGAGTGAAGTGTACAAGTACAGTACAAGTATGAGGGTGTGATGGGAATTAGGGGTGTGTATTTATTCCTATATGTATTATTAACAGCGGTGATGTTCATTTTCTCTAACACTATGACTTCTCTCCTATTTTTTGGTGGTCCTTGATGTCTACTTTTTAGTCACTTCGCCCCTCCCAAAAAAAGACTGAAAAAATCAAGTCCACACATTAAAGTTGGTTCTCTCCCAATGGACAATGGAGATGTGCTACAAGTAGTGTCTTCAGTACGGCCAATATTGCAGAGGCTGGGAATTCTGAAGAGTGCAGTTTACTCGCCTCGTGATTCTGAATGCAACAATCTAAAAATCACACCTCCAGCTCACCCACAGTCTTCACAAAACCCATTCCCCTAAAACCAGCCTTCTTGTTGGCCCCTAAGTATCTACTTGAAGAGCTCTTAAACCCTGTTCTCTCGGTGCGCATGCCACATGCACATTTTGAAAAAATTGGGATATAGCATAATCGTGTAGGCTGATTCAACCAGTGCTTCAACCATGGCGAAATACAAGCAAGGATACAACGCCAAAGGCCGAGCAGGCTCGCTCAAGAAGCAGCAGGAGCTCAAGGCCGCCAAGCAGAAAACGTGGGTGAAAAACCCCGACGCTGAGCAGCCTGAAGACTCCAATGCTGAGCTCATGGTCCCCAAGAGCGAGGCTGAGAAGGAGGAGAGAAAGAGAAAGCTCAAGGAAGAGCTCACACCCACCGAGACCAAGATTTCGTCCAAGAAGCGAAAGCGGCTTGACAAGTATATTGTGAGTATCAAAAAACTAAGGAAAGATAACAGGACTAACTCAGGACAAACAGCTGAAGCGAGAAGAGAAGAAGGCCCTGTTTTCCGAGTTTGCTGCTCGAAAGGGCACCTTTGACACATCCCAGCTGAAATCCATCAAGCACATGGGCGATAAGGAGACCAAAAAGTCCCGTATCGAGGAGGCTCTTCGGCTTGAGAAGCTGGGTCTTGGTACTGACGAGACCAAGGAGATTCTTTATGAGAAGCATGAGCAAAAGGAGTGGGATGATGAGAAGCATTCGCATCTTTTGACCGATCTTGAGCGAAAGGAGAAGGAGATGGCTGAGGAGGAGGAGCAGGAGAACAAGAGTTCGTTCATAGATATGAGACCCAAGGGTGGAAGTGGATTTGGTTTCCAGAACTTGGCCAAGGTCTCCAAGCCTTCGAAAAACTCGTATTCCTGGAGAAAGAAGCTGGAGATTGAGAAGGCTCGAAAGAACAAGAAGGATTATGTTAGTTCTGGGGAGGATGATACTGATACTGATGACTCCGATGAGGATGAAGACGAGGACTCTGATGAAGATGAAGATGAGTCTGATGAGGAGGAGGGTGTTACCAAGAAGGCCAAGGTGGCTGTTGAGGAGGATATTGAGGTTGATGAAGAGGAGGAGGAGGAGGAGGAGGAGGAGGAAGATGAAGACGATGAAGAAGACGAAGAGTCTGAGGAGGAAGAAGAGTCTGAGGATGAAGATACGGAAATCGTCACCAAAAAGTCCAAGGGTTCTGCTTTCAAGGAATGGATCGACGAACAAACCGGACCCAAGTCGTCCAATATCGACGATCTGTCCCATATCAAGATCAAGAAGGAGCGTGTGGAGCGTTCTGAGGACAGACTCACTCCTCCTCCTGAGGATATCGCCCAACCCGAGTACGCTGAGCGAAAAGCTTTCTACGTCAATGTTGAGCGAGACCCTGAAATCCAGACTTCTCGAATGCAGCTGCCTGTTACTGGAGAAGAACAGCGAATCATGGAAGCTATCTTCAACAACGACTGTGTCATCATCTGCGGAGAAACTGGTTCCGGAAAGACTACACAGACCCCACAGTTCCTCATTGAGGCTGGCTTTGGTACCAAGGGCAGTGGATACCCCGGTATGATTGGAGTGACTCAGCCCAGACGAGTGGCTGCTATCTCTATGGCTAAACGAGTAGCTAACGAGCTTGGAAGTGAGGGACATAGAGTTGCTCACCAAGTGCGATTCGACGTTACTGTCAAGGACGACACTGCTCTCAAGTTTATGACTGATGGTGTCTTGTTGCGAGAACTGTCTCAGGACTTTGCTCTCACCAAGTACTCTGCTCTGGTCATTGACGAAGCCCACGAACGTAACATCAACACTGATATTCTCATTGGTGTCTTGTCTCGAGTTTTGAAACTGCGAAAAGAAATGTTCAACGAAGGCAAGTGTGACTCTCCTCTGAAGCTGATTATCATGTCTGCTACTCTGCGAGTGTCCGATTTCACCGAGAACAAGACCCTGTTCCCTGTTCCTCCTCCTGTTCTCAAGGTGGAGGCCAGACAGTACCCTGTTTCTGTCCACTTCAACAAGCGAACCACTTATGATTACATGGACGAGATTTACCGAAAGACTTGTAAGATTCACAAGAGACTGCCCGAAGGAGGTATTCTCATCTTCCTGACTGGTCAGAATGAGATTGTCAATGTCGTTAAGCGACTCAGAAAGGCCTTCCCTGACCGATCAAAGGTGTGGAAGCCCAAGGACAAGTCTGAGGACCTCCAAGTCAAGGTGTCTGCTAATGAGACTGTAGTGGAAGCTGAGGAAGTCGACTTTGGAGCCGATATGCGACACCAGGACTATGCTGCTGTTGAGGGAGAGTCTGAGACTGATGAAGAGGATGGAGAAGAGGGTTTCGAGGAGGAACTTGCTGTCGAAGAGCGAAACGAAAGTGCTCCTTTGCATGTCCTTCCTCTATACTCTCTGCTGCCTACCAAGGAGCAAATGAAGGTGTTTGAGGAGGTTCCTGAAGGCCATCGACTTTGTGTGGTTGCTACTAACGTTGCTGAAACCTCGCTGACCATTCCTGGAATCAGATACGTGGTTGACTGTGGACGAGCCAAGGAGCGAAAGTACGATGAGGAGACTGGCGTTCAGTCGTTTGAAGTTGACTTCATCTCCAAGGCTTCTGCTGATCAGCGAGCTGGTCGAGCTGGACGAACTGGACCTGGTCATTGCTACAGAGTCTTCTCTTCAGCCGTATACGAAGAGTTCTTCCCTCAGTTTTCCATTCCCGAGATTCTGCGATGTCCTGTTGAGGGTATCGTTCTGGAGATGAAGCATATGGGTATTGACAAGGTGGTCAACTTCCCCTTCCCCACTCCTCCCGATAGACAGTCTCTAGCCAAGGCTGAGAAGCTGCTGGAGTACCTGGGAGCTCTGAGTCCTGCTGGTGTCATTTCCGATATGGGAAAGCAAATGTCTCTGTTCCCTCTGTCGCCCAGATTTGCCAAGATGCTCATCATTGGTTCTCAGCTGGACTGTCTGCCTTATATGGTAGCCATTGTCGCTGCTCTGACTGTGGGAGACCCCTTCATTGGAGAACATGAGCTTGGCATCAATGAACAGCCTGCCAAGGTCAAGGCTGCTACTCATGACGAGGATGGAGACAGAATCAAGGCCAACGAGTCTGACTCTGAACCTGAAGATATCTACGAGATTGAGCGTAAGCGAAAGCTAAGATCCACGTACCACAAGTCTCAGGCTAAACTGGCTTCTCTGGACCCTGCTTCTGATGCTCTCAAGCTGCTGTCTGCCGTGTGTGCTATGGACTACGACTCTGACTTGGAGAACTTTTGCAAGGGTTTCTTCCTGAGACATAAGCTCATGGAAGAGATGCGAAAGCTGCGCCAACAGCTGAGCAGAATCGTAGTTGCCAACTCTGACGCTAGAGCTGCTCCTGCTCTCAAAGACCAGCTGGCTGCAAAGCTTAAGCCTCCGTCTAAACTCCAAATCAAGGCTCTCAAGCAGATGATTGCCACTGGATTTGTGGACCAGGTTGCCCAGCGACTTGATAAAGTGGACGAGGAGTACAAGCTCACTTCCCGAGAGCGAATCATCAACGTTCCTTACCAGACCCTGTTCCCTACTTCTACTAGTAACAAGAAGACAGATGATCAAGGCAACCCTCTACCTGATGACTCTCAGGTGTTTATCCACCCTGGATCTGTCATCAACGCTATGGGAACTCATCCTCCTGAGATGCTGGTGTTTGCTTCAGTGAACCGATCTGGTTCTTCAAAGCTCAGAATGAAACCTCTCTGTGATATCACACCTGCTCAGATTGGCAATATCTCCAAGGGTACAGCTCTGATGACATACTCCAAGCCTCTGCCTCCTCCCTATGGACCCAAAATGCTCACTAGTGCTTCTAGAGAGTGCTGGGTGGTGCCTCGTTTGGGAGCTGCTATTGGCTCTGGAGGTACTGGATGGGACCTTCCTCCTATCAAGGTCAAGCAGGAGAAGAAGGGTAGTCAGTGGGTTACCCTGTGAAAATAGAGCGGGTTTAGCATGTATTAGTTATATATTTTTGTATTGTACCATTGTAGCGTTCTGACTAACTTTTCATTATAGGCTCAGGGAGACAGAAATACAGACCAACTTCCTGGATGGAGTTTTTGAGGTAGAGGTCTAGGATTTCGAGAATGTATTATAAACGACCATCTCTATCACCATACCAAAAACTAGCCACTTCTGTGACTTTTGTCCGAAAAATGGTTGGTGCTTTCATGTCAACAAATAGACTTACATCTTACTGAGAGAGTTACTTAGGAGAATGAAGGAATACATGTGCCTCTCCTAGGAGCATTTTAAGAGCTAAACGTCTAAAAATTTGACAGTACACTTAGAAAGCCCTCCTCTACCACCATACCAAACTACAGCCCAATCCATGACTTTCACCCTCACGCCACAACATCCTCGGTAAACCAAATAAAGTTCATCAGTCGTACCCCACATAAAGTTGAACATGAAATACTGATTCACACTACACTCACTCAACATGGACTACTTTTCATCATTAAACGCCAGTCAGCTGGACCCCGATGTCCCTACGCTGTTCGAACTGCTCTCAGCCAAACAGCTGGAAGGTCTGATCGCCCCTTCTTTACGATACATTCTAGCATTTTACGCCCAGCGACATCCTCGGTATCTGTTGCGAATCGTGAACCGGTACGATGAGCTTTATGCTCTGTTGATGGGTCTGGTGGAGTACTACAACCTGAAAACGTGGAATGCGAGTTTCACTGAAAAGTTTTATGGTCTGAAACGGACTCAGATTCTGACAAATCCGGCTTTACGAACCCGGCAAGCTGTGCCCGATCTTGTGGAGGCCGAAAAACGACTGAGCAAGAAGAAAATCTGGGGATCGCTGTTTTTCCTCATTGTCGTGCCATACGTGAAGGAGAAGTTGGATGCGAGGTACGAGAGACTCAAGGGAAGATATCTGGCTAGAGATATCAATGAAGAGAGAGCTGAGATCAAGCAAACAGGCACTGCTAAGCAAATAGCCGTCTTCGAGTTTGATTACTGGCTGCTCAAGCTCTATCCTATTGTCACTATGGGATGCACTACAGCCACTCTGGGCTTCCATATGCTGTTTTTGTTCTCTGTCACTCGAGCATACAGCATTGACGATTTCCTGCTCAACATTCAGTTCTCGCGAATGACTCGATACGACTACCAGATGGAGCAGCAGCGAGATAGCAGAAACGCTGCTAATGTGGCCCATACTATGAAGTCCATTTCAGAGTATCCTATTGCAGAGCGAGTTATGTTGCTGCTGACTACAAAGGCTGGTGCTAACGCCATGCGATCTGCTGCTCTAAGTGGTCTTTCATACGTTCTTCCTACATCCATTTTCGCTCTGAAATTTCTGGAATGGTGGTACGCTTCTGATTTTGCACGACAACTGAACCAGAAGAGAAGAGGTGATCTGGAAGATAACCTGCCAGTGCCTGACAAGGTCAAGGGAGCAGATAAACTGGCTGAATCGGTAGCCAAGTGGAAGGAGGATACGTCAAAGTGTCCTCTTTGCAGTAAAGAGTTGGTTAACCCTACAGTCATTGAGTCTGGCTATGTCTTTTGTTACACTTGCATTTACCGACATTTGGAGGATGGAGAGGAGGAAACTGGAGGTCGGTGTCCTGTTACTGGTCAGAAACTGCTTGGATGTAGGTGGCAGGATGATATGTGGCAGGTGAGTGGACTTAGGCGGCTGATGGTGTAAGAAATAGCATAATGTACATTGAACGAACGAAAATAAAACAAATACCAATAGTGCTGTACTCGTGCTACCGCACTCGTAGTGTTAAAATTACATATAACTTATCGTGTCTTTCTCGACACTCTATCCTCCCTTTTTTACCACCCTCTAAATAGGCTTGATCTTGAAATGCAAACCCACCAGTGAAAAAACCAGAGCCTTAATATCCTGCACCAAATAGTAGAAAGTCCTCAAGCCCTCAGGGTCATCTGACCTCTGAACATCAGATAAAGAGCCCAAACGACCGGTCTCAAACGCAATGTGGTAGTTGGCAAACTTGATTTCCAGCTCCTGTTTACCATCTCGGTTCTTTGGCGGCCACTTTGTGTCGTTTTCCTTGAGAATTTCGCTCTCCTTGATCATCTTCTTGAGCACCTTGACCACCACGGGTGAAACAGCCACTTCTCGACGAATAAGCGTGTCGTTTTTGTAATTGGAGTTGTTGGCGTATCTGAGAAGAGCAGATCGGCCCTGATCGAGCACCTGGAAATCGAATTCCAAAAACTCGTGGCCAAACCGACCTTTATGTCCAGAGTAGTACTGTAAGTAGAAGGCCTCTTCTTTGGCATCCACTCTCAGGACTAGTGGTTTGTCGATGGGAATTTTCTGTAGAGGCTCCACAACCTCAGGCTCCTCCTCCTTCATGTCCACATCGTCTCCTAAACGTGTAGCGATGCTGTATTCTTCTTCCATGTCGTTTTCTGGGTGGACAAGAAGTTCCAGTATGGCCTTGTCAAGGTGCTGCAATTTCAAGGTTAGGGTTGGCTGAAATTTACGAAACGAGAATAAACGAGTTTAAACGGAGTTGTAACAAGTCCCAACTATGAGGCTTGACTTTAAAGAGTAGACTACAGTCCATTGATTCATACAAGTAGAGTGAAGTAACGTCTATAATAACCGTAGAAGGGTCTATATGTTGCAATTGGATGATTGTGGGGTAGATATTATGTATATGAGTTGACTGATGATACAACTGCTTTCATACCTCAGTAGCTCATTTTACACTTTGTTAGAGTGTTATGACACTGTTTAAGCTGATGAGTATTGCGACCTTCAGCTCCTACAGAAAGCTAAGAATAATCACCACAGTTCATTGAAAAATGCTCAAGAGCTTAGCCGTTTCTAATTTCGGTTCTAAGAGCCCCCTGAAACCCCTGTCTTAAATATCTAGCCAATCTGTTCACTCACTGATGAGCTAGCTAGACTGTTCATGGATTGTTTTTATAGTTGAGAATGGTTAAGGTTCCAATTTGTTACTACAAAAGTATATTCCACTTAAGTAATGTTGCGACTTTGAAGGTCTCAAACTCGGCTTCAAAGCTCACTATGTGACAATTTTGTTGCATCATTGTGATACTTGAGCCAGGATGGTTCAAATGCACTACTTTACACACCTCAAAAGCCACCTGGAAGGGCATAAACCGACCCCCAGGGGACGTTTTATTTAGTTGGCTTCAACAAAGTCTAACTGGAAAGATACTGTACAAAACAGTGCAAAATATCACATACTCATTAATCGTTATTCATTAGTTACAAAATTACACACTAGACCTTGCATCATCAGTCTTGACTGTCTCCTTAAAGTCCTTTTCTGACTCATTATGAGAGTCTCCACAAGAAACAACTCCACAAGGACCAATCTCTCTCTCCTCATCTTCACCCTCCTTTTTCTTCTCTCCACTGCCAAAAACAACTCCCTTGACTCGCTCTTCCAGTTTACTAAGGTCCACATTGGGTAGAGTCAGAGTCAGCAAAATCAGAGCTCCTCCTACAATAACAGGACCATAGAGCATGTGTCTGTAGACGTTGTTGAAGGCTCCAATAATGGCATCTCGTTCAGGAGACCCCCAGGGGTACTTTAGAGGCGTCTGGACGTTGTTTACCATTCTGTCAATCTCAGTTTCGTTGAGGAAAGGAGCATACTCAGCTAGACGCTTAGGATAAGTCTGTCTATACATGGAGCCAGAAATAGCGTCTCCTACTACTGTTCCGACTGAAATGGCAGAGTAGAAAATAGCAGTAGCAGAAACAACCTGAGTATGAGATACAACAGACTGGATCATGACAAGGGTAGGGAACTGGATCATTCCTGTTCCTAGTCCTTCAATAGCTTGAGCTACAATGAACTGAGCCAAAGAGTGGTAAGGCTGTCTGTATCTGTAAGTGAGACCCAGTCCTAGCATGTATAGACATCCTCCAAAGACAATGGTAGGCTTGAGTCTCTGGGTGTATCTGATCCAAGGAGCAGCAATGGTAGATCCGAAAGTTGAGGCTACGACCCAAGTGACATTGGTGTTTGTAGCTGCAGTTACTGAGAGACCTTTACAGACTAGTAACCAGGGATAGTAGTAAGGAGCGTAGATGTAGTAGGCTAGAGAGTAGAGAGCTACGACTCCACAGCCAGTCATGAGAGTTCTGTCTTTCATAGAAGAGAAAGGCAGGAAGGGGTACTTTGGGTACCGTTCCCAGATAGGAAAGAGAATGAGAAGAATGGATCCAATGATGATCATAGAGAGAACGTGGGGTTGAGTCCATGACTTACTGGTTTTGACGAGGGTGACTGCTAGGAACAGAAGACTCAGACCTCCTGTAAACAGCAAAAGTCCAATGAGGTCAAACTGAGCTACAGCCTGCTTGAATCCTCTCACCGACTTGCCACACTGCATTCCCAGAGCTCTGGCTCTCATCTTGTGTCTGAACATGATCACAAGAACGGGAATAGAGACCACAGGGACAATGATACACCACATTCCGTATCCCCAGTGCCAGTTTGAGTGTTTGATGATAGCATTGGTGATGGGAGCAGAGCACCAGGGGACGAACAGATAACATAGGTTAGGAAGCACAACAAAGAACATTCGGTTCTTGAGATCGGAAGTATCAGCTGCAAAAACCTGCTCCATGAACTGGATACCCACCTGGCCAAAAACGTAGAAAATGTGAGCAGCAAAGTAGGTGCCAATATTGGGCGAAGCAGCAAGCATAATGAACCCCACAGTGAAGACAACCACTGACAGAAGGATAGTCTCAAATCGACCCAGAACATCGGCAAACTTGGCCAAAACAGGCCGAGTCGCAATGTACATGACGGCCTTGACCACACTGAGAGCAGACAGAAGCGACATTTGGTTGAAGTCAGAAGTAGCAAAAGTAGAGTAGACTGACACCGTCTGAACCTCCAGACCAACAGCAATAGCCACCAGTAACATGGAAGCCCAAGCCATCCAGAGGTCCTTCCTAGTCCAAATAGACGTAATCTGCTCCATTTCCCTAGATCCAGCAGGAGCTCCTTCTCCAGTACCACTGCAGTTTTGCTCCACCTGTTTGATAGGAGGATCGAAGATCTTTTGCATCCAGGTCGATTTGATAGATTCGGCATTGGAGATCTGATCGGTTTCAAAGTCGGAAGTATCAGCTCCAGTGGACTTGCCATGATGGCCGCCCATGATTGAGTGTCTGACTCTTGTAGCCCAAGTCATTGTAGATGGTGATAAGGATACAATTGAGGATGCAATTGCAATATATATACTTGCAGAGGTGAAACTTTTTCAATTTTTTTTATCTAATCCATCCATCTTACATGTCTTGGTCCGTTCCGAGATGCATAAGCTCAGTTTCAAAGTTCCGTGAAAAACCCAGGCTTGGCATAACCATGGGTCTAGTACCACGAGGAGGGGGTGTAATGACATGTAGTGACTCAGAATCAGACCAGGGAGGGTGTACCATTAATATTTCACATTTTTTTCTTTCAAATTTCTCTCATTTCTCGTGTTATAAGAGCTACCCCGAGTTTTCCGTGCCAGGAACGCAAAACTTTTTTTTATCAATCGAAGTTTAGGAGCAATCTGCCGATGACGAGATGTAGACGAAAAAGAACCTGAGGTAATTAAAATTAGTCCCAATCAAATGTGTGAAAAATTCTCTCCAATCTGATATCTTTAAATCTGGAATATTCTTTGTCTAGACGAGATTATCGAGATTGCAAGTCTTACCCGTCCAAATAAGCATTTCCTCTTTTGTCCCCGGACTCCTAGTAGACGCAGCAAAAAACTCAAACGGACTCCGACCTGCATATTATCTGCACATCGGACTCCGCTTAGTGCAAATCGGACTCCTAATCGCAAGTTAAAACTAGATAGGCTATGGTACGGCTAGACATCAGTGAGAATATAGTATGATCAGATAACATCTAAAGGCTAGAATAACTGCTTAATCTTAGTCTCAGTCGTACGAGGGTCCGGTACAGGGTAGATTGACCCGAAATAGGTGCTTTTGAGGGCTCTAGATCAAGCAGATGAGACTACGGGATTTCCTGTCTTGGCGTGCAGAAGCAGGTAAACCTGCTCCATCTATGCAACTGTTTGGAGTGAGCTCGGTGTTTGAAGAGCAAGAGACCATTCATAGACGCAGCCTATAGATGGCTCTGCTGATCGATAGATCACTCACACGAGCTCTGCTCTCTTTCCACGCTATAACCTCCGAAAAGAGTAATGTGAGCCTCTTTACTCCAGTAGCAGAATGATCTCATGCAGGTTTTATGTTCCATTTATTGAGCTTCGAAACGCAAGGGTGCTACGGAAGCTGCATCTCATCAGAGACGATCTCGGAGCTCTCTTCAACGTTAATCGACAGTTGGAATATCCAAGTCCGGAGTATTTGGACTATTTCAGCTGTAAATATTGTATTTATTAGACTAGACACGGCAGAATAACATCTATGAAGACTACAAGTCCTCTCTATCCTTCCTAGAGAGACACAGAGTTCACAGCTGGTCATTCTACAACCCCAAAGACAAACTTGGAGCACATGAGATACGATTGTTGCTTTGTTTGCGAGATCAGACTTCAATATACGGCATTTCAGATGTAGCTACAGCGTGAGCAGTCGGCATACGACATACACATGGGATACGTACAGAAACACTTGTTAATCTATATATAAATATGCAAAGAGACTTTGTCTCAGTAGAGCCGATAACTCTTGTTAATCTTTTAGGTGAGATATACTTAATCTCGGTGCATAGCAGCATTCTTTTCAATAATTGCGTTCCAGTCGGAGGTGAGCACAAAGTAGGCTTCAGTGGCGGCAATACCAACGATACCCACAATAATACCAGCCCACAGACCCATGAGTTGCCAGCCGCAAACAAAGCCAAAGAACAGAGACAGAGGGGTGGCCACGGCGTAGTAGTAGAACAGGTTGACGATACCTCCAATCTTCTGTCGGCCCTGTCCTCTGAGCACACCAGCCACGACGGAGGAGATACAGTCGAAGAATTGGCCAAGGGCACACAGAGGAAGGACATAGGCCACCAGGTTGACCACATCTTCGTCAGACGAGAAGAGACCAGCAATGGGCCGTCGGAAGACAAAGAGAGTGGTGCAGTTGAAGGTGGAGATGATGACGGTGGAGTAGAGTGCAATTCGGGCTGATCGCTTGGCTGACTGAGGCTGGGCAGCTCCAATGAAATGGGCCACTCGCGTGGAAGCAGCAATGGCAACAGAGAAGGGAATCTGGTAGGCCAGAGCCATGACCGTGGAGAGCACGGACTGGGCGGCCAGAGCTGCGGATCCAAAGTAGGAGGATGCGAGAGTGAGAATCTCAAAGGCCAGGAACTCGGCTTCAACCATAATGACACCAGGAATGGCTAGTCTCAGCATAGGGCCCCAGTTGGAGAAGGCAGCTCGAGGAGACAGACCGAACCAGCACTGTCGACCGTCAATGAAGGCAATGTAGGCGATGATGAGCACAGCCATGGCCCACTCGGTGATCACGACAGCAACAGGAGCTCCAGCGTAGCCAATACCAACATGCTTATCCCAGACAAGCAGCCAGTTGAGGAAGGCGTTGAGAGGAGCACAGATGGCAAGCACGTAGGTTCCAGCCATGAAGATACCCTGAGCTTGCAGGTACTTCTTTCCACACTCAAAGACAATGTATCCAGGCACACCCAGTGCGACAATCTGGAGATAGAGAGCGGCCAGAGCAGCCAGCTTGCCCTCAGGGATGATGAGGGCCAGAAGGGGCTCAGAGCACATCCAGATAGCGGCAATGGGGAGGAAAACGAGAATGCTCATGCAGACACACTGCTGGAAGTAGATACCGACCTTTCGCATGTTACCAGCACCATAAGCCTGGCAACAGAGAGTGTCGAGACAAGTAGAGAGGCCCTGGAAGAGGGCGAAACCTGTAATGTTAGAGGTCATGCATGCAAGGGACACAGCTCCAAGCTCTTCCTTACCAAGGTGTCCCACAGAGAAGATAGATGCAACGGTAAGGGAGTACTGCAGCAGAAAGGTGACTGCAAGAGGGAGAGAGTACTGCCAGAGAATCTTGAGTTCTCGCACATCCTGCGATCTCTTATTGCTGGGCATATCTTCCCACACGTTCTCCTCGGGGCTCAGAGAAGTGGAAGAGCTGGAAGCACCAGTGGTGCCGTAAACAGGAGGCTCAGAGGGCTCACGGGTATTGTCAGATGCATGGGTAGTAGGCGCCTCTGAGCTGGAGACGGCCATAGAAGGTCGTGCGGGTCTGGGGTTGAGGTGGGTGGTTTCAGATGCATTTTCAAGGTCCTCGTTGACTCGCTCAAAGTCGCCCGAAAACCGGTTGGACTCGCCAGAGTTTCGGACCTGGTACTCGCCCGAGTGTCGCTTCATGAATGACTTGTTGTAGGACTGCGAGTAGGACGAGCCGAACATCATGGAGTTGGCCATGGGCGAGGCAGGGAAGATGTTTGCAGCTGCTGCCTTGGCGGCATCGCAGTCTGGGTTGTGTTTGTTGTTTTCCATTGTCGCGGAGTGAAACGGAGTGGAAGAGAAGTTAAGTCGATCGTTGAAAAGCTGCCAACTGTCGATGCAAAATCCTTTTCACTGTGGCTTGTGGCTAGTAAAGTATATGAAAAGGGACGACAAAGGGTGTGGCGAAGAGGCTATCAAGAAAGAGGCTAGACAGACTGAAGAGTGAGAATGAAGAGTGCAAGAGACGGTTAGTGTGATTTGGGCTCGCTAAGGTGCTCGCAGATTGTGGAGAAGCTGAAATGTCGTCAGTTGGAGATGCCGACAAATGTATGCAATAAGCTTGCAGCCACGCACCGAGGGTGCATGGTCTATATAAGAAGGCGCAACAGAGTTTGCTGGCTTCCGGAGGCTTGAGGTTTGAAGTATACAAAAGCTCAGTTTCGACTGTACGGGGCGAGCTACTGTAGCGCTATCGCCTCAGCTTTACCAATAGAGCCTTGAACACCTACTCTAATGGCCTCCTACTCGACAGTAAGATGAGCTAAACAGAGGCTAACTTAGTTGCTCGTGGTGATGTTCCGTCGGAGACTGGTTGAACCGAACCTCATAGTAGAGCCTTCCATGTAAAAATGTAAAAAGCTAACATGAGCCCAGAAAGTCACTCCAGATTCCAGAGCTTTTGCCTGTTATTATCCACTAGTGCGAAAACAGCCAAGGCAGCTCCTGAATACGACCAACACAATCTGTATCAGTAGCCTTGTTTGTCCTGCATCGAAGCTACTAAACGAAAAATATGTCAGGTTTTGGCAGGCCGGTTTAGGGCAGAAAAACTTTCTCGGACGGGCCGAGGGCTAGAAAAAGGAGGGCATAAAGTGGCATCAGGGGCACACATTTTTGTGCCTGAAATGTAGACCTTTGAGAGCTGGACTTTCCCCATTTATGACAGTTTGTTATTATGCCTGTTTACACATGTTTGGGGCGTGCAAAACGGAGCTATAGTTTCACTATCCAGAGCTACAGTATCTATCGGTATGAGGTTGCCAAGCATATAAAATCGGTCTGTCTCACAACGGAAAATTCTATTGTTCATCTCACACACAAAGATTGAGGCGAAGAGAATGCTTCAACTAAGAGGAGCAATTGGAAGCTTGCCAGTTGAATAAAATACCTCACCCCTGAAAACGAAAAAGTGGACACAAAAACGTGGGAGGGGTGCGCCAGACATGTTTGGATGCCCACCACTTGCTCCTATCACACATTCAGTAGCTCCAGTTGCTCCAGGTTTTTCTTTACAGTGCAGAGTAAATAGCGGTGGCCATTTAGCGTTTTTTTCTGATATGTTTTTAATTTTGAGAACCTTTCTCGACCGTACGTTTAAGCACGCCAAAGATTCAGGGACACCATAACAGGGACCGTCTCAGTCAAGGCAGAGGGCTAATATCCAGAGCTCATGTGTTTTTCTTTAAGCGGGGCATGCACCAAAAAGGAACGTACTGCACGTACTGCACTTGTACTGCAATCTGAGTCACCACCGTACGTACTACAAGTAACAGCTCCTTAACTAGCCACTCCCTACGACTGCAGTACCTTGCATCGCGACTGAGATGCGCAAGCCGTGCCAGTTCTCATAGAGAGTGGGGGTAACGTCCAATACACGCTGTAGTGGCCCATAATACTCACCCGAGGTTTCAAACAGACCTACCGCGGTACAACAACAAGCTCCGGATCCATACGTGAATACCAAGTGATAGCCTGTCTCACTCTATTTTTCTCAGCCAACTGTATCGTTGTTTGTCTCTGACGGATTCAATGGGCCTGACAAAGTGGGGCATTGAGGAGGGGAGATGGCACTATAGGAAAGGCTTCACCCGCCGTAGTGACTAGACCCCGCATTCTTATAATTTCTGTTTTCATCATAAGCGGGTCACGAAAATATATCGTCCAAATAGTGTACCGTCCAGGCAAACAACGTTAGTCTTTCAATCTTGCTCCACGACACGAGGTTGAACCCCAGTGTCTGGAGGCGTAAGGGTTCTTGCTCAAACCTCAATACGAAACGAAGCTAAAGGTAGGTAAAGGGCTCATTTTTCTGATACCGTATAGCTGGAGGCGTGACGTACACTTTGACCGGTCTGAGATAGTGATAGGCGGTGCTGATACATTTGAATAATATTATTGCTGCTCATGATAATCACAATACTGACCCAGTCTAGTTCTTGGAGAAGTCAATCTACAATACAAGTACAAGAATAAGCTCTCTACAGGGTGGCCATTTCGGCGTTTTCATAAATGCGTAATTCCATATCCTATACAATTTTGCCTCCAACTAATGAGAGGCCCGCTCACCCGCCGTGGTGCAGTAAAAGTCGGACACCACGACCGGCCGGTAAATACCCTGAAGTCCAGTCCAAATAGTGTACGTGTGCTCCTTGATGCTGCCCACCGTGTGAGTCTCCACCACCACCTGTTTGCCCGAAATCATCTCACTTCGAGTGTACTGCAGCTGGAAAGGAGGAGTACCCTGAAGATGGAAAATGATCTCGGCCTTCTCAGCTCCATTTTCGTCGAAAATGAGCGAAGTTCCCTCCTCCACACTGGCTGTAGGGATTCTGTGGATGCGTTTAGGCAGCTGTTTGGCTCCCTCAAGCTCAATTCGACAACTGGAGGCTGTGTCGGAAATAGCCTTGATGGTAAGGTTACCAGGCTCGGCTGCCAGACGTCGGAACAGAGTACCGGAGGTAGATTCCCGGACATTACCGTTGAAGTCGTAGGTGATATCAAACGGAGGAATACCGGTAAGCGAGTACGAGATTCGCTCACCGACACAAAAGTCCGTTCGCTCCTCGACAGCTGAGATAGTAGGAGTATCGGCAACATGCACAGTGACACGCTGGTCAGCTCCAAAGTTGGACTGTCGACATCCCCGAGCATCCACAACCTGGTAGATCTGCACAGTGTGCTTGCCAAGACCCAGACGAGAGTACAGCTGGCTCTTGAGCTCAAAGTCGTCGGCCACATTGTTGTAGGTGACCTTTTCGGTATGACCAGAAGAGTCCACTCGAATAGATACAGTCAGAGAGAAAGGAGCCTCTCCAGTGAGCTTGATGGGGATACCATCAGCAGAATCGGCAATACCCTGACAAGCCCGGTAGACTCGTCCCTTGTCAACAAACTTGGCAGTAGGTCGAGCCTTTACCAACTGTCTGAGCTTGGAGTCGGAGAAAGCAACATCTTCTCCAGCCTTGACATCAGCCAGCCACTTGCGATCGTAGTAGTTGGAGTCAAGCACACCGATGAAGAAGTACTCGTACTCGCCAGGAACAGCAGTCTCCACTCGGACGTTGGCAAAGGGAGTAGCAACCTGAATCTCATGGTCCTTAGCTCGTCCTCCAGGTCCAGTCACTCGGTAGAGCACAGTAAAAGGAGGAGATCCTTCGAGGGCGATTTCGACAGAATCCTGATCACCTTCACAAATAGGAGCTCTAGAGAGAACTCCGTCCTTGGCCTCGGTGTTGCCAGCCTTGACTATCTTGACTGCAGGTCGTGCAATCCACGTGAGCGAGAAAATGGCGTCGTTGGTCACTTCTCCAGGACAATGAGCATCTCGAACAGACACAAGCTTGTAGTGACCAGGTCGAGCAACAGAAATGAAACCGTTGGCATCGTTAACCTGAACGCCATGTCGCTCTCGCTTGTCTCCCTGGATGTACTCATACTCGACATTCCAAGGACCGTCTCCATTGAGAGTAACAGGCAGCTTAACAGCAGAGCCCTGGGGAACAGCAACATCGTACTCACCGGAAATGGGCGAGAAACCAGCCGTAGGACGCTGTCTTCGTACCTCAACCCTGATATCCTGTTCGTCAAGCAAAGATCGACATCCATGAGAATCAGTCACAGCAACAAGAGAAATCGTGTACTGACCGCCCTGAGACAAACCAGACGTAGAGATAACATGCTTCTGGTCCTTAATGTCTCTGACAACATGGGGAACTCGTCGAGAAGAGCCATGCACAATCTCATACTCCAGAGTGAAAGGAGGCACTCCTCTGAGAGTAACAGGCAGCTCAACAGACTCTCCTGAACAAACGAAGCGCTGTCGAGGAATAGACCTGTCAAAGAAAGCACCAGCAAGCACTCGAATGGTCTGTTTCTTGGTGAACGACGTATCCTGAGGACTCTTGTAAATGGCATCACTGAAAGACACAATCTCATAAGTATAAGTACCGGCAGACTGGGGCTTGAACTTGAGCTGGTGTCGCAGCTTGTGGGTCGAGATCTTCTGCGTATCAATCACCTGACCATCTCGAACAGTTCGGTAGATGGCATGGAAAGGAGGCTGACCGGTGAAAGCAAGTTCAGCAGTAGCTCCAACAGGACCAGCACATTGGTCCTGGATATCGGTGAACTCGACTGAGAGAGAAGGTTTAGGAGGTACGTACACGTGACATTCACTAGACTCGACAATATCTCCAGCACAGTACTTTCCAAAAACAGCTTCCAGTTCGAAAATACCCGCTTTGGAAACAGGAATGGAGTCCTGACCTCTGGGAACAGTAGCGTTGTAGGTCTCACTCTTGCCACACTCGTCAGTGTGCTTGATGGTCACAATGAGATCCTCCTGGGCCTTGATTTTGAGTCCCAGAGCAACCACATCGCCAGCTAGACGAGCTCGCTTTTCAGCAGAACAGGAACTGAACGAAACCTGAGGTCTGGGGTGAACAAAGAACTCATGGGTGAGTTGACGACGTGTACGCCACTCTGCGTCTTTATCTTTAGCCAAAGCAGTGTAGTTGATGATGTTTCCAAGTCCATCTTCAACTTCATCAACAGCATAGACCCACTTTCCAGTTTGAGACAGACGAGCATCAAGGTGAATAGGCACCTCATGAGAAGCAGCCCAGCGCAGATCGCCTCCAGTCTTCCACACATACCTGTTCACATCTCCACTGGCAATGGGAGAAGTAAAATGTCGAGGCTGAACCGACTGCACAGAGAAAACAGAAGACTGACCTTCAACTTCCTTGGAGTACTTGATTCGCAAGGGAGGAACACCCACAACAACCAGACTAGGCTGCTCAGTGCCTCCAATACATCTGTTTGAGCCAAGATGCAGCGAGTCGTTGCTCTGTCTAAGCTTAGCACTAGGACAAGCACCAACAATCACATCCTTCTGATAAGTTCGAACAATGTTCTTGGAATCATCCACCACTCGCCCGAGACGGTACAGACCCGTCTTCTCCACAGGAAGCTCCACATAAAACAGCTTCTTGTCTGCATCCTTCAGTTTAGTATCAAGAGACCGAATGTAGTCCGTTCTTCCTCTCATCTTCACCAGCTGATTCTGAGTGAAATTAAAAGACTGCTCCTTCAGATTGTCGAAATCGATAAACTTGAGCTCCAGAGAAGACAGACCGGTGGCATTGAGCCGAACGGGAATATGGATCATCTGGGCGTTATCAGCAGAGATACAAAACGGCTGGTCCATGGGATTGATCAGAGCAGTGCTTTTAGGCAGAATCTGGACAATGTGTTCTCCAATCAAGTGACTAGAAGCGTCTTGTAGAGAAGCCACCTTGATTTTCAGGCCTGAAAACGACAACTCTTTATCGTTAACTGTTCTCCAAACGGCAGAACCCAGCCCCAGAGCAAACACCAGACCCTCCCGGTAGTAGACAATGCCCATATCGAACCCCAGAAATGCCAGTGACAGAAAAGACGTCACAATGGGTCCAAACGTGAGCCAGGGGATCCGGAAAAGTGGAAGAGTCCACAACAGGACTATATCCAATGCAAAGAATTTGAACAGAAGCCCCAGCTGGTCGCCTGGAGGTACAGGAGTGACCAGGTATGTGATTTTGGAGGCCAGAAACAGCAGAAACAGAGAGACAGCTGCCCATCTCTGGTTAGCAGCACTCATGTATGTTTCGGGTATTAATGGCTCGCTCTTTGGGGGAACCGTGATTTTGTCTGTTCTCCACGGCTTGCTTTGTGGCTGGAACGTCTTGAGAGGCTTGGCTACGCCTGAACTTCGCCGAGTAGCAAAAGTCGAGTCTCTGGCACTCACTTGAGGAGGCGCTGTGTTGGCGTCACGGCTGGTGTTGAGTACATCGCGTCTGTCGAGTCGCCCTCTGAACCCGGGGCTTGACGTGGTCCTTCCTGGACCATTGAGATTGGCCATTGTGTGGTTATATGGAGGATTTGTCGCTTGCGATATGATGTTTTGATTTGGCTTTGTTGCATGCATTGTATATTTTCGTTTTGGCTCTGCACGTGACGACGATGTGTAGGGCGGGAGGTTCGAGTTGGGGAGGCTGTAGGGGGTGTTGAGGGTTAATGGAAGTGGAATATTGATGTTTGGGAGTGTTAGAAGTGGGATATGAGTTTTTTTTTTGCCACTTTTACAAGGTGGGTGGTTTCTGAGGATGGGGCTTCACGATGCTGTATCTCGAAGCCAAACAAACATGATGGCGATGCGATCGAGGTGTTCTGGATCAATTGAGAGCTGGTTGTTTGGCATGAGCTAACGAATGTATCTAATGACGACAATAAGTGTTTTAGCAGCTGCTAAAACTGTTTTACCGTTGGCTTCTAGACATTGATGGTACTCGACTAATATTAACTAAAGTTTATAATTTTATTGAGAAATTAGTTGAAATTTGGCCATGCTTTCAGAAACCAAATGACATCCACAATGGGACTTGTTGTGCTATCAAAACTGATCCTATTACACCTTACACCTGTATCCACGCCAGATTGGCATGGCCTTGGGCGTTATTTGTTAGATATTGTTGAGCTTGGAACATTTAGTACAACTTATAGTTAAGCGATCAACAAATGAGACCGCCAAAAGAGACTGCTTCCAACAAATACCACGGCAAAGCACCAGAAGTCATTGTGATAGCCCACTCTCACAGGGTACACCGAAACTCCTGTGGTAGTAGTCCTGTAATTCACTTATATACGAGCTACTTGTTAAAAACCCATCCAGACTCACCCACCCAACGCGTCTCATTCTCGTGAACTAACAGGAAGGGTGGAATTTCAAATTTCACGCAACACAGCCACGAACAGTCTGCTGCTATTTAGATAGTGCACTGCTCTCATAAATTCATACCTCCAGTAAATACAGCTCATGCTCATATAATTATGCAAATGTTCAACTTGCGAGAATAGCTTTTGCCAAGACGCCTCATTAATTTGCGAAATTACCAATAGCTCCTCTCGAAGGCAATACAGTAGCTATGATGAGTTATCATGCGGGGTGAAACTGAATGTACGTACTGTAGCCTCTGTCAAGCTGTCTCAAGACCCTCGAAGAACAATACCTAAGACACGCCTATACGAAATATACACGGTGTAAACAATACCGCTCGACGTCACTGTACATGATCACACGACTACCTTGGCAGTGTTTATGCTGGTTAGCTTGCACCTTCATGTGGATATTATAAACCTTGCTGTGGTTGCTGTGAGCAAAGTCTCACGATAACATAGCTTAAATAGCCACACGGGCGGTTAGAAGGACCGTAGTCTCATGGTCTGGGGTTACATTACAGGTATGATATACGTCGGAATAACTTGCACGAGAAACGCCGCCGTTAGCTCCTTGACGTACACGACAAATGCGCTCTTCGGGTCATTTCGCACGCGGTAACCAATCTCCTAAACTTTTTTTTCCTCACGAAAACGTTTGACCAAAGGGAGGGAGGTTAATCCGAGCGAAGGCGACTAAAGAGAAATGTGGATCCTCGCCCACCAAAGCTGGGAGCACCTCCACCTTTTTAGGCTGCGATAGAAGCCCTTTAGAGGCAGTTTATACTATAAGTGGGGCTCCAGAGACTAGCTACAAGTGCTCAACGGCCTCACAGCCTACACGACCCCCCTGGTTTTTTCCAAATGACGTTACATGGCCTCCAACGTCTTGTAAATGGCAGCCCTTCTCATGGTTACATTATGAACATGTTGGTCGAAAACCAAAAATGTCGAGAATGCTTATTTAGACTTTTGTTGATTGGGCTATTTCTTCCGACCGAACCCGGCTCCTCCCGAACTGTAAGAATCCCCAAGGTGCATGATCTCTTACATTTATCAACCGTGCCCCTCAAACTGGAAATCTGGTGTACACAACTCACACACCACCCTTGACGCGCAAAAAACTCACACCCCACTAACCCCGCTTCTGTGATCAACTTTTCAGCCAAGAAACCACCGCCTTACTGATCACACCACTATAAGACTGCCTTGCTGAACATTCGATACCACCACACACATGAACTGCCCCACTCGTGATCCCGAGCCAAAGGGCGTGCCGGGCTTCAACCAGCAGCCCCCGGAGTTCGACAACCAGCTCAACAACAACAAGGCCTTCAACAAGAACAACTCTGCAGCAGAGTCCGGCAAGAAAATCAGCTCCCAGGACCTCGCAAATGCTCTGGGAGACTCAGACTTAGCAGGCGGGCAAAATCCGTCGGCCTCACGCCCAGCAAGAAGATCCAGACCGGGTCACACGAGCAGGGGACTGTCTGAGAGCTCACGAGGTATTCAAATGAGACGATCCAACACGTCTCTGAACAATATGACTGATGACTCGACTGACTCTAACGAGTCTACACCCCTAACAGCATCTGCATCTGGTGACCCCAACAAAAAGCCCCTCTCCACCTGGGGCAACCTGATGCGGATTCTCTCCAAGTACGGCAAGTTTGTGGGACCCGGAATCATGGTCTCCGTTGCCTACATGGACCCCGGTAACTACTCCACTGCAGTTTCTGCTGGAGCAATGTACCAGTACAAGCTGCTTTTCATCATCTTTGTGAGTAACCTGTTTGCCGTGTTTCTGCAGGTGCTGTGTGTGAAACTCGGCTCTGTTACTGGTCTGGATCTGGCTGAAAACTGCAGAGAACATCTTCCTCCTTGGCTGTCTCTGTCTATTTACATTATGGCCGAGATTGCCATTATCGCTACTGATTTGGCTGAGGTTGTCGGTACTGCTATTTCTCTCAACATTCTGTTCGGTATTCCTCTTTTCATGGGAGTTCTGGTGACTGTTGTGGATGTGCTCATTGTTCTCATGGCTTACAGACCCAACGGACCTATGCGAATCGTCCGGTACTTTGAGTACGCTGTTGCTGCTCTGGTAGCTGTTGTGGTGGTCTGCTTTGCCTTTGAGCTTGCTGCTATTGACAATCTCGATGTACCTCTTATCCTTGAAGGCTTCTTGCCCTCCAAGGAGCTGCTCGAGACCCAGGGTCTGTACCTGTCTTGTGGTATTCTCGGTGCTACCGTTATGCCCCACTCTCTGTACCTTGGTTCTGGTCTTGTTCAGCCTCGTCTCCGTGAATACGATGAGGACAATGGATACGCTATTCCTGAAACTGCCCGTTTTGGCGATGACGACGAGGATCTCAAGTACAAGCCTTCCATCCATGCTATCAAGTACGCCATGAAGTACTCCATTGCTGAGTTGGTCATTTCGCTCTTCACAGTGGCTATCTTTATCAACTCTGCTATTCTCATTGTTGCTGGATCTACTCTGAATGGTTCTCCTGACGCTTACGACGCTGATCTGTTTTCGATTTACGATATGCTGCGGTCCATTCTCTCTCCTGCTGCTGGAACTGTGTTTGCCTTGGCTCTACTGTTCTCAGGACAGAGTGCTGGTATTGTCTGCACACTCTCTGGACAAATGGTCTCTGAGGGTTTCCTGCGATGGTCTTTCAAGCCTTGGATTCGACGTTTGATCACTCGGTCTATCGCTATTGTTCCTTGCTTGTTTGTGACTCTTTTCGTCGGAAGAAAAGGTCTGGCTGATGTTCTCAACGCCTCGCAGGTTGTGCTTTCTCTCCTCCTTCCTATCGTCTCTGCTCCTCTCATCTACTTTACTGGATCTAAGAAGATCATGAAGGTGGCTGCCACTGCTGCTGTTGTTCACACGAGACCCAGAAATAACTCCAACGGTACTCTTACTCCTGCTGCAAACACTTATGGCATGGTTGACAACGAGGCTTCTTCTGATGATGAGTCCATCTGCATTCCCGAGTACGTCGATATGAGCAACTCTGCCACCACCCAGTTTGTTTCGTACCTGGTCTTTGGTATGGTCTCTGCTCTCAACCTCTTCTTGATTATCTCCATTGCCATGGGTGCTGATGTTCCCCTGTGATTGAGAACATATATATAATTAACAAAATGAGAATGTGCTGACAAGACATATCGTAGATTCGTAACTAGTCACGTACAGGCTTTAAACAGTTCCCTCAATGGTCACCTTAAATTTTAGAACTCCTTACTGTATCAATCCATATGTATAGAATAGAAAGATTATTGATAACAGTTGCTCGCTCTTCCTTTTTATAAAATTACAACATACATTATCCTAACTAATACAGGTCCTGGCAGCCTGTGCCAGGAGTCACCCCCTTTCTAATACCTTCCTAACCACCTACCGCTTGGCGTTTCTTCGGGGCTTTGAGCCAGAACCCAGACGTCCTACTGAAGCAAGAGGTTTCGGGGGCTCAGGAGCAGGCAACACACCCAGATAGTTGGTCTTGAGGGCCGGGATGTTAGTGGAAGGCTTGATCTTGGAGTTGGCAATATCGATACCTTCAGTGGACTGCAGCAGACGGCCCAGAACACCCTCAATCTTCATAGCCAGCCGTCGCTCTTCAAACGACACTGGTGGAGGAATGTCGGGTGTAGCAAGTCGATCAGCCTGCAGTTGTTGCAGCTGCAGCATGAGTCTGCTGACAAACTGGATCTCGGTGCCAGATTTGATGGCGTCGAATTCATCATCGTCAATGAAGTTTCGAGGATGCCACTGGAGAATATCTTCCATGGGGAGTTCCTTGGAGACGTCAACATCCTCGTCCTTGACCAGAGGTTGGAGGTCTTCCTCTTTAGTCTCCTCCTCCTCCTTCTCCTCCTCATCCTCCATCTCCACGTCGTTAGTATCCTCCTTTTTCGGTCCGTTTTTGAGAATGTCGTCGATAGCCGTTTCTCTGAGCCGTCCCACCTTCTCGTACCACAGAGCGCCCGTCGAAGTAGGGTCGTAGACAGCTCGGCCACTGTCAGAGGACGGAGCAAACGACGAGTTTGCGTCCATTCGCAGGAACCGGCTGGGTGCCAGCTCAGACCCGTTAGGATGCACGAAATGCGTCATCATCTCGGTGGGGGGTAGAGCCGGGTGTGGAAGACGCGAAACGGCAGGTGTGAGGTAGCCCAGCTGATAAGCAGGAACAGACCGGGTACGTGGCAACACGTTGGTCACCTGGAAGCTGCCCGGAGTTATACTCGGGCGCGGGTCGATGGCCGACTTTGTGGACAGCGTAGAGAAGAGAGGTCCGTTCTGGCCCATCACCAGGAACGACTCTGCACTCCATGACTCAAGGTCAGCCGTCAAGTCAGCGTAGTCAGCGACAATCTCTTCCTCAAACTCGGTCACGTCCTCGGGCACCACATCCTCGGGGTCCTTGCCTCCAAACAGGTCCATTCGTGAGCCTTCTCTGATGATGAGAGCTGCGGCAAACTTGAAGAACCGGTCAACTTCAAGGTACTGCTCGGAACCAATTGGAAGAGCAATGAGAGCCTGCACAGAGGCCGTCTTGACGTCCACGTAGAGATTTCGCACCGACTTGTACTGCTTGTCCACCACTGAAGTCAGATCAGCTGCGTTGTGTTGAGCATAAGTTGCAAGCACCGACAGCTCAGTAGTCTGAGGAGACGTCAGAGGCACCGATTTCGCGTTGAGCACGGTCTTACCGACAGAGTCGGCCAGCAACACGTGCAGAATGTCTTGTATGAGGGACATTTCAGTCTTGTTGTGTGGTGATTGATTCGACGTGATGAACGTTTCGACGTGTGGGTGTTTACTGTAGGGTGAACGTTAGGTTGAAGTTGGTGGAAAATTAGCGTTTCGTCATGTGACTGGTGGAGGAGGATGGCAGTGATTAACAGGTAAGAGTAGGTGGATGGGTGAGTAGGATTGAGTGAATAAATATTGGTGGTGCTACAATGAGCAGCATTTGAGAATTAAATGTAAAAAAATGTGTACTGTATGTACTGTAGTGTAGTGTGTATTACTGGGTGTGATGAACTTGTAAATTTATCGTTGTACCGCAGAATTTCAACACGGCCAAAATACCTCCGATTTCAATTCCGAAAGCGTCATTGGAATCTCCTAGGTCAGGGCGTCAGAATGAACCCACCCTGACCCCTCCAAGTGCTCTCCTTGTCGAGAAACAGCCACGTGTAGTATTTCACCATTAGGCGTGTAAACTTCAGGCATGCATATATCACATCTTACAACATCTCTTACTCTCCACCAACATGGACGACTCAGACGACGACTATATCGAGGCTATCAGTGGGGACGAGTACCAGGGAGCACCTCGACGCTCACGGCGAAACCAGGCGCCTAAAGGTGCAGGAGGGTCGGTGGAAAACATGAAAATGGCAAACGGAGGATACTCATGGGAAGACGAGTACCATCGATCCTGGGATGTTGTTCAGGAAGACGAGGGCGGATCTCTGGCAGGTTCAGTGGCTGGTCTTGTTGAGGCTCGAAAAAAGCGACATATCAAAGACGCTACTCCGTTCCAAAGAGGTATCATTCGAAACCTGATTCTGGTGCTGGATTTTTCATTTGCCATGAAGGAGTCGGATTTGAGACCGAATCGGTACAGATTTGTCATCAACCACGCGATTGAATTCGTCACCAACTTTTTCGACCAGAATCCCATTTCGCAGTTGGGCATTTTGGGCATGAGAAACGGTCAGGCCATCAGCATATCTTCTCTAGGTAGTAACCCTAACGACCATATCAATGCTCTTCAGGCAGCTACAAAGATGGAACCCCAGGGCGATCCGTCGCTTCAGAACGCTCTGGAGATGGCTAGGGGACTACTATTTCACGTTCCTTCTCATTGCACTAAAGAAGTGCTTGTTGTACTGGGTGCCTTGCTATCTGCTGACCCTGGAGATATCCATGTGACTATCGATAAGCTGGTGATAGACAAGGTTAGGGCTCGAGTGATTGGACTCGCTGCTCAGGTCGCTATTTGCAAAGAGCTCTGTGTCAAGACCAACTTTGGAGACTCGTCTTACTATGGAGTAGTTCTCAACGAGCAGCACTTTCAGGAACTCATGGACGAAGCCACCACTCCGTTAGCTGAGTCTCAACAAAGTCAGAGTGCAAACCCCGCATCACTAGTACTTATGGGATTCCCTTCAAAAGTCTCTGAAACCACTCCTTCTCTATCAGCTTCTGATGCTACTCTCACTCAAGGAGGATACATATGTCCTCAGTGCAAGATAAAAGTATCTTCGCTGCCTACAGTCTGTCCATGCTGTGGACTGACTCTCATTCTCTCTACACATCTGGCAAGATCATACCATCACCTCTTTCCTCTTGCTCCCTTTGTAGAGGTACCCTGTAAGCATGCTCACAAGTCTGACTGCTGTGCTGGATGTCAGACGAAATTCCCAAAGGTAGCAAGAGACGCTAAAGGTACCCAAGCAGACGGCTCCATGACGTCACGGTACGAGTGTCCAACTTGTCACTCCCACTTTTGCATCGACTGTGACGTCTTTTGTCACGAAATCCTACACAACTGTATAGGTTGTCAGGCCAGGAGTTATTCGCTGTACCAGGTGGTGGTAACGAAACATAAGGATGCTGCTCCGTCGTTGAAACTGGTCATGAAACGGCCTGAACCTGATGGAGAGGAGAGTTCACGACCAGTGAAGGTCAGAGTAGTAAACGATAACCAAGGTCCAGCCTGGAATGAAGGTGGACAAGCTCCTACGTGGGGTGAGTAAGAGCGTTAGCACCTTACTCATACCATATACATGCTATCAATAAATTTATTATATACGACCGGTACTCTAGTGCGAGTGCTGACGCACTTGCCCTACAAGTAGGCGTAGTGTTCGGTGCTTACGCACCTCACACTACTACGCGATAATATCAAAATCCTCATCCGTATCCACATCCCACTTCTTCGACCTGGGAAAATCCCTAACCTCCCCCCTTCTTCTCCTCAGCGACTTTTTCACCGGCCTATCCATCAACAAACCCTGCCCCTTGAGACTCACTGTAAGCTGAGTACCTTGAGACACTGTAGCCAGAAAAGCAGCCGTCAAAGCCTGAGACTCTTGCAGATTATCCTTCAGTTGGCTGTTTGAAGATGCACTGAGCTGTGAGAGGATTGACCGCAGGGAACGCAGCAATCGCTGGTCAGGTACAATTTCACCTGCATTCACAGCCTTGACATAGTCCAACACTGTCTTCACTCTGCCATTGAAAATCTTGACTGCTGCATGCTGACTGACCAGATGCTGCCTGACCCGCTCAGACGCCGCATGCTGACTAGTCTCCCTTACCAGATCCTCCACTGCCACTCGTTCAGCTTCCCCAGTTTCAATCACAACAGTGGCCTCCCTGTACTTGGCGTCTCCAGTATCAATGACGGGTTCGTAGATGTGTAGAGGAAGCTGCTGCGAGTCAGATCCAGGCTGGATAAGCAGCACCAACGGAGCCTCGTCAAACTCCAGCAATTGCTTCTGCAGTTTCACCACCTCGTCAGTAGGAGTGGTATGTTCTTTTGAGACATAAAACCACCCGACAAAGTGCAACTCCGGCATGACCTGGTTGAACTGTCCCAGCCGTCGCGTCACCAGCTCTCTGTCAATCTCTCCGTCCTCGATTTTGAACTCGAACGAGGTGTCAATGCTAACCTGGCGTCCATCCTGAGTGCCCAGTAATGCGCCTGCAAAGTCGGTTGAAGTGGCCACGGCTCGTGTGTAGAAGTTTGAAATGTTGAGCAGAGGCAGCGGGTGCAGAGCCACTGCCAAACTGTCGTCTGACGATTTAATCACTGATGGCATGTTGAGTGAAGATGTAGGGTTGATTATGCAGAACCCAAATTACAGTCCAACTGACGAGTCAGTCTAGAGCCTCAAAATTATAGAACATTGAAAGACCGACCTTAAAGAGACTAAAGATACACCTACATTAGCTACGGTACTCGTCTCAACTTTTCCAAATGAATAAAATTAATACACGCAATAAATCATAAAAACCGACCCAAAACCCCTTCCTCCTCTGTTAGTACTCGTATATCGCCTACTCAGGCTTGACGAGAGAATCGTCCATAATCCAAATAGCACCATTGTTGGTCTGGATAATCTTGGTCACGATACACTTGGAGTCCTTGGACTGAACAACAATCTTGTTGTTCTCGGTGAAAATCTCCACCTCAAGACCAGACAGTGTTCGTGCTCGCTTCACAGCGTCAAAAGCAGTCACCAGCTGAGTATCGACCACCACATGGTTGGTAACAAACGAGTTGATGTTTTCGTTGGCAACATTATCCTGGTCCTCCTCAGACTTGCCAGTAATAGCAATAGGGAACTGCCAGGGCTTGAGAGCCAAAGCAGCAACTGCAGTGTTGGAAGGCGCAAGCACCACAGTGTACGAGTCGCCGTCGTTGAGCCGCTCAATCAGCTCAGTGTCGTCTCGCAGGTATCCAGCAAAGATGGAAATCTGGGGGTCCTGAACCAGACCAGTAGTGAGGTAAGTAGGCCCACTCTTGGGCTGTTCTCCGGAAGGAACCTTGATTCCGGGGTTGGAGAGGTCCACGTGGTCCACATGGGGACCACTAGAGCCATCCTGGACCATGAAGTTGCCCTGGTAGAAGCCTTCAGGAGCAGCAGGTTCGTCTCTCTTGACAAAAGTGGGGTCGTCGAGAGGACCAGTGACGGGCTTGATGGTGATGATGTTCTTGGCGTAGACGGAAGCAGCCAGAGCGAGCAGAGTGGCGGTGGAGAGTCGCATCGTGTAGTTGAGTGTTGTGCTGTGTGAAAGTCTGGGCTTGACAGAGCTATTTAATGAAGGTCGGTGGTGCAATTTAGAGAGATTAGAGTTATGGGCGTGGCTGAAAGTAGGTTGGAGTAAGTGGTTATTGGTTGTGAGATGAGGCCTTGGGGGGAGTTTGGGGGCAAGTTTGGAGTGAGCTGGGGTGCTCTACGAATACGAGAGTTTGCTGTACCTTTTTCAAGACAGTTTGGTGGAGTATCACTGGAGTTGTATCCGATGCAATGCACAGCACTCACATGATAAGCGAGCTAATACTGCAGTAGCTAGAAGAAAAATGATGAAAATTGTGGAAATTCGGATTTTCATCTGACAGGATATTCACAGACATCCGTTCTCGTATGATAATACCATTGGCTGTCTGCCTACAACAGTCTTGGCTACTCCGCTGATCTTCTTAAAGTTTGTTGAACAGAGGGGCAAATCTGATAATTACGATGATCGTCGAACTCGTTTCACATGTCAGAATAAAACAACCGATTTTCATTGTCCTAGCGTAAACAACGACGGCTATATCGTTGTACTTGCTGTACTTGCTCTCAAACTCCATACCCACTGTTCCTGACGTTCCACTCTCGCACCTTACGTAACTTTACATGTGAGCTGTATGACTACGACCAGTGTACCATCTTCCCCCACTTCGCCATGTCAATATTTGCACCGGTTCCAGACGACCCAAACTCCGAGGAAAACGACCTACTAGGCATTACCCGCCTCGCAGAATCTTTCTCATCCCTCACACAAGCCATTGATACGCGTATCGGCTCTCTGGTTCAAGACACCCAGGAGAGTATCAACAGTCAAACAGAGGCGTACCGGGAAGGTGAAATTGCACAGTGCGACGAGACTCTGGAAGCTATGAAGCGGATTATGAAACAGTGCGACCAGATCGAGCAGGAGTTTGACAAGATTGCGATCATTGGCGAAATTGCCAAGGATTTTCAGATGAGACTGGCAAAGGTGGAGAAGGATCTTGTTGAACTGAGCTAACAAGATGAGAAGAAGAAGACGCGACAAAAAAAAGAAACAGAAGCAAACGCGTCTGACATACTAATCAGCCACAGCGCTGGCCTATTTATACATGATACATACCATATTCCATCCATGTTACTAGTTTATGATGTGTGTACGAGTCAACAAAAGTATAAAACAACATTACTTTAAACAAATTCTTAGATCACGTTTTGAGCCAATTTTGTACTGACATTTTCCCTATTCATCGCATATTAGTTAGCAACTCTTGATTCTGCATCTTTTGCACTCTTCAGAATTGCGCTACGGGCCCTGGAACATGACGAACGACACCCCAGGTGAGTTTTTTCCTAAACAAAGTTCAACTAATTTAGTCTCAACTAATCACATTACATTAATATTCCCATCCATTAAATAAATAATTAACTGTTAGCCATCATTTGAAAGTGTCAGCGAGATCTTGCAGCCTTCTCTTCTTTCGCTCATCCTCTGCAAACGCTTTGCCAAGATGTTTCAACCTAACAGCTGCCAACACCATAGTCGCAACCGCTCCAAAAGTCCTCTTCGGCTTGGGTCTCTTGAGATGAGAAGTCATACCCATAGCCTCCAAAATCTTGAGATCGGCTTTATTGCAGAACCGCAACTCAGCAACTAGAGCGTCATAGTACACCTTCTGCACCTGTAGAGACGCGCGTAGCTCCTGAGATCGGCGTAGCTTGATACGCAGGTACTCTGTCTGGCACATTTCGAACCGAATACCCCGGTCATAAGTGACAATCTCGCTCTTGAGGAAGTCAATCTCGCCATCACAGTCATGGCAAGAAGTGATCCCATGTAGAGCAGCAGGCGTATGAGTTTGTCTAGGGGAGTTACGAGAACGTCCTCTAGAACCAATCCGTTCAGCATCAACATGGTCAGAGTACTGAGGGCCAGGTTGAAAGCCGTGTCTAGGGCTACCAGCAGAGTCCTCTTGTAGGGAGAACTTTTCAAACGCCTTGATTTGTTCATCCATTTCTCGTTGGTGGATCTTTTGAGACTCTCGGTACTTTTTGAGGTAACTGTCTCGTTCCCGTACAACACCCTTGAGACCTTGTTCAAGCTCACTCTTCTCCTCCCTCAAGCCATTTCTCTCTTCTCTCACCTTGAGCACCTCAGCAGCAAGACGCTCAATGTCATAGTTGAGTTTCGCCTCTCGCTCTTCGTTAGTCTTACCAGACTTTTCCTTACGGCTCAAAGCCTTCTGTAGAGCTTCCTCCTTGACTAGTAGCTCCTGCTCCAGAGACTCGTTGAGTTTCTGTAAAGGCACCATCTCAGACCTAGTCTGACGTCTGGCAGCTCGCAGATTATGAACATGACCCACCAGCTTCTTCTTCTGAGCTGCAAAGTTGGTTCGAATCTCTGTGATCTCAGCTTCTTTTTCAGAAAGCAGACAAAGAGCATACTCCAGAGAAGACTGCGAAGAGTTATCTTCCTTGGACGCCATAAGAGTGTCTCTCTCTTGTTCCACCTTGGCTAGATGAACACGCAAGTCACTGATTGAGCTATCCAATTCAGCAACCCGCTTCTCAAGAAACTCGGCATTCTTCTCAGCACTCTGTTGCAGCCTAGAAGCAGTTTCAAGCTTGATCTTGACACCATTCAGTTCCCTGTTGCCAGCATCAATCTGGCTTCGCATCTCTCTGTTCTGATCCTGGAGATTCTGGTTCATGGCAATAAAAGACTCATCACCACGAGTGTTTCGAGGAGGAGGTCTAGACGACAGCTCTCTCACACGCTCCTCAGCCTCCCTCACCTGATGCTCCAACATCTGACCCTTCTCTTCAGCATGAGCTCGTCTGTTCTGCTCAGCCTGGAAGTGCTGCTCCATGAGACTAATGTTGTTGCTCATCTCCTGGAGTTTCTTATCAACAGCCACCAACCGTGCAATCTCATTACTGGCAGCATTGAGATCGTCGTTTTGCTTTCTCAGGTCCTGGTACTGAGCGTCAATCAGCTTCTGCATCTCATCACGAGTATGTTCAGCTTGAAGCTGGTAAACACGCAGCTTCTCCTGCTCCTGAGCAACAATAGCTGCGTATCCTCTTGACGGAGTATGCCCGTTGGAGTGTTTCTGGTCCACACTGTCCAGCTTCTCTTGGAGATCGTCTCTCTGTCTCTCAAGAAGAGCCTTCTCATGAACCCAGTACTGAGACCTGTTTTCGAGATCGTCACGGTGGTGGTCTCGTTCACTTTCAGCGAGAGTGAGACGGTGAAGAAGTTCATCTCGTTGAGTAGCAAGCTGCTGTCTATCATCATCTTTGAGGGCTGCATGTTTGAGCTGAATCTCAAGATCGGCAATATGACCTTCAAGAATCAACTTATCCTGCTCTAGACGCGCAATGGTAGCACGTAGAGGCTCCATTTCCATCGGGACAGACTTGAGCTCGGTTCGTTGTCGCTCCAGCTGTGCTTCAAGCTCAGTAATCTGAGACTCTTTCAAGCCTAGTTCACCAGTGAGACGCTGGATCTCAGTGTGTGCCCTCTCAAGCTCCACAGCATGGTCGTGTTCAGCTCTCCGAACATGAGCATCAAGGTCAGCATGCATGGTCTTGATATCCCTCTCTTTTTCAGCCTTGATACGAGCAATATGAGCAGCGTAGTCGTCGATTTGACGCCTTAGAGCTTCCTCAGTGGTGGAAAACTTGTCGGCATTGGCTTCCATTTCTCGTTTAGCTGAGAGTTCAGACGTGAGTTTCTGAATAATCACCTGAGCTTCATCGTTTTCAGCATCCTTCTGCTTGACCTCTGAAACCAGCTCGTTAATGTCGTGTTTCATGCTCTCTAGCTCGTACCGCGCGTCAGTATGATCCAGAGTGCAATTATGTCGAGAAGTGGAACTCATAGTATGGTCATTCATAGACTTGTCGACAGACTTGTTGTATCTGTCATTCTCCCTCTCTCTCGAGAGAGTCTCAAAACGAGCCTTAAGAGCGTCAATCTCGTCCAAAGCATTGTCCAACTCCTCCTGTTTTCTGTTGAACTCGTACTCTGCATCTGCAGCCACTCCTTGTAACCTCTCCAACTCAGCTTCAACGCCATTATCCTGAATAGACCTGTTAGTCTCATCGCGTTGTTGCATGAGCTCCTCCTTTTGAGCCAGTTCCTGCTCTTTGTCCTCCAGAGAGATCCGCAAATGGTGCACCTCTGTGGTCAGACTCATGTTATCTGACCTCAACTGCACCACCTCGTCACGAATCTCCTTCATTTGAGCAGGCGTGTTTCTGTGCAGCTCCTGTCGTGCCTGGAGCAAGTCAATCTTGAGCTTTGTATTCTCATTGCTCAGCTCCTTCATCCTGGCCTCTTGTTCCCTTAGAGGCATGTTCTCTGTAAGCAGTTCATTGAGACCTCGAGTCATACCTACTTTCTGCGGTCGTCGAGGCGTAAACGACTCACGTTGGATCCCAGACATGTTGTCAAACTCGTTGGACGAGTAGGACATCTCGTCATATGGCAGTAGAGGGTCTGGCCTTCCATTCCTGTTCGTTCCTCGAAACCTCTGAGAAGTGGGCGATTGGGCCGCGTTTTGCTGCTGAGTAGCTGTGAACGACTTCTTCACACTCCTGAGCAACGGAGTGAACTCCCTAGGTGTCGAGGATGACGGAGAATGTCGTGTTTTCGGAATTTGACCACCAACAAGTTTTCTGGCAAACGGTGCTGAACCAGCCATACCTGAAACGAATTCTTGACGTGCGCGAAATTGTTGGGCGCCGGGGACGTGGTCGGGGATTTCAAAGGAGCCCTCTTTGGACCCCAGCGAGGGGTCCGAGTTCCCCCAGGTGTTTCCGTCTAGTGTGGGCATGACGCGTCGAGACCGCGAACTGAATCAAGAAATAAACATTGACGCATGCAAGGTTTGATTACTAAGTTGGGATGAAAAATCAAAACACAGCAACGCACAACAGAGAAGACATCAAGCTACAGTAAATTGTTACCAAGGGGAAAGGAAACTGTTGAAGAGGATGGATGGTGGAACAAAACTTGGTGGTGAGTGCCACAAGAATGTAGGCTGAAAATGGCCTAGAAACAGCCCCAAAACCAGCAAAAATTGGTGTTGAGCGGCTATTGTTTGATACAACAGCTTGTCACTGCCTTTAAAGCGCTCTTTAGCTCTATATGGGCTCTCTTATATCACTGTCTATGGACTCCATTTAGAGGTCTGTCTTTTAGCCATCGGCTGCACTTTCCACACCTGTTTTTAATATATGTGCAGATGACAGGTGAAAGATAGCAAGACCGAATTACGAGCCACAGTAAAACCAGGCTGTGCTGTACGTACTCGTACAAGTATCTCAGTATTTGCAGCCGCGTACTTGCACTGAGACACTGCTCTGTCTACACAAGTCAAGTCGATCTCACATGGCGTATCGTTTCACGCTATTAGTGCATACAACGGCGAAAAAAACCTTGTCAAAGGTGCAGCAGCCAAGAACTGATTGTTCATTATTTGAGCCACAAGTGTGGGGTTTTTGCATAGTCTTGTGACAGGCGGGGTGCTATTGTCCAACGCTATAGCTGTCGCGCGATAAATCAACACTACTGGTACTATCACAATAGATTGATATCATGCCTCTTCTCTGTTGAGCGGGACAGATCGGGAAGTATAATTTTTTCATTTGTCGAGGGCGGATAACTGGAAGGTACGGCCGAGCACAAGGGGCTGTGTAGCGGCTGCTCGAGCCTTACTGGGAAGAGCAAGCCGTGAGGGTCCGAGTGTGATTTCCAGCACTGGATAATAAAATATTTGCCCTTGCAGAAAAACAAGCGGTTGCTGTGTGGGTACTCTGAGTGAGATAATTTACCTCCACATTTCATTGTTCAGCATATCGTAATTAGCAGCCCGAATTGAGAGTGATAATTAGCGTAACGAGACAGGAAATCAACTGATTTTTTTGGCTGGGTTTTGCCAGATTTTCAACTCAATAAACTACCACGGCTGACAAGGTCTCGAGCTTAGACCCACTACAGTATTTTCTGTCAGCCCATCCTTAGGTCTAAGGTGGAGAGTGCACTTCAGGTGGAGGATCTAGAAAGCAAGCGGGATAAGCGGGATATGAAACGGGACCTACCGATAGAGAAGGAGCGGAAGTGATGTACAGTAGCTAACGATGTACAGTGGTGTGGCAGTGGATGGCCAATAACACAAATTACTACAGTACCGTAGTCCCTTGTACTACCACACGGCTGGTTGTAGAGTGTTTAAAACCTCCAGATACTCCTCCATCTGCCAAGCCAATGGCATCCAACAGCAGGCTCCCAACGAAAACAGTTGGCGCTAAAATGGGTCTAATAGCGATAAGTCACGTGAAAATGAAATCGATTTACGCAGTCGGAGCGCTCCTTCCACACAGGCCTCTCTGTACTCCGTTATACACTTCCCCTTCTCTTCTGGCCTGTCGCGTGCCTACCCCAGACCTTGCCGTATCCGTATATTTTCTCAAGGCCCCGCTTGCCGCACATGCAGGTCTGGCAAACTTTGTCTGCAGCGGGCAGTCAAGTCCATTTTGGAAGCGTAAATCAAGCTGAGAACATCACCATCACCGTACGCAAACGAGAGTGTGATGCACCTTCAGTAGCGGTTCCGAGTGAGTATCAGGAGTGACAAACAAGAAACTGGGTCACGAAGGTGAACTCCACAACAAGCAATTTCAACCGACCATCTACCGAAGTCACGCAAGACGCCACGAAGATTCTTCGTTGAGAAGAGGGCGGGTTGCTGGAGTGGGTTGAGGCGATTGAGGGCTTGTATTGAGCCATTGCAGCAATTCGCACCGGTTTTTCGGCGCTTCTGGTGGTTCTACATGATGATATATTCATGTCCTCTCGTCCTGGCTAACACAGTGGAACGACAACGCTTACATCTGTTTTCGAAAAACCGAAGACAGGCCTACGAAGGCATGGGCTTCAAATCCCCTCAGCAGCAACAACAACAGCAGCAGCAGCAGCAGCAACAACAACACCAAAATCAGTTTGGAGAGGTCAAACAGGAAGGAGCTTTCGATTCACCGGACCCCATAGATATCATGGATAGCGAAATGCAAGACCCCAACATGTGGTACATGGAAAATGCCACGCCCGTGGGCGCCAACTACATGATGGATGTGAACCAAATCGGTATGGACCAAGGTATGGACCAGGGCGCGTCTTTCCTCGACTTTGCCAGCGAGTCTCAGTCTCAGCAGATCATGCTGGAGGATGGTAGCCAGGGTCAGGTCCAAGAGGGTGTTGATTTCATGTTTCAGCAGCAGCCTCAGCAGCAGCAGCAACCTCAGCAGCAGACGCAACAGTCACAACGAGCTCAGAGACAGCAGCAGAGGCAACAGCAGCAGCAGCCGTTACAGCAACAAGCACAGTTGCAGCAGCAGCAGCAACAACAACAGTCTCAACAACAAGCACAGCTGCAACAGTCTCAATCTCAGCAGCAACCCCCTCAGCAGCAACCTCCTCAGCAGCAACCCCCTCAGCAGCATCACCAACACCAAGTCATCCACCATGATCAGCAGCAACAGCAGCAACAGCAGCAGCAGCAGCAGCACAACCACAATGCACCCATAATGCCGCCCAACATGAACCAATTCGACATGAACCAGATGCAGATGCAGCAGCAACAGCAGCAACAGCAGCGGCGTCTCGACCAACATTTACAATCCCAGCATGCCCAGATTCAGCAGCAACAGCAGCAGCAGAGACAACAACAACCTCAACAGCCGCAACAACCGCAACCCCAGAAACCGCACTTTCAAAGATCAAACTCCAGATCGAGAATTCAAACTCTGAGACCTCCGGCACAGCAACCGTTCGAGTACCCTCCTCATATCCAATCTCCTCTGCCTGATTCAGACTACCAAAGCAGAAACGGAACACCTCTACATCCTGGAACACCTGGTCCTGGAGCTATTCCTGCTCCGCCGTATATTCTGTCGAATAGGGACTCCAGACGACTCACATACAAACCCAAGAGTTCGATTCCAAAGGATATTTCGTCTTCTAGGTACGCCAGTCAGTGTCTGAGTGCAGCTATATCGTCTAGACTGAACCCTCTAGCTCTCAGTCCTGACGAGTTTGATCTGCTGAGAAACCACCTCAGTCCTCTCCATGTGACTACGTACTTGAACATCCGAAACGGAATTCTCCGTTTATGGCTGTGTAACCCTCTGGTTGGAGTGTCTATGATTGAAGCAGCTGGAGTGGCACGAGAAGAACGGTACTTTTACCTGGCAGAGGTAGCATACGAGTTTCTCGTCAGACAAGGATACATCAACTTTGGCTGTATTGAAGTAGCCAAAGACGAACCTCCGACTTCTCCTGGTCAAGAGTTCAGAGACAGAAAGCCCAGACTCACTGTTGTGGTGATTGGAGCTGGAATAGCTGGTCTGGGATGTGCTCGTCAACTGGAGAATCTCTTCAACCTCTATGCTGACCGGTTCTTTGAGGAGTACGAAGATGTTCCTCGAGTTGTTGTCCTAGAAGGACGGAAACGAATCGGAGGACGAATCTACACACAACCTCTCAAGAGCGATACCAACTACAGAGCTGATCTCGGAGGATCTGTGATTATGGGTTTTGGAAGAGGTAACCCACTAGCCATTCTTGCTAGACGACAATTAGGACTACCTCTAGTAGGCATCGACACATCAACAAACATCATTGACGAAGCCAATGGAGGACCGGTTTCAGACGACGGAGATACGCGTGTGGAGAAGCTGCTGGAGTACTTGCTGGCCAAACTGTCAGTGTTCAAGTCGCAGAGTACTCCTCCAAAGACCATTGAAGGAGATGAAGCACTGATGACTGCTGGTAAGGATCCCCATAAGGAGGACTTTCACGATACGTACGAGACGATTGTAAAGATGGAGGAGTCGTATTCGCCTAATGAGCAGCCCAATGAGCAACAAGAGCCTACCTTTTTGCCTGACGATATCACTTATCTGGAATCTCTAGGCTTCAAGAGAAAGCCAGTGACTATTAGATCCAAAGACAAGACCATTCCAGTCACGTCTGAGCCTCCTGGAGAGGTTCATCCTTCTCTGGGAAGAACTATTGATAAGTTGCTGGTGAGAATTCAACGGTTCATTACTCTCACTGAAGAGGATACTCGTCTGTTGCATTGGCACTTGGCCAACCTGGAGTTTGCCAATGGTACCAGTCTGGATCAGCTTTCGTTGTCTTCATGGAACCAAGATGAAGGTCATGAGTTCACTGGCAGGCATTCTCGTATTCCCAACGGTTTCATGTCAGTGGTACGAGGTCTCTACACTTACCCTGACAAGCTTGACGTTCGGTTCAACTCCACTGCAAAGGTGGTTGAGTACGAAGATGAAGAGCAGACGTCAATCTTTCTGGAAAACGGAGAACGGATCCATGCTGATAAGATTTGCGTGACTGTTCCTTTAGGAGTGCTTAAAGCACGTGCCATTCAGTTTATCCCTGATCTACCCCAGTGGAAAACTGACTCTATTGAGAGATTGGCGTTTGGAGTGGTGAACAAGATTTGTCTGGTGTTTGACGAATGTTTCTGGGATGACTCTAAAGACGTCCTGTGTGTGGTCAAAAACACTGCCAACGGTACTCCTGACGACCTAGGCTTCAAACAAGCTAGAGGTTTCTGCAACATGTTCTGGAACAACTCTGCTGTGGTAGGTAAGCCTTGTCTCATTGGTACTGTTTCAGGAGAAGCTGCTAAAATCATGGCAGACAAGTCAGATGAAGAAATCGTCGATGCTGCTCTTAAGTCCCTACAAGTCATCACTGGTAAAGAAACCATGCCTTCTCCAGTAGAGAGTATTGTTACACGATGGCAGATTGACCCGTTCTCAAGAGGTGCCTATTCGTGTATTGGTTTGGAAGCCACTGGTGCTGATTTCGACCTACTAGCTCGTCCTGTTCACCATGACGTTTTCTTTGCGGGAGAAGCTACTTGTCGAACACACCCTTCGACAGTCCATGGAGCTTTTCTCTCGTCTCTAAGAGCAGCAGCTGAAATTCTCGACTCTCTGATTGGCGAAATCGAGATGCCGCATCCTCTGGTTCCTCATAAAATGGCTGGTTTCAGGAGGTCTTTCATGCAGCACCACCAAGCTCCAGGTCAACAGCAAATGATGGGAGGACCTCATAGAATGTCTATCTACAATCAACCAGCATATGGATCTCAACCGATGCTAGTTGAGGAAGATCCTGCTCCTCCACACGCTCCTGTGCCTCACCTTCCTCAGCCTGTTATGGCTAAGAAGAAGCGAGCAGCAGAGCCTTCTCCTCCTGTGGATGTCAAAAAGAAGGCAGTAGAGCAGGATGCCAATCAGACTAGACTCAAGGAGCTTCGGGACGAGCGTGTTTCGAAATCCAACGAAATCATGCGAGACGAAATGGTGGCTGAGATTGGAGAGAGACCTATCAAGCCTGAACGAGCTGGTGCCAACCCGTTTCTCATTTTCCAAAAGGACTTTTGGGATAAATGTCGAGCCATCTGCGACAAGAAGAAACAAGAGTCGTCTGGAGATCCTACCATGAGAGCAGCTCGAAACGAGGTTCGTTCAGCACTTGGTAAAATGTGGAGAGACTTGCCTGATGATGAGAAGCAGCCGTACATTGACCAGACTAACGAAATCAAGGCTTTGAATGCGAAAAAGACGGAGGACTATAGAATCCAGGCCAAGCGGTACGAAGAGGAGGCGGAACAATTCAAACGACGGTGGAAGGAGGAGCACGTGAGTGAACCGTCAACAGAGGAGGTTGCATTGATGAAGTTGATAAAGGAGAGAAAGTGATAGTAAACTTGGATAATTGCATTAATATTAGATATCGAGTAAGTAACGTACGCGTGAATGGTGTAAGGAAGAGTCAGAGGGTATTTATATGGTTGGTTGGGCGTTCAACAAAGTCTAACCAAGGGATGCTCAATAATGTACCTTTCATACAACCCAATGATAGTCACTTGATACTGTATCGTAGGGCACCTTAACGCACAAGCTGCACTTGTTGGTGGTATCGTATATACCTTCATGTAGAATTTGGACTCTACCGTACAAGTACACTGACATCAACTCTCCGCTCGTCTCATATCAAAGTTCACTTAAAGTTTACTTAGACACCACCAGCAAGCTCCACTCCCCACAGCTCCCTCTCAACATGCTACCAACACTCACAACCAACGACTGGATCACCATTCTGCATTTCTTCCGCACCATGTTCGGTCCTGTGGATCCAAGGGGAACGAGTCTAGCCCAGAAATTGTTTTGGATCAGCAACTTTCTGACCTATGCGCCACCGATGGGTGCTCTGGGACTAGGTGGGAGAAAAATCATACTGAAGAAGTTTCAACGCAGCTGAACGAAGTGAAGCTGTGTGGCTACATGTGCGGTACTGTACCGACATGTCAACTATTACGACTTGCACTATCATACACTACACATACAACATCTGCATACACCATACAACACATTTACAGACCTGTGCTCTACTGCTTTGCTCTACCTACCAGTACACACTCTGTTATGTAATGTTTAATTTATTTTCTACTTCAAGGTAGCTTAGTTTGTCTATAATATATAAGGCGTAGATGCAAATGCCTAATTTTCGTCCTCCTCCTCGTAGTCAAACTCCTCCAGTTCTCCTCCATCACTGTCATCGCCATCTTCACTGTCAGAGTCCAGGTCTCCAGCTACATCTGTCCACTCAATGTAGAGATCTCCTAGCACACTTCGTGCTTGTTTAAGCAACAAAGGGTCAAAGGGAAAGTAACCCTCCAGCTGTGTAAACTCCTTGGCAGGACCGTCAAACAAAGTAGAAGCGCCCTCCATGAATGCTCGAGGGGCAGCTACTCTATCCTGCTTGTTACTCAGGTCCTTTCTGACAATACCTCGTTTGTTCTCATCAATGATAGTGAAACAGTAAGCGGCATCATGATGGTGAGCAATCTTGGCAAACATGGCTACCACCGAGTGATTACAGTACTGCAAAGGGTTGAATTTGGTCATAATCACCCGCTGAAAGAACTTGTCCAGCTTGCACTCCCAAATGGAGTCTCCTTCAGGAGCATCAGAGTCTAGTCTCAGCATTTCGTTGCGGAAACAGAAAATGTACATGAGACCTTGAACGACAGAGTAGAACGTTTTAAATCTCTCCATGGAGCCAGGCACTCCAGCTACCTCAGCTTCACGTTCAGAGACAAATCTGTCGATCCAGCCGGTCAACATGCTCACCACAAAGACAATCTGGGCCTTGGAGAGATGCTTGGCACGTGCAATGTAAGATGCAATGTATTGCATGGCCTTAGATCTCTTGTCCATGCCTTCTCCGGGGGAAAGGGTGATTTCAATGAGAGACGCGAGAAAGGCGTCCATGAACTCTGGACAAGCTTGAGAGGCTTGGAAGACAACGTATTGGACAAAACGGGTTCGGTGAGTAGGTAGAAGGTACGTTTTGAACACGTTGATGAGGGATGCGTACATGGAGACTGTTTCGGTGGTGATCTCTTCAGGGCCTTCATTGAACTTTCCTCCAACATGCATAAGAAGAAGAGAGACAATGCTATCGAGTTTGGACAAGAGTTCTCCGACAGAAGACACTTCATTCTCTTCAACTTCATCGTCTTCATCATCATCTTCATCGTCAGAGTCGCCAAAAGCAAGAGCATGAGTCTGGGCCTCTTCCTTGACCTCTGTAGCATCATCCAGGTCCAGAACCTCTGGATCTTCAGCGTCAAGCAAACCAGCATCAAACAGCTCCTCTTCGTCTAGTTCATCCAGCTCATCCTGAAGCTCCACATCAATCTGTACACTCTTCTCAACAACCATACCCCATACTGCATTCCTCAGAGCAGGACAGTAATCGGTGGTGATGAGCGCATTTCGGATGAAATTGCACAGCCGTGTGGTAGTGTCCACCTTGTTGGGAAATGCATCAAGTAACATACCCTGTAGCAGAGTAGCTGACGTTGGCGTAATACTGATCATGTATTGCAGAGCTGAGTGCTGAGCACTGGCGTCATGTAGAACAAAGTCAGCTACCAGTCGAGTAGCCACATCTGACCACCATCGAGGCACGGCGGAGACCAGGACAGCCAGAAACCGATAGTATGTGTCTGTGAGAGCTTGAGAAGGAGCTCTATTTTCGAGATGCAGTCGGACTACTCCAATGATGAGCTTGGAACATCGTGGCGAGTCCAGACGCGAGATTTCAATAGAAAGCGCCTGCAGCATGTGTGTGAGCTGTTCATTGGAGAGTGCATCGTTGGAATCCGGTTTTTTCGTAATCTGGTCCGTCAGCTTGCTGAGGGGGCTGTAGTTTTGCTAGGTTAGAAATGAAAAGAAAAGAGAAAAAGAGAAAGCGGAAGATAGACAACAGTACTCACCTTTTCAACTTCATCTAGGGCATTCTTGACGAACGCCTTGTAAACTCCTGCAGATAGGTCTCCTGTTTCTTGACAAGTAGTATTGCCATCATCCTGAGGGCTAGCCTCCTCCCTTGGTTTCTTTAAAGCCATAACCTGGGGCGAATCCACCCTCTTTCTCTTCAACGAGAGCCCTCTCGACTCCAATGCTACTGGACTTTCCATCGTGTGTAATGGGTTCTTTTTTGTTTTTTCACCGAACTTTTTGATGATGTCTTGGTGGGTCAGAGAATATTTCGAGAAGGTTGGTTACACCACAAACTTTTCAAACCCTAATATTGATTATGCAAGGTGGGCAGAGTCCGTGAAATCAGCTGGAGCGAAGTGGGAGCTATAAAACGAATAGCTTAGAGATGGATATAACAGGGTGCATTTTTGCCTGTCGCTTTTTCACATCTTTGTGTCTCTACTTCTATTGGTGCCCCGTTTACACTCTGACCAAAGTCTCACGTGCGAAAACCTCCTGTGAAAGCTTAACTTTTGGCAAAAAAATTGCCACTTGACGACATTGCTTAGTCATCAACATTGACTTTTTCCAAAAGCTGGTTTTTCCGATTTGAGACTAGCAGCTGAAACACGTTTGGCCAATGAAATTGAGGGAATTGAACATTCTGTACAGGAAGCTGTACAGCCTCTGAAGGATACAGCCTTGTTTTTTACTCCAAACCCCCTCCACAGTGTTACTTGCTGGTCTTCTCTACATGCGCAATTTTCCTCCGTTGGTAGGCAAAGCACGGCTTACTCATGGCAACCTTTTTCGAGCGTAAGTACAAATGCGCCCTAACCCTACAAGGTGGGGAAGAGCATAGAGTTGCAGGGGTGTTAACAAGTGTTAACAAGTGTTGATGGAGTACGATAGAGAGAAGTGTGATAAGTGTGGAATTTGAAGTGCACATGTCTTAACATGGAGAGCAATCTTTCAAGGTGATTAAGGTAGGTTGTTTATTAGGCTACAGTAATTAAAGCCAGTGAACTGTCGCTACTCTGGTAAGTTCAACCTGGTCACATTAGTCTGTTTGTAAATGAGATTGGCGTATCATTGGATGTAATTTCGATTGCAAGGGTCTTGAACCCGGTATCCTAGTGTGCATCAATTTCAAGGGCAACGTGTTGGTGTGATTCTCTCGTGAGGCACTCGCTTGAGTCGTTTACCGAGCCTCGGACAAGGTTCCGCAGTGTACGCAGTGTAAGGCGCCTTGGCCGAGTGGTGAGAGATACTATTTTATAGCAAGAGGAAAGGTGCTATTTTTTGCTGTATACAGTCACCCAGCTGGCCAGGGTTTACTACTGGTACACTTGTATTGTTTTTTCCTTCGGCTTGTAGACCACGTGATTAGGTCGATTGGAACAGCAAGCCCCTCCCTCCTCTACTTGCTGCATATATGTAGACCTAACTCTCTTGAGGTGCCCAACAGATCAACTATCACCACACCACACCACACGATGCAGTACGTAGGGCGAGCCATTGGAACCGTGTCCAAGACCTGGAACTCCATCAACCCCGCGACTCTCAGTGGTGCCATTGACATCATTGTGGTTGAGCGCGAAGATGGTGAGTATGAGAGAGGAGGCAAGAGAACGAGTGATTATGTTGGAGGTGTGAGGGTGTGCCAGAGTTATTGGCAATGTCAGAGTGGCAGAGTGATGATAGGAGGTGGTTGATAGGGATGAACGGCTGCTCTTACCGTTTTGAGACCTGTTGTTGCTGTTCTGTTGTAACTATCAAGGTCCGGAGGTGGTGACATGGTCATAGTGATCTACAGAGCAGTGCGGTTGAATCACTGGCTGATAAGCCAGTGATGAGAACCGTCTCTAAACAATGCTGTCGTCTTATCCAGAACACTCCACTACACCCATATCTCGTCAACGGTGGCGCTCTCTTTTTTCCCACTAACCCAGGTGAACTCAACTGTTCCCCCTTCCACGTGCGGTTTGGAATCTTTTCCTTACTCCGGCCATCGCAGAAAAAGGTCGAGTTTTGCGTCAATGGCATCAAAACAGAGCTGCCCATGAAGGTGGGGGACGGAGGAGAGGTCTTCTTTGTCTTTGAAACAGACGCTGATGTGCCTGAAGAACTTTTGACCTCACCCGTCATCTCTCCCTCCTCATCTCCTTCCTGGGGCCAAGAAGAGGGTGGAGATGGAGAACCAGAGTACCTTGCTCTGAACGACCAGTCCAGCGGTGTCCCCTTCAGATCTCCATCGGCTGATCACTTGCATGGGATGGGTTTTGACGACGACACTGAGGTGGGACGACAGCGAGCTAGTACAGCTGCTCCAGAGCCTGTTCCGGGCTCTCTACGACACCCCGCTACTATTTCTGAGGGCATTTCTTCAGACTCCTTCTCTAGTGAAACCGACGGATCTATGCCTACAAGTACTGAAGCTACCGAACCCACTGAGCCTCTGGACATTGAGCAGCATCTCCACCGAGCAGCCACTTCGCCTGCTCCATCCACTGAAGAAATCTGGGAAAAGGCCCGTGCACTCTCCAAGAAACTCACATCGGAAAATATCCAGAGTAAAATCTCCGACAATGGCGATATCATTCTGGATATGACTGGATACAAGTACGACCATGAGGATGTGAGCCGGTCCGAGGAGCTGGTCAAGAAGATTTTGGCTGAGGAACTCGGAGAAGACAGAGACCTGTCCCATATTCTGGTTGAAGATGAGGAGGGCAACCTGGTGATTCAGAGTGCAGGTGATAACCACCACCATGAGCACCATATGAGCTCTCCCGAGTCTCTGGCTCACTCTCCTCCCCCCTTGCCTTCTTCCAACCTACCTTCTCAGGCTTCGGACAACAAGCACTACGCCAAGACTATCCGACTGACGTCTGACCAGTTGAAATCTCTGGACTTGAAGCAGGGCCGAAACGAGGTTACTTTCGCCGTCAACAACGGCAAGACAGCTTGTTCCGCACAGCTGTACTTTTGGAAGTCGGACATTCCCGTGGTGATTTCCGATATCGACGGCACCATCACCAAGTCGGACGCTCTGGGCCACTTGCTGACCATGATGGGCCGAGACTGGACCCACACGGGTGTCGCCAAGCTCTTTTCCGATATCAGAGCCAATGGATACAATATCATGTATCTTACAGCAAGATCTGTCGGCCAAGCAGATGCTACTAGAGCATACCTCGGCGGAGTGGACCAGTTTGGGTTCAAGTTACCACCTGGCCCGGTGATTCTGTCGCCTGATCGAACTCTAGCTGCTCTCAAACGAGAAGTCATCTTGAAGAAACCCGAGGTGTTCAAAATGGCGTGTCTAAGAGACATCAAGAGTCTCTTTGGCGAGACTGAAGACGCCACCAACCCCTTCTACGCTGGTTTCGGCAACCGAATCACCGATGCTCTATCGTATAGATCTGTGGGTGTCCCCTCGTCTCGAATTTTCACAATCAACTCCAACGCCGAGGTCCATATGGAGCTTCTTGAGCTGGCGGGCTACAAGTCGTCCTATGTCCATATTGCCGATCTGGTCGACCACTTCTTCCCTCCCGAAAGCGAGTTCACTACCATCCAGGAGGAAAAGTACACGGATGTCAACTACTGGCGAGACCCTATTATCGACTTGTCTGACCTGACCGATGACGAACTCACCGATTACGATGAAGGCTCCAAGTCGCCCAAGTCGCCCAAGTCGCCCAGAAGCCCGCGTGCAGGTTCTGCAGGCTCCTCTTCGGCACCTTCAGGCTCTGGAGCTGATCCTGCTGGTCCTTCTGAACCCAACCACTCCACCAACTCGTCCAAGTTCACCTACAAGAAGGCCCCTACTAACTCTCGATTCCAGCCCGTTTCGTATGATCTCGATCTAGACGATGGCTACGAGTATGACGATGATGATGACTACGATGACGACGAGGAGTTTGAAGACGCTGAGGGGGATGTTCTGGAGGAGGATGACCTTGAAGATGAGGATATCGATCTGGATAACGACTCTGACCACGCTCCCGTCAAGGAGCAGCCCTCGCAGATGCAGCAGGTCATCAACAAGAGTGTTGAGGACAACAAGGGTTTCCACATGGACGAAGATGACGTGCAGAAGGCCATGAAGGCTTTGAAGATGGAGCGAGCCAGCATCAATCCTTAGCTTACAGGTATATAGGAATAAGCATAAATATATATGAAATGGCAAGAATACGTAGATGTGGAAGGTCGAGCGTAGTCATGGGACCTGCAGAGTCCCGTTCCTGCGGATGAACAGGGGGTGTCTTAGTAGACTCAAAATAATTATCGTATTTTTCACTCCCCGAAGTCTTTGTTTGAGTGCATCACACATGTATTAGCATCGACCCTTTTCGGGTTCCGATCGGTATCGGAGGCGTGCGTACCAGTAGTGAACAAGTAGTGAGCGGTTTGATGGTGTAGAAAAAAACGGTGTTTTGTAGTGGGCGCTTTTCTATCTTATCCTGTAAATATCATCAAGTTCTTCTCAATAGAGTATATTTTCCCTTCTCCTGCTCAGGGTCCCGGATCAGATAATTTTTTTAATTTTTGCAAAAGTTTTTTATCTGATTTGTATGCATGGTTTGGGGGCAAGTACGCCGTGCACATGAGAATTTCAGTCATAAGGAACTTTACCAGCTCATGTCTCACCCGTTTGTGGACATTCCACGGAAAGAAATAGACGCCTGGGATATAAACGCCTATAGGTTTCAGGGGAGTCTATATAGAGACGGTCTTAGATGAAATTCACTACTGCACGTGTGAGCAATTTCTGGCACACTGTTTTGGCTGAGTTTAAAGTGCACGAGGTTCAGTGGGGTGATGCAAAAGAAATGTTACCAAAGTCTAGAGTGACTAGTGTGACAATCTTACAAGTAGTGTCCGTTGGGCCTCCCACTACAGTACTCTGAAACTCGTCAAGTGTCATTTTTGTTTGCCACTGTTCGCACTGCCACAGTGCTCCCTAGTGGCATCTCGGCTCTGACCGTTTTGCCTTTGGCCAAGCAGGTTCAAGTGAACTTTGTCTTTTGGAGAGTGTACAGTAAAGTCAAATTTCACCAGCCTTCATATCATCACTCCACTCGTCAGTTTCCCGACCTGGTCTTTCGATACACCCTTGGAGCTTTTGGCAGACTTTTACAGGTCGAAGAGCGCACTTAAACGAACGAAAAAACCCGCATCACAACGCTACCTAGCCTCTCCAGTTTTTACCTCACCACCAGCCCTACACATCAGAGGTTGAAGAGTGGATAAACAAGAGAGTACCAAAGAGCGTACACACACTACAAGTACAGTACGACCGATAATCATCGTTATCTTCGTACACGCCAAGCTCATCACCTCCTCTAATCCATCTGCATAATTTGCTCACCATGAAAGAATCTACCACGCCACCACCCGACACTACATCCGCCTACCAGGTGGGCGGCATGACCTGTGGATCCTGCGTGTCTGCCATCATCAACGGGCTCGAGGCGTGTCCCGGAGTCACAGAAGCCGCTGTTTCACTCGTCACTGAACGAGCCAGTGTCCATCACAACAAGAGCATAATCTCGGCTGAAGAGCTGCAGGAGAGAATAGAGGACTGCGGCTTTGATGCCAGTCTTATTGACACCTCGCCGATAGCCTCGCCTGTGAGCACGCCTATGGAGAGACTCAAGGTCAAGATCTTCGGTATGACCTGTTCCAGCTGTACGAATGCAGTAAGAGATGCTATCCAGGAGGTCCGAGGAGTATCTCAGGTGGTTGTTGCTCTGGCTACAGAAGAAGCAACCATCTCCTTCAATCCTTTGCAGTGTGGCCCTCGAGATATCGTCACCGTTATTGAGGACTGTGGTTTCGAGGCTGTTCTCTCTTCCCAGCAAGATAACGCTGCTCAGCTCGAAAGCTTGTCTCGAATCAAGGAGATTCAGAGATGGCGAAGCGACGGTATCCAGTGTTTCATTCTGGGCATGCCTGTGATGTTACTCACTCACATTCTCCCCATGGTCGGTCTGCAGCCTCTGCATGACTTGGCTGTTTTCAAGGGACTGTATGTGGACGATCTGGTGTGTTTCTTGCTTGCTACTTACATTCAGTTCTGGCTGGGCCATAAATTCTACGTCTCTTCTAGACGAGCTTTGGCCCATGGTACTGCCACTATGGACGTACTTGTTGCTATCTCCACTTCTTCTGCCTACTTTTTCTCCGTCTTCTCAATGCTGTATGCTATTGCTACAGTTGCTGATACTCACCCTCACACTCTGTTTGAGACGTCTGCCATGTTGATTGCCTTTACGACTCTCGGAAAGTACCTTGAAAACAGAGCCAAGGGTCAGACCTCTGGTGCTCTTAGTAAACTCATCTCCCTTACTCCCACTACCGCTACCATTCTCAAGGACTCGTCCAAGTACAACCCTGAGACTGTGTACGACGAATCAGCTGAGATGGAGATTGCCGCTGAGCTGCTCCAAAGAGGCGATATTGTCATTCTCAAGCCAGGTGCCAAGGTGCCTGCTGATGGAGTGGTTGTTTCTGGCGAGTCTTACATTGACGAGTCTCTCCTCACAGGAGAGTCCACTCCAGTCGTCCGAAAGGTCGGAGATCAGGTCGTTGGAGGCTCCATCAACGGTTCTGGACGAATCGACTTCCGAGTTGAGCGAGCTGGAAAGGATACTGCTTTGGCTAACATTGTTCGACTAGTCGAAGAGGCTCAGACATCTCAGGCTGAGATTCAGAGATACGCAGATAAACTCTCTGGAGTGTTTGTCCCCTGTGTTGTTGTTCTTGCTCTGCTCACTTTCGTCTTCTGGCTCGTCATGAGCAACGTCATGAAACACCCTCCTAACGTCTTCTCTCTGCCTGAAGGCAAGTTCCTCATTTGTTTGCGGCTCTGTATCTCCGTTGTGGTTGTTGCTTGTCCCTGTGCTCTTGGTCTGGCTACTCCTACTGCTGTCATGGTAGGTACTGGTGTTGGAGCTACCCATGGTATTCTTGTTAAAGGAGGCGCTGTTTTGGAAACCGCTTCCAAGATCAAGACGGTCGTCTTTGACAAGACTGGTACCCTCACTACTGGCCGAATGACCATCACCAAGCACTCTTTTGAAGCCGATACTCTCAAGAGTCTGGGTATGACTGAAGCTGAGGTGTGGCTCACTCTAGCAGGTGTTGAAGCCTCTTCTGAGCATCCTATCGCTCAGTCTTTAGTCAGACACGCCAAGGAGGTTGCCCAAGTTGATGATGTTCCTGGAGTTGCTGACTTTGTTGCTATTGTGGGCCAGGGAGTTACTGGAGTAGTTGACGGCCATAAAGTGGCTGTGGGCTCTTCAGACCTCATCAACGACGACTGTAAATCACTCGAAAAGCCCCCTGCTACTCCCCATTCGCCTGAAAACCCTGCCACTGTGATCCATGCCTGTATTGATGGTCAGTACGTAGGCTACCTTGCCTTTGCTGATACTGTCAAGTCCGATGCTCGTGCTGCCGTTTCAGTGCTCAAGAAGATGGGTATTGCCGTTGCCATGATGACTGGTGATAACCACTTTGTTGCCCATGCTGTTGCTGATGAAGTAGGTATCCCTAGGTCTAATGTCTGGGCTTCCACCTCTCCTTCTCAGAAACTATCCATTATCGAACAGCTCCAGGAACCTCAGGACCCCAACGAGGACGAAAACTCCACTGATCTCTCTCTCAACGCTTCTGTTGTCGCCATGGTAGGAGATGGTATCAATGACTCGCCTGCACTGGCTAAAGCAGCTGTAGGTATCGCCATGTCTTCAGGTACTGATATCGCCATGGACGCTGCTGATATCGTCTTGCTCAACAAGGAGAGCCTCATGGACGTGCCTGCTTCCATTCATCTCTCAAAGATGACCTTCCGACGAATCAAAATCAACCTGGTGTGGGCGTCTGTCTACAACCTGATTATGATCCCCTTTGCTATGGGCTGTTTCCTGCCCTTCAACTTTATGCTACATCCCATGGAGGCGTCTGCAGCCATGGCTCTGAGTTCCGTTTCGGTTGTCGTTTCTTCCTTAGCCCTCAAGAAATGGCAGCCTCCTAAAGATACGGAATATGAAGCCGAGGGATGGCACGATATGGAGAGCCAGACTACAAAGCCTGCTCGAAGATGGTGGCAGAAGCTGTGGAAGAGCGAGGGAGTTCGGTACGAGCGTCTCTAGCTTTTGCTGTAAATTATTATAGACTTTTATGAATAACGATGTATGTGAATGGTACCGGTACCATATGGAGCTGTAGAGCTGAACCTGCAAGATGTGAATATGTAAGATTAACCTTAATGACCATGACAGCTATGGATCTGTAGTACGACTGTAGTAGGAGCTTGTCTTGTATAACTATATGGCATCTACTGTAGTACAGTACAGATACGCTTACTATGGTGTTTGTATATAATTATGTTATCTTAGCTTGGTCTATCTCAGTAACCATGGAAACCACTTGTCAAGTGACATGCTGTAATGTAAACAAAGAAGTTGCAACCAAGACATGCCTTGGAGTCAGCTTTGAAGTGACAAAAAAAATAAATTTTGAACCAAATTTTGCCCAAGGTCACGTGACCACGTCATTTACACCTCTAACACATAATTACATCCCTGTACGTACACACGGTCATGTTTCAGATGGCTTCTACTTGAATGTCAGATCTCAACCCTAACCCAATCTGCTGCTTCCTTCAAGATCAAAACATACTGGTAGATCACAACCTCTGGAAGAAAACGACATGTCTGATGATCTACGACCGTATCAATTGGACCGACCGGCGAGTCAGGAGCAACCATCGGCTCCACCAACAAACTCGTCAAAACCCACCAAGCGCAATTTAATACCGGCTACTGAGCGATCTTTCCTCACCGTGTCACACACAATTGGAGCCAGTGCTTCGTCCAGCATGACCTTTGACGTCCAGCGACAGAATATCGCCTATACGGCAGGCACAGGGGCTGTTTTGGGCCAGTACAACGCGTCTTCGGGGCTCAAACAGCGGTACTTTTGTATGCGCAACACGGACCAGTTTGCAGCGTCGTTTGAGGCGTTTCAGATCTCTGCTACGCGCGATAGCTACGGGTTTTCGTCTCAGACGCAGTATCTGGGTGTTTCCGAAGAATCTCCAGTCGATTCTTCACCTCCAAAAATGATTTCTCCAGTCAAAGAACGCGCCAAAAGCGCGACTGCAGTGGCTATAAGGCCAGATGGACGATTGTTGGCAGTAGGTGAGACAGGGCATAGTCCGAAAATTTCCATTTTCTCAACTGCTCCGGATTCTGACTCCTCTTGTCCTGTAGCTGTGATCACGCAGCATTCTTTTGGGGTGCGATTTTTACGGTGGTCGCCGTGTGGGTCGTTTTTGGCGTCTTTGGGAACCCTAAATGACGGATATCTCCATATCTGGCAGGTTCAAGACAAGGGAGTGCGTCTTCACTCTTCAAACAAGTGTATTGCTCAAGTGGAGGACATGAGATGGTTGTCTGATAAGATTGTTATTACCGTTGGAGATCATCATGTGAGAGTGTGGAAGGTGGAGGAGAAGGAGGGGGGGTTGCAGAATGTACAGGTTTTGAGTGGAAGGAATCCAGTTATGGGGTTGGTTAATAGTGTGACATGTACTTCAGTCTGTCCTATTAACCAAATTGAAGCTGTTATAGGCAGCAAGGAAGGGCTGGTGGCTGTGTTGAACGTGTCTGAAGAAACCCCAAAGTTGTCTATCAGGTGGCAGAAATTGTCGCCCATTACAGCCATTTGTATGGACTCTGATGGGGAGATATGCATTGCATTTGGAGGTAAGATAGCAGTGGTTACTTTGGACGAAGTGCTTCAGGAGGAAGTTGAGGGTGGAGGAGACTTTGGGCCTATTGGAACTGAAGTTCAGCAGTCTCCTATAGTGTCACTGGGAGATCTTGGTTCGGGTTTGGTTAGTCTTGATTCTAACCGGGTGATTTCTGTTATTCAAAATATGAAATCGGAAAGTATTGTCCAAGGTCAGCAAGGAGTTATCAAGGGTCTTACTTTGGGCATGTCTCAGGTGTTTTGGACTGCTGATAGAGTCACTTGTGACGGTACCAGTTTCAAACCTGAACTGGGCCGAATGAATGATGAGTCCGAGAATGAAATCTCATACTCTCTATGTCTTGGTTCTGATGTGGCTGTGGGTGATAAAAGTGGAAGACTGACCTTGTACAATGGAAGTTCTCTCAAGTACTCCACTCAAGCTCATCAAGCTGATATCACTGGAATGGCATTCAGAGACGGGACTCTGTTTACTTGTTCACGAGACCGTACTATGCAGGTATTCACTCTCTCAGACTCTACTCTGGAGCTGCAGCAAACAATTGTGGGCCATACTGCCAACATTCTCAAACTGATTGTTACAGACCAAAGACTGTATTCGTGTTCGGCTGACCGGTCTATCGGTGTCCATGCTCTTGCTGGAGGTGTATGGACTCCTCTCAAGTCCATTAGTCTCAAGAGCTCTCCTCTAGATGTGACACTTGTTGACAATGAGTTGATTGTGATCTGCTCAGATAAACAGGTGTACATTTACCGCACAGACAAGTGCGAGCTGGTACGCAACTACAAGTGTGCCAATTCTCGAGGAGACGGTCTGAGTGTTACTAGACTAGCCTTGGGTAAGTTCCAATATGGAGGAGTGAAGAAGGATATTCTGGTGGGGACTTGTACTGACAAGTCTGTGCGGTTGTTTGACCATACTACTGGTGGTCTTTTGGCATCTGAATGGGGACATTCTGATGGAGTATCAGGTCTTATTCTTCGAAACCCAACTCCAGTCTCTGCTGAAATTGTCACTTCTGGAGCTGATGGGTGTTTGTTTGTATGGAAGTTATCACCCTGGGTAGAATCATCCACAGTAACCGGTGGTCCTAACCTGTTCTCTTCTCCTGTAGCTCGAAAAGTGATTCCCAAACTGGAACTATCTTCTATTGCCCGAGAGAACAACCTGGATACTCCTAATTCTCCTGTCTTGAGACCTTCGACTTTACGAAAAAGTGCAGTTGACAGTAACGGATCACCCCGAGGAGCTTCTAGACCTACTTTTCGAAGCAAAGAAACTCCTTCGCCTGTTCGTAATGACAGACCCATGTCTCCTGCTAGACCTAAGAGTCCCACCAGAGTGAGTAATGTGGGTTTGGTAGGAGATAAGAGTCCCAGTAGAATGGGTTCTTCGGGCAATTTACGAAGCAGTGGCAGTCCTCGTGCTGGAACAGTTTCTATTGACACTATGAAGAATGATCTGTGTGTTCGATTGAGACGGTTCAGAGCTGAGTATGAGACTAAGGAGGAGCAGGATAAGGATTATTCAGTGCTACAAGAAGAGATGGAGCTCACTTTGGAGATGCTGAAGGGTAAGAAGGCAGAAACCAAACCTGCTATTGACATGGAGCAGATGGTTCGAGAGTTTGGTGACAAGATTTACTCGTTGCTACAGGACAAAATGAAGACTAAAAGCTCAGCGTGAGCAGGTGGGCTATAATTTATTTAAGTAATTATTTATTCAACGAAATATACCAGTATCGGTACGACATATGGTTGCTGACTCTATAACGACATGGTTCTGTTAAAAATCTATTCATTGACATACTATTTACTGTGGCACCCCTGTCTCAAGGTGCCTTGTTTGTTTTGAATTAGTGCAGCACAGCTCACTCACTGTCAGTAGTAGCACTCGCTACGTTCGTGCTCCTTTAACCTCGCTTTCGAACACCTACAGTGGGAGTCCACTCTCTAGGCTTATCGGAGGTATCTCTCTCTTTCTCCACGTAGTCCATTTTAAGGTCATGGTCTCTGGCTCGTCCTCCATCTGCCAGAACAGTATCTGGACCATCTTCAGGGTAATGTTTGATGATATCTTCCACCTCGAGAGATGCCAGAGAAGGCATCTTCTTTGGTGCCTTTGGTGGTGCTGCTGCCTTCTGAGGGTACTTTTCAAACACTTCAGCTAGCTCATTCAGCTCAGCTTCATTGAAATTCGGCTTGAGTTGGTCTGCCAGTGACATATCCTTCTGTAAATCGGCATTATCAGCCGTCTTGAGCGGAATCTCCTTCCACTTTGCCTCATAAGCGGCAATCTTGGCTTGAAGCAGCTCTTGTCGCTGTTTGTCTGCCAACAGCTCCTGAAGAGAAGGATGGTTAGGACGAGTGAAACGAAGCCATTGCATCCACTGAGGAGGGATCTTATGGTCCACCAGCGACAAATCCGGGTTCACAGGCTCGACAATTCGTCGGTATCGGCCCGGGTTGTTGACATTCTTGAACTCCCAGTACGAGTTTCCGTCCAGATCGTAGCCGACAAAGTACTTGGACTTGAACGGCATGTTCTGCACGCCTCGCCATTTGTGGTAGATCTGCTTCCACTTGGGCACCTTGTCCGCAATCGGGTTGAATCGCAGTATCGGGGTTGGGATCATGGCGTATGAAATTGAAGTCCTAAACTTTCCGAAGATCTTTAAGGTGTGGTTGAAAGAGACGTGCAGATTGGTGTATTAGGGCAGTGGCGGAAATTGAAGGTATTCAAAATATTCAGGAAAAATTAAATAAAATGAATAAAATCAGGGGCTGAGCCAATGGCACTGCCTCAATGCCTCACTTCCTCATACTATTATTTAAAAATGACCCACCGTCGACTTGTTGAGTGCTGTGCTTAGTGCAGGTCCTCTGACGTGAGGGTCTAAATAAGACCACGTTTTGGAGCTCTCTCTGAGACAACCAGCTTTCCTTTTATTCGATTTATACCATGTCACATGGCCTTATAACGTTGACTCTAGTTATTTTCATTTTCCAGCTGTACCCTCCGCCATGTGCTTGCTCCCCCACAAAGTTTATCGTACATGTTGCTGTGGGATGTTCCAATTTTTAGATGTTAATCCCAAAAATATTGCAATTATCTCGACACTAGCGCGGCGCAAAAAATACAGGCCTTAGTTCAACGAGGCAACGCTTTTTCTCTTCGATAACCAGCTCTTGCCACTTCTTCCACAACATACAAATCAACATCTACTTGTATGGCATCTCCAACATCTTCAGTGGCAAGCAAACGCCCATCCATCTCTTTCAGAGATATGGACGTGTCGAGTGGCAGCATAGGACGCAAATCCAAGGTGTGGAAGGTCGGACGGACCTATGGAGTGGGAGATATCGACTCTCTGACGCAAGTAACACCCATTCCAGTGGGACCTATTCGCATCGTCGACAATACAAACGATGAATACAGCATGGTATACGGTGGGGAGGATTATGATACGATAAACGAGCATGGACGGCCAGAACCAAGAGATGAACATGTTCCAGAGGGAACGGTGGCTGTTTGGGCAGCAGATGTGAACCTCCCAGAGTATAACATTGTTGCAGGTGATAGTAAGGCTGGGGCATATGTTTCATGGACCATAGTGGTGGAGACCAAGTATGGGGGCAGGATTATTTTGAGAAAACGGTTCTCGGAGATTTTTGATATGAGAGAAGCGCTTAAGAAGGAGTTTCCTCAACATAGGATGGAGATTCCAGCACTGCCTGCAAAGTCAATGTTTCAGCACTTCAACAAGACGTTTCTACAGAGCAGGAGAAGGGGACTGGAGTACTTTTTCCAGTGTGTTTTTTTGAATCCGTTATTTGCGTCGTCCAAGGTGTTGAAGGAGTTTGCTGAGACAAAGTGACGATAGAAGAGCCCTCGAGCTATATAATGAGGAAGGAGATTATAGGAATAATGATAATTTGCATTTTACATGGATAATTGGTGTAGTTACTTGCACTTATACTCGTAGTACATTATTGTCTCACTGCCGGATAACCGGATTAATTCTGAGACTAATGTTGGAATAGGCTGCGAAACTTGTGGGTTTGTCATGTGCGTCTAAAATGGGGTTTGGTACAGCCGTGCAAGTGCAAAGGGAGGTCTAGACCTCACGTGACTAATCAGCTTAGTAACCTTGGTGGTGGGTGTATAATTTCGCCAAGTCGTTTTATTTACTGAACCACTGGACCTACCGTTTCAGGTGTACAGCGTCACAGCTGTTACTGTAGTCTAGACCACGTTACACTTCATACAGTGCAACGTCGACTTCGGAGTTATCGGAATAATTGGAGATACTGTATAACAGGCCTCAATGGATTAAACCCACCGGAAATATTAGTCATACGTCGTTGAGCCCTATTTTGACTCTAGTATGGGTCCGCTTATTAATATTCCACGACTTTTACTTATCTTCTTTCGGCTTCCGTGCGTCTAGACTTGGGCAGATCAGACTTTGCTTGGGTTATCTGATGTGAGGTCTAGACCAGGGAGAACTGGACAGTATACAGCAGCCGGTATGGAAGTGTGATAGCCGTCAAATCTCGGAAAATCAAACATTGAGAGCAACTACACTCTCAGGTGAGCAAAGAAACCGGGGTTTTTACCCTAGAATTGCTCCAAAAGCCCCCCATTTCGTACTCGGCTCGGAGTGCCTGACAAATCACAAACCTTATACTGCTGCGTGAAAAACGTTGCGCCAGACTTTGTCCGACTACATATACAATCTTGCACCCCCAGCAAGAAGCCACATTTAACAATTTCAATCTTTCGACGCCTTACACGATTTGGAGCCATTTTGCCCTTATCAGCTTCCGCAATTGAACACCCCGCCAAAAAACCCAAGCTAGCCACACAGTCCAGAATGGTCCACAGCCAAGTTGTCATCATCGGTTCCGGCCCCGCTGCCCACACCGCCGCCATTTACCTGTCTCGAGCCGAGATCAAGCCCACTCTCTACGAGGGAATGATGGCCAACGGTATTGCCGCTGGAGGCCAGCTCACCACCACCACCGAGATTGAGAACTTCCCCGGTTTCCCTGATGGAATCATGGGTTCTCAGCTCATGGACGACATGCGAAAGCAGTCTGAGCGATTCGGCACCGAGATCATCACCGAGACCGTCTCCAAGGTCGATCTGTCCCAGCGACCCTTCAAGTACTGGACCGAGTTCAACGAGGACGAGGCTCCCAACACTGCTGACGCCATCATCCTGGCCACCGGTGCCTCTGCCAAGCGACTCAACCTCCCCGGAGAGGACAAGTACTGGCAGCAGGGTATTTCCGCCTGCGCTGTTTGCGATGGTGCCGTGCCCATTTTCCGAAACAAGCCCCTCGCTGTTATTGGCGGAGGAGACTCTGCTGCCGAGGAGGCCCTCTTCCTCACCAAGTACGGCTCCAAGGTCTACGTCATTGTGCGAAAGGACAAGCTGCGAGCCTCTGCCGTCATGGCCAAGCGTCTGGCTTCTCACCCCAAGGTCGAGATTCTCTACAACCACGTCTCTATTGAGGCCAAGGGTGACGGCAAGCTGCTGAGCGCCCTGGAGATTGAGAACACCGAGTCTGGCGAGAAGCGAGACCTTGAGGTCAACGGTCTCTTCTACGCCATTGGTCACATCCCCGCCACTTCTATTGTCAAAGGCCAGGTTGAGACTGATGATGAGGGATACGTTGTCACTGTTCCCGGTACTGCCAACACCTCCGTCAAGGGTGTTTTCGCCGCTGGAGATGTCCAGGACAAGCGATACCGACAGGCCATCACCTCTGCCGGTACCGGTTGCATGGCTGCTCTCGACTGCGAGAAGCTGCTTGCCGAGGAGGAATAAGCGACTTACAAGACTTAGACAACGCTTGTTCTGGGCACTAGAGTGCCCCTACCACACCAAGTAGATACATAGATAATGAGATATGACATGAGTAAAGTGCCCGACATCGAAGAGCTTGCTCTGAGAGGTTGGGCTGGTATATACGTACTGTAATGAGTCCTACATGTAGAGGTGTTTAAATACAGAAACAGCGGACTTGATGCTCTACGCAGAGGCATAATTGTCTACCGGTACACTCACATAATTACGTTAAATTAGTTACTGTGGCTACGCGTATACCCCTTTTTCATAGCACATAATATATCTCCCTCAAGTCTACCGTATGTACCGGTACATACTTGTAGCTACGCACACCCTTTTCGTAACCCCAATAGTCTACTTCAGACCACTCCAAATACGTTAAACATTACCAACATCCTAAATTAGCAAGAGAACCATAAATAACAAATCAGATTTATCGCTTACCAGCCTTCATAGTCAACTGCTCGACCTCCTGCTCCAGAGCCCGGATGCTAGCATGAGTCTGCTCCAGGTCCTTATTCAGACGGTCACGCTCGGCAATGAGATTTTGCTCCCACTGTCGGAATCGCTGCTCCTCCAGCTTGACCTGCTCGGTGAACATCTTTCGAAGAGCATCCTCCTCCTCCTTGAACTTGGGGTTGTCGAATTTTCGCGGTCGTGCCTCGCCAAACTTTCGCGTCTCCATCTGTTGGGTTCGGTATGACTCGTAGTGCAGCTCCTCGGTGGTGTTTGTGAGGTCCAGCATGTGGGTTCGAATCAGCAGGTACCGCAGCTTCTCAAAGTCGCAGTGCTCCTCGTTCTCCACCTCGGCCACTCCCCACAGGTACTGTCGGCCCTTGACAACACGTCCATCGGGAGTCTCAACGTCCTTCTCCGAGGCAATGATGGAGTAGGGCATGGCGTCAATCAGTGACTTGGCGTGCTCAGCGCCTCGCTGGTCCTCATCGTCCACCGAGGGCTGGTAGATTCGAATGTTTTGCGCAATGATGGTCTCTCGAACCCGCTGCTTGAAGATGGTCAGCTCCTTGCGCGACAGAGTGTCGGCCTTGGCGATGACGGGGATCAGGTTGACTCGCGAAGACAGCTTCTTCATAGCCTCGATATCCAGGGGCTTGAGACCATGGCCAGTGGGTCGAATGAAGTAGATGCACGCGTGGACTCGCATGTCAATCTTGCCCACTCGGTTGGGCTGCTGCTCCTGTCGCATGAACGACTCGTGCTGGTCGTCGAGAAACTCGACAATGGGCTGCCACGAGTCGAGGTTGTTGACATTATCGCCAAAGCCAGGAGTGTCAATCACGTTGAGACGTACTCGGAACCCTCGCTCTTCTAGTTCAGCTTTGGTCACGTCAATCTCCACCGTCTTCTTGATGGGCCGCTTGAATCGCGTCTTGTTGTCTGTGTAGCTCTTGATTGAGGTTGAGAAGAGCGTGTTAACAAAGGTGGTCTTACCTAGACCAGACTCTCCAGCCACCATGAGAGTAAAGGTAGCTCCACTCTTGGCGACAATCTTGTGTCGCTGGTTTGGCAGGTTGGCCACGCCAATGCTCTGAATAGCAGCCTGTGCTGTGGTTGCCATCTTGTTGTTTTGTTTGGTTTGGTGTCCAGGTCGTGATTAAGATGCCAGGAGGTGCAGACGTGGAGGTTATGGTTTCCGTTACCCGGCCGAAAAATAGGGGGAAATCAACATCCGGACTACACGTAAAATTACTAAAATAGCCTGGGAAAAACGGTGACGTGTGTGCGTGTGTGCGCTGATTCCGTCATATTTATTCCCCTGAATTGTACTGTAGTTACTTGCCTTGCACTTGCCTCTATAGGACGCGTGCTGCTGGGGCAACAGGTCACGTGTTTCAGACGCGTTTCAGACTTTCAGCTTTCAACACCGCTTGTCCAAACCGTGTTCCTGGGCTTGAAAACTTTAGGGCCGGAATGTCTGGGTCCAATGTGGAATATTCCAACGTGTAATGTCGCGTAGAATACGAGACTCTCACGTGGCAGAGCAGCATGTAACCCGGCAGACACTACACTAACGGTTTATGATAAATGAAGGATTAGAAGACTGAGTACCAGTGGTTGAGGGTTGGGGACAACCATTTTTAAGACGGAAGAAAAATGTTGGATTTTCATTTTCATTTTCTGACTGCTCTTACAACCTTGACATCGGATGTCTGCTTAGCTCTATAGAGCCGTTTTGATCTAAGCCTCCTTACGCCCCTGACCTTAGTAAGCGTGTGTCAATGGAGAAATGAGGGTTCCAAGGAGGGTGAAAATATCGATTTTTTATTTAATTAATGCGTTTTTCAACATTCTGTCACTGTCTGTCGTATCACTTCCCCAGTTTGTATGCATCTCTTCAGCCTCGTGAGTGTGCATATTTGGAGTTGTCTGCCTCAAATTTGATATGGATATTGATATTGTCCTTATATCAGTAAAAACCAGAGTCAGAGTCACACCCATTAATGTCACTATTGACCATCTTCACATTTTCACGCTAACACTGCCTCCCACACTACTCTTACAGTAGAGGAACGGCCACAGGTACAAGTTGCATATGAGGCCAGCATACAGCGTCTGGAAGAAGACCCTGTTTTCGCAATTCGAACGGTGTTGTTTTTGCGCGGAAGCGTTCAGTCTGGGCTACTTGTAGCTCTTACCATACCGTACCTGGTAGTGTCGATTTAACTCGGGGCTATAGGTTGATATGTCTTCAAGAAAAAGGCCAGACTGATAAGAGCAAAAGTGCACTGTATGTGGACCCCCACGGACCTTACAGATACATTACAGTAGTGTATGGGTAGGATTTGTGAACTATGGTACGATTATCGTATATGTGTGCTCTGGTTTGTATTCCACTTCACTTGTAACGTCCCTGATACTTCATAACACTTGTTTTATTAAAGGCAATTTTTTAAAGGCTTTTTTTTTACCTCAGACTGGTGTGGCCTCACCATTATCCGGAGTTTGACCTGAAGTTTACAAGCTGAGTTTAAATTCGCCAACGCCCTTTTTAGTGAGTCATTGTGTGACTAACGGAACTAGTACAACATGTAAATTGGGTGGTATAGAAACACCCGAGTTGAATTTTATCTCTTCAACAACCCCCAGGATAATACTTTTCTCTTCATGCTCACATCATCCCGCAGAGAAACTTTCACGGTCGGTGCAGTGACTCAATTAAGGTGCGCCATACCTCAGCACTCTCACTTGTCATCAACACCCATGTCTCTGCCTCTCAACGCCCAACTCAAGGCCATTCTCGACGACACCTTTACTCCTGAGGATCTCGCCGAGGTGCTTGCTCTGGTGGCCCAGGAGAAGGTCCCCGAGTCCCAGATCATCACCTTCCTGGCTCTCTTGCATGCTAAGGGTCTGGATATGAACGCGGCTTATCTGGCTGCTGCTGCCAACACTCTGCGACACGCTGCTCGACTGCCTGATGTGTCCAAGCTCGATCCCGAGGGATACGTCGACATTGTCGGCACTGGAGGCGATGGACAAAACACCTTCAATGTGTCTACTTCTGCTGCCATTGTCGCTGCTGGAATGGGCGTCAAGGTCGGCAAACACGGCGGAAAGGCCTCCACCAGTATGTCTGGAGCCGGCGATCTGCTCACCTGCCTCGGAGCAGACATGTCTCGAGTCCACCAGTCCACTGTACCTGAGATTGTCGCCAAGGGTCCCTTTTGCTTCCTGTTCGCTCCCATGTTCCACCCTGTCATGAACCGAGTGGCTCCCGTGAGAAAATCCATGGGTATCCCTACCCTCTTCAACGTCCTGGGTCCTCTTGTCAACCCCATCCCCGTCAAGGCCCGGATCATTGGCGTTTACTCTGAGGCTCTGGGTCAGATCTTTGCTGAAGCCGTCACCCATATCAACCGAGTCCAGGGCATGTCTCAGTCTCCCGCTCTCATCGTCTGGGGAGAAGAGGGGCTCGATGAGATCTCACCTGCTGGCCGAACCAAGGTCTGGAAGGTGACTTCTTCTCAGGAGATTGAGGAGTTCTACCTTACTCCTGAGGACTTTGGTCTGGCTCGACACCCTCTGTCTGAGGTTGCTTCCGGTACTCCTACCGAGAACGCCACTGTGCTCAAGCAGCTTCTGTCCAACGAGCTTCCCGAAGACCATGCCATTGCCGACTATGTCATTATGAACGCTGCCGCTCTGGCTGTGATTGACGGCTTTGCCAAGGACTGGAAGCACGGAGTTGAGCTTGCTCGAGAGTCCATCAAGTCCGGCAAGGCCCTCAAGGCCCTCGAGACGTTTGTTGAGGCTTCCAAGGCCGCCCCCAAGGAGGCATAAGCGTATCAACAAAACTCCCCCTTTGCGAGAAAACTATGGATGTTTAGACCACTGATGGTGTACACACCCATCCTAGCACAGCTAGAGGAGTCCGGGTTCCCCCCGTTTTACATCTGCTATAGGTAATTGTTTAGGTGGTATTGTGTAGGGTGAAATTTCACTTGGCTGAAATTTCACCACGTGATCTGAACGTAATCTAAAAAATCTGTCAATCGGATTGTCTAATAAAGTTCACAGTAGTAACCCGTTCTCAAGGCCCTCTTCTTTCAGTGCGGACTACTCCCGATGCATTGCATGAAAGCTATTTGTGGGGGTCAAATCTCCATTTCATTAACATAGACAAATGAGACAGTCCCCAAATCCTTAGTTTTATCAGATCCTCCAACCTGTACGATAACGCATGGAGAGACCCACCAGTGCTTTTGTTATGGCCACGCAAGAGCTGCGGCATTTAGATGCGCCAAGCCCTACAAGGGCGGAAACAAGTTATTACCAGCCAATGCTATCATGGTGACCAATATATAAAAGGCGGGTGGTAATTGAGTGATGGGAGAGGTGAAAAATTGCAAAGTTTTCTCTTTTCAGCCAACTCCGCACCACACTGCAAAACACACTGCCCAGCCACATGGCTACAGATTACCGATACGAAATTTAAAGCGCAATCAACTGGAGGGGGGTAGAAGCATGAGGAGGGCGTGTATTAACAAAGTAGAAAATCAGACAGGTTTCTAATAGGGTCAAGAATGTTTGTATAAAAAATTGCTGTATAAACATGTCCCGCAGCTGCCATTTCAACCACGTTCCAACTACTCGGAAATTGTGAAAACAAGCGCTCCAACCCTAAACTGTGGCAACGCATGTATTCCGCACCTCCCAATCGACCACATCACACTCCTCCAGTACAACTCACCAATATGGCCGATTACACAGCCCGCTTTCGAGTGGACGACGAGTACTACGTGCGAGCCACCCCCTCCACGGGCGGATCGTCGCAACAGTCCAACGCCAAGCTGTTCAAGCTTATCAGCGCCGCCTGTGCCCCTCACCTAGTGGAGCCCAACCTGGCCCTGGACTTTGAGGTGGCCGACTACATCAACTCCAAGAAGGGCAATTCTGCCCGAGACGCGGCCCAGGCAATTGTCAAGCTCATCAACCACCAGTCGAGAAATGTGTCGATTATGGCCCTTTCGCTGCTGGACATTTGCGTCAAGAACTGCGGGTACCCGTTCCACCTGCAAATCTCCCGCAAGGAGTTTCTCAACGAGCTGGTCAAAAAGTTCCCCGAGAAGCCGCCCATGAACTACACCCACACCCAGTGTCTGATTCTCGAGGTACTGCAAGACTGGAGAGAGACGCTGTGCAAGCATTCACGGTACAAGGACGACCTGGGATACATTCGAGACATGCACCGGCTGCTGACGTACAAGGGTTATCACTTCCCGGAGGTCAACCGGGACGATGCCGCTGTTTTGCGAGAAGCTGAGAGTCTCAAGTCTGCTGCAGAGCTGGAGGCTGAGGAACAGGATGCTCATAGTGCTAAACTGCAGGAGCTCATCCGATCCGGATCGCCCCGAGACCTCCAGGAGGCCAACCATCTCATGAAGATCATGGCTGGGTTCAAGGAGTCCAAGACAAACTATGCCGCCAAGGCTGCTGAGGATCTGGAGAAGATCAAGACCAAGGCCCATTTGCTGGACGAGATGATGCAGACACACCCTGCTGGTACTGAATTCAAGGTGGACGACGTCTACGCAGAAATGTACTCTGCCGTCAAGTCTGCGCATCCTCAGATTCAAAAGATGACCGAAGAGGATGGTCAGGACGAGGAGACGGTGGCCAAGCTGCTGCAGCTCAACGACTACCTGCATTCCCTGGTGGAGAAGTTTGAGCTTCTGCGAAAGGGCGACCACTCGGCCGCTGGAGCTGTAAATACAAAGGCTCCTTCTGGAGGAGCTGTGTCGTCCAAGGCTGTTGTTTCTGATCTCATTGACTTTGGAGATGACGAGCCTGCGGCTGGAGGAGCTGCTCCCGCCGCTACTGGCGGCTCTGGCGGTGCTGTTGATGATCTCCTTGGTGATCTCAACGGTCTGTCGTTCAACAACTCTGGCTTTGGCCAGGGCGGCTCCATTTCTCTTCTTGGAGCTACTACCGCAAGTAGCGCCTCTCCTGCGGTTAGCAAGCACTCAGGAACCCCCGCTGGGTCTGCTGGAAACCTCTTTGATCTGGACTTTTCCCCCTCGGCATCTCCTGCTCCTGCTGCCACTCCCGCCCCCACTTTTAACTTCTCTTCGCTCTCCCAGCTGACCGCCAACAAGGCTGGAGAGACCCACGCCGTCAAGACTGCTCCCTCCGAGGACCACAACGAGGCATGGAACTTTGTCGGCGCTTCTTCCGGTGCTGCTGCACCTGGAAAGGAGATCACCATTCTCCAGACTGGCGACATCAAGGTGACCGGCAAGGTCAGCAGGGCCGGCAGCAACGTGGAGATTGCGCTGCAGTTCTCCAACAAGTCTTTCTCCGAGAACATCTCCGCTCTCGACTTTAAGATTGCCGCTCCCAAGTCGGTGACTCTCAAGCTGGACCCTGCTTCGTCTGATACTCTGGGCGCCGCGTCCATCAACGGAGTGACCCAGGAGGCCCATGTGGGCAACGCCGGCGACAAGCTGAAGCTGCGGTTCAAGCTCAACTTCAACATTGGAAGCAGGGCCGTTGAGGAGGTTGGCACGGTTGAGGACTTGTAGGAGTCGATATAACGAGTAATGACTTATTTTCATGATACAAGAACCTACGAGTACGCTACGAGTACGCAGTACTCGTTCAGTGCCAGTAGAATCGTAAGGCGTACAAGTCGTTCGTACCGAACGACTCGTGTCTGGACCCACTCGTAAATCTTAACCCAGTGTTAGATCGTCAAATTGTAATCTGATGGCACTGCAGATCTACGGAGATTTAAGGCTTGTGGTATAACACGGGGTCTGCTACAAGTACGTAGTGAGATATTTGTGGCTTTTTTGCAGTATGTACACATTCCATTTGGCAACAGCTCCGTGCTGTGTGCAGTTAACTGTAGTGTAGTTCCAGCGTTGTAATAACGAGATGAACGGCACGGCTTAAAATTAAAAGTGAACGATCTTACCCGTACTCATACCAAAGCATGCCTCAGTTTTGAACACCAAAGACAGCATCCAGTCTGCACCATCCAGCCCTACATCTATGGGTGTTAGCCGCTGAACCGTTGATCTATATTGATGTCTTCGACAGGGGGGTGTTATACGGACCACAACTGATACATCTGATATGTACCAAGGTTGGATAAATTATATAATTATTAGCATTGACTGTTTACATTCCCGTTGCGAAGCCTTCCCCCATGAAGTCAAACCAACATTGGAGTTCAGTGTATTGCCCAACTTGTTACGGCTGTAAAAAGCAAAGACGTTGGAGGAATTGGTCCATTTGGTTTGTTATACTACCGGTACTTGTAGCCGCGCTCTACGCAAAAATGTATCAAGATAGGTGTGTGTGATCCTCATCTCACAAACAAAAAAAAATACGATACATGTGGCTTGCTTTTGAAAACACGGCTTCGTATGCGGACCAGAGACAATCTGTAAAAGCACAAGATTGACATGAGAGAACCACGTGCTAAACCAAAGGCCATCTTGAGGTCATGAAGCACTGGCCACTTTGGGTAACTGACATTCCCATTACTGGTACTGTCTCGAAACCTTTACCAGATTATTTATAGCAACCCGATGTGCCGTATGAAGCACGGTGATGTAACTTCAGGCATAGAAATGAAATTCACATATTTATGGAACTTAAATGGAGTTGTTCTCAACTTGGTTAATTAATTTAATGTCAATAAATACCTCCATATATGCTGTGCAGTACATACCCTGGTAATAGCTGGTTTTCCACCTCGTGTTTTGTACTTCTTCTGTTCCTCAACAGCTCCTGGCACTCAACTACAGTACCCCATATTCCAATCTGAAGATGTTGTTGTTTAATAGCACGAAGGTTCCCCAAGGTGACATCAAAGTAAAGTCATCGTCATTAGAAAATCCAAAACAAGACGGCCGCTCTCATTTACAGCCACTTATAGTTACCGCTAAGTTATGGTTCAGAGACTATGGGGTTCGGGCACAATAGACGTAAATCCCCTGTTCTCTCTTGAAACAACCACTGGTTCTCCTGAGTGGACACTTGTTTCTGTTCGTCGAGGGCAGCCAAGGTGACCATTCGCTATATTTCATGGTAAACATCCCATGTTCTTGCTTCGAATTTAGTATTAAATGCAAAGATGCACTCCCCGGCTTGCTCAACTGCTCTTCTTTGTTACACCCATGCTATAGATCTTAAGTTCCTGAGCTATAGCCCAAGGCCCAAGGTGCATCCTTTTGGTAAGGTTGCACTTCAGTTCTCTTTCGGTCATGTTGTTTCTATACTGGGATGTTCATGAATTCTAACCTTGGTTAGTGGGTCAATACGATACCCATTCTGTTCGTTCAGCGAGTACTGTAGACCTTTGTGACACCTCGTTCCTCTTTGAAACACCTCCTGCTGTTCATTACTAAAAATCCCCTCAGTCTAATACCTCTTTAGTGCCAATATCACGCTGAAGCACAAACCGCGCATTGCCTCTCCGAGGCCTCTCTAGTTCACCCTTAACCTTAGTTGTTCACGATCACGTATCGTACCCTGGGCGGTGGGTAAACATATATAAGACCAGTGTATCCCCCTAGTTTTTGCTCCTTATCACAAAGATCTCTCAAACACTCACAATGCAGTTCTCCGCCGTTCTCCTTGCCGCTGCCGCTGGCCTTGTCTCCGCCCAGAAGTTCAACCTGGTTGCCATTCGATCTGGCTCTGATATCCAGAACGACGCCATCAACTCCGATGGTTCCAAGCTCGTTCTCAACGGAGGTTCCCCCACCACCTACGAGGTGATTGGCCGATCTCTGTATGCCAACGGTAAGCCCGTGCAGTTCGGTAACGGTGCCACCATTGTCCAGACTGACGGTGAGGCCACCAAGGACATCATTGTCGATGGCCAGGACCACCTTTACGTTCCCAACTACGACTTCACTGCTTGTGCCGCCCAGGGCCAGGCTTACCCTTACGTTGTCAGCAACTCCCAGTCTTGCAAGCAGGGTGCTATCCCCTTTGCTGCTCGAGCCATCTACGTTAGTGGTTCGTCTTCTGCTGCTCCTGCTTCCTCCGCTGCTGCTTCCAAGGCCTCTTCCGCTGTTGCCTCTGCCTCTCATGCCGCTTCTTCTGCCGCTGCTTCCCACGCTGCTTCCTCCGCTGCCGCTTCTCACGCTGCCTCTTCTGCTCCCGCTTCCAAGGCTTCCTCTGCTGCGGCTGCCCCCAAGTCCGAGGCTGCTGCCGGTCCTAAGCCCACTGCTCCCGCCGTTGTTTCTCAGATCAACGACGGACAGATCCAGGCCCCCAAGTCTACTGGACCCGCCCAGGCCAAGCCCTCTGCTCCCCCTGCCCAGGCCAACGGAGCTGCCTCTCTCGGAGTCTCGGCCGTTGCCGGTGTTGTCGCCGTTGCCATGCTTTTCTAAGCGTCTCCTGACTATCTAACGACCATATAATTGTAATACCCAGTAATTTTTTATGACTTCAAGTGTATTGACTGTTCTGGTTATTCGTTCAAGATAGGGTTTGATATTGCGTATACAACTGTGGAGGGAAGTTACTGGGTGATAAAGTTCGCTTGTTCGAGGAGAGGTATTGGAACCACATGGAATGTTGCCTATAGAACCTCAATTGTGGTGTTCCCCGGGGAACTTTTGCAGGGTAATTCAAGAAGCACATGAAATGATTTGATTTTCATTTTCATTTTTTATTTTTCTCACCCATATTACAACTCCAGAATCGACTGTGTATAACGTCAACCAGGACCCTACTTTTAGCATGCTCTCTATTTTTAGCGCCGTTATAACCTCAGCCTTACAAGACGCGTTACTACACAGGCACTACAAGTACCTGTATATCCGCAAAAAGGATGCTCGTATTTTCGCGGGAGTTTCGGGGATCGAGTCTTCGAGAAAATTATCTTTTATCTCCATGGTCACACCACGCGTCTCAACGTCATCGGATGTAAGGCATGCAAGGCAGCAGAAGTTTAAACATGTGAACGTGCGTCCAAACCAAATCTCAGAGAGACGCCTAATTGAAAGCAGGTACGTCTTGCCACCGAGTGAGGTCCAGTAACGGGCTCAATTCCTCGAATTCACATTTTGAACGCTGCATTTTATCGCGCAGCTGAATCTCAACGTGTCTCAGATTGTAAATGCCGCGGCTGCAGGGCGCATACAGATAGCAATCGTCGGCAAGGTCATAAGCCTGAGATGCAGTGATAGCTTAATACCTCGCTGAAACATCAAGTGATCTGAAGACGAAGATTGAGAAATATAAGGCAGCAGCGGTATATATAGAGGGACCACCCCTCCCACGTAGAAACACACACTACAAACAACCACACACACAATGTCTGCCGAGAACGTCGATAACACTATTAAGAAGGATGCCTCCAAGGCTGGAGAAGACTTCAAGAAGGGGTCTGAGAGCTTTGGAGATGATGTCAAGAAGGGCATTGAGGAACTCAAGGAGGACGCCTCCAGTGCTGGCGAGAAGCTCAACAAGGAGAACCAGAAGATCCATGATACCTTCAGCGGCGACTTTGACAAGAAGGCCGAGAAGGAAGGTGAGAAGCTCAAGGAGGCCAACCAGAAGTTTACTCACGGAGTTAACGAGAAGACCGAGGAGTTTAACAAGGACGCCAAGAACGAGTTTGGAAAGCTTGAGCACGGAGCTGAGAAGGAGAAGGAGAAGGTCAACGATACTCTTGCCGCAGAGAAGAACAAGCCCCATGGAACCTGGGACAACTTCAAGGAGGGAGCTGCTCACGCCAACAAGGATCTCGATTCTGCCAACAAGCGATTCACAAATGCTGTTGACGAGTCCAGTGAACATTTCGGCAAGGCTGTCAACAGTGCCTGGAACTCTCTAAAGAGCGGAGTCAACGGTCTGCTTGATGGCGGAGAGAAGAAGTAGGCTATTGTAACGATAGCAACAACAGTACATAGAGAATGAAGTAATTACACGTTAGCTAATTGTAGTACCGGTAGTTCAAGAGGGTCCAATCAGCCATGTTTTCATCCTACAGTCAGGAGACCTAGCTCATTAGAATCAGCGTTGCAGAGAGATCACAACCTACCACCCTGAGGAACGATCAAACACCAGAAACACTCCAGGATCCAGCTAAAGCATCTCCTGGGTCGTGCGATTCCAACTCAGTAACTATTTTTCTCACTACGTTAATATTCGCAGAGATACGGCCGTTCCAACAAAACTGCACTTTCCAGTTCGTCACTGAGTATACGGTATCTTCAGCCATGACTAATTAATGAACTTCTGTTCTTCTTTCTGTACAGTCTATGGCATCATAGCTTCAGTATTAGCATTTAAATATATTATCTGTTACATAAATAATCGGACGCCATCTGCTTATTCAGATGGACCCTGTCCTTGGTTTTGGCCTTGGCCCTGCTGCTGCTGCTGGTTCATTCGCATCAACATGGCATGCTGCTGAGCAGGACTTTGGCCAGGAGACGCAGATCGCTGCTGCTGCTGCTGGAGCTGCACGTTCATAAGCTGGGGCGACTGCATGTTCATGGGAGTGGATGAGCCAGATCGCATTTGAGGCGAGGGCTGCCCTTGAGCCTGTCCAGGTCTCATCCCACCCTGTGCAGCTTGTCCTTGAGCCTGACGAGCCTGTCGTTGCTGCTTCTGGACGAACCGCTGAACTTGCACATGAGCCAGTTTGGTAGCTGCCTCGAGCGAAAGAGCAGGGTTCTGGTTCTGAAGCTGCCGAATGAGAGCATTGAGATGCTCGTTAGGAGCAGCAGCTTGAGGACCGCCATTGGGACGCATTCGCATGTTAGGACGCATCATCTGCGCCTGGTTAGCGCCCTGTTGGCCTGGAGGACCACCCTGGCCCTGCTGAGCAGGCATCTGACCTTGGGGCATCGGTCTCTGGGCCATGTTTCCGGCCTGGGCACCCTGCACTGGAGCTCCCTGTGCGTTGGGGTTGACCTGCTGACCCTGCACCTGACCAGGCTGTCCGGGAGGAACCTGGCCCTGGTTGCGCATGAACTGCTGCTGCTGCTGCTGCTGCAACATCTTCTGCTGCTCCATGAGCTGTCGCTGCCGGTCAAACTGCATCATCTGGTGCTGGTCGTTCATCTGACCGGGCATGCGGTTCATACCCACACCAGCCATACGCTGCTGCATGTGTCCCGAGGCGGCAGCTGCGGCTCTAGCCTGAGCCTGTGTGTGAGCCTGGATCTGGGCAGCAGTCTGGGGAGGAGGAGGTCTCTGTCCGGGAAACTGTCTGTTTGCAGGAATGTTGGAGGGGCCTGGAGGCATTTGTCCGGGCATTTGTCCAGGCATCATTCGCTGCTGGGCGTAAGCCTTGGCCAGGTTCTTGTCCTGCTCAAACTTCATTTTGCAGAGATCCAGAGGAGAAGCAATGTCCTTCTTGTTGGACTCGGAAAGCTGTGATTTTCGGGGAGGCTGGGGGTTGGGTCGGGGAGTGGTTTCCCGCTTTCGCATACTCTTTCGAATACCATCAAACATGGAAGCCCATCGCAGTTTTCGATGACCTCGTTGTATCGACTCATTGGATACTCCTAGAGGAGAAATTCGACGTTTCGACTGAGCCTGGGCTTTGGCAGCAGCAGCCATCCATTGCTGAGCAGCCTGTGCATACGGTCCTCGCAAATCTGTCAGTGAGAAAGTCGGGTTGAGCTGAAACCACCGCTCAAAACACTGCCATGAAGTTCGTCGCTCAATGTTGGCAGTGAAACCGTACGTCTTTTGCGGCAACATGTGTGCGGAGACAATGTCCCAGTTGTACGAGTACTCCTTGACCAGTCGCAGCAGCTGAGAGTCGTCTGCTAGTAGCCACATTGTAGGGGTTCTAAAGTCCAAGTACTTAGTCTGAGGAGGTTGAGGAGCTTTAATGACGACATGGCGACGCATAGTCTCCGAGTTGAAGAGCGTAGAACGCGTGTTAGATCGTAGAGGCAGGTTGTCCTCAGTAGAGGGGGAGTCTTCAAGACAAACCGACCACCATTCGTCAGACTCTGGAGGAACAGCAAGAAGGTGTGTGACTGGAGCGAGTTTCGAGTTGTCCAGAGGGTCGCTGTAGGGAACCTGAAGTACGTTCACTGCAGAGGCAGGAGGAGCAGTGACGGGAAGGTTGTCAAACAGAGCCTTGGAAAGAGGATCCAGTTTGTCAACTGATGCATAGAGCTTGAACGGCGACGTTTCAGGCAGCTTGGGTGCAGCAGGACGCTTGGGTTCAACTGCAGTAGCAGTGTCTTCTCCATCTGTAGTAGGCTCTTCAGGTTCCTCATCAGTATCTTCCTTGGACGACTGTTTAGGAGGTCTAGACAGGAAGGAGTCAAAGTCAGCGACAGTGACAGAGTCTCCGGCAGAGACGTTTGTAACATCCGCAGGGTTGATACTCGGCGGTGGCATACTATCTTCTGTCTTTTCGTCCACGTCCATCTTACCCTCTTCAGTCTCTTCAGGCAGGAACTTGATGGGCTTGGTCTTCACGCACACCTCCTTGCCGTACTTGTGGTACTCCAGCACGGCAAACGCCATTTCGCACGCCATGGCCTGCTTGAACTTCCGCTCCTCCCGGAAGTCTGTAGACATCCATTCCATTTCATCCAGAACATGATCCCAGTGTGTTTTTCGGCGAACCGGGTCTTGGAACCGCTTGGGTTGTCTTGGTCCCCATTTTCCAGCCCTTTTCAGCTCCTCGATACGTGCATGAGCCACTGCAAGTTTACCTTCCAGCAATGCAAGGTGGTAAGAGTCGGTGGTAAGAGTCTTGTGAGCAGAAGGGATAAGTTTCGACAACGGAAGCGTCTGAGTAGTGTAATAGAGCTCAGCCAGTGATTTCGTCTCAGTAGCCGGTTCCGGAATGTTGCTGGGAACCAAAAATAGCAGCATCTCCTGCAGTTGCTGCTCGTTTGTTTTGAGTGACGTACGCGCAAATGTCGGCGATAACTGTGCGATACTGGAAGTTCGGCGTCGTTTCATTTCGGGCGAAGAACCGGCATCCGAGGCGGAGGAGTGCATCGCTGGCGTCGGTTTGGGCTCCTCTAGCGCCTTTGGCAGCTTGCTGGGGTCGAACAGCCGGTTTTGCGTCAAGTCGAACTGGTCCTGGAACTGCTTCAGTTTTTGTTTGGCATCCAGACTTTGCGGGTATCGTGGGTGGAGAGAGACATAGTAGAGCTCTTCTAGACGGCGTTTACGCGTCGACAAGATCTGTCCGCACGTCTCTTGCCGCGGGTCCGTCATGCTGGTTGATGAAAGAGTGAATATCTGGGAGTTTTGGCGATGCTATTCACGTGATGGCGGAAAAAAAGTGCATAGGTTGGGCAGTTCGAGCCGCGGTGGGGTGTTTTGGCAAGTGGGAATAAAAAGGAAATTGTGGCTAAAAGGGGGAGGTGGGGTGAATTTTGGGGAGTTGGTTTTGTGTAAATTATTTTTTCCCGGCTTATCACCTCCATTTCACTCCTGCTTATTAATGGCTTTCTCTTGACAGCCCCAATGCACCCGAATCTCATCACTCTGTTGTTTTTAAGATTAAAATAAATTTCCAACTACAGTCTGGAGAAGACTGGATTTGTGGATGGAACACGCCCTGGGCAAACAGCAGCATACAGAAAATCATGGACGACCTGTCAACCGAGGCAGATGTCATTCTCGACGATGACAGTGTTCTGGAGGAGGACAAGATCGAGCTTTTGGAAGAGCTGGTGGTCAAGCACCGTGGAGAAATGAGCTCCAGTGAGCGGGAAAGCATGGTACTGGATCTCATGTGGAAACACCGAGAGAAGGAGGGTTCAGTCACGCGACACCGCAGCAACAATGGCGATGTGCGAATCGTGGGTGTTGATAAGTCAAAGAGTATTGACTGGGTCAAGATCCCAGAAGTTCTTCCGGAAATCGACTGGTCCAAGGTAGTGGACGACTACAAAAAGCGAGGCAAGGCCGTTCCAATGAGGGATAAACTGCCTGAGGACGAGGAGGATGTCTACTGGGAAGATTATGTTCCGGACAGTGAAGGACATGTGGGACACGGAGAGACCGATCTGGCTCCTTTTGATCTGCTGAGAGCAGTTCTAGGAGGAGGCAACTACTCTGACGAGCTGATTCAAAACACGCTGGAAAAGCACAACTATGATATCAATGTGGTGATTGTGGTGCTGCAAAAGTACGACACTGGATCGGAACATGTGGAAGAGGAGATGGAGGAGGAACACATTCAGGAAATTGAGCAGCATCTCATGGCTCAGCCGGATTACAACGACGAGTGTCTGTTTGAGGAGTATGATGAAGACGAGGCTGAGGTTTACGCTGAACTGGCTCTTCTTCCAGGAAGAGAGGAAAAGGTGCTGTGCAAGTACTTTGTTCAGTTCGGAGAATGTCTACGAGCTGACTGTAGGTATTCTCATGATCTTACTTCTCGAGTTTGTCGGTTCTGGGTGCGTGGAGCTTGTCTAAACGGTGAAACTTGTGCTTTTTTGCACTCGTTTCCCGAATCTGAGCCCTCAGCTGAGCCTGTTAAACCCCTTGAGAACTTCTCCAAGCCAATGTTGGATTCGCTGGATGACTTCCCTACACTTGGAGGTCTAGGAGGAGGAGAACCTAAGCCAAAGAAGAAACAGGGCAACAAGTGGGCAGCAGCTGCTAAAACGATCGATACAAACGTTGCAGCAGCTCCCAAGAAGAAGTTTGATTTCAGCAAAGTCAAGCCCACTGGTTCTTTTGTGCCTGGCAAACCCAAGGCAGCTACTTTCACACCTACTGCACCTAGCTTTACACCCACTGCACCTAGCTTTACACCCAACAAGTCGCCTACCAAACCCCCCGTGCGAATCACTAAACACAATCCCATCCCTCTTCTACGACCTGAACATACTCCTTGGGTAGAGAACCCTCATCAACTGGACGAACCTATCCAGGAGTACCTCCAGCTACGAAAGGAGAGCAGAAAGCATATTGAAATGAGAAACAAGTATCTCAACCTGTCTGCCGATAACTGGCACATGAACCGGCCCGATGCTGCCAAAATCTACTCCAACAAGGGCCAAAAGCACCAGCAGGAGCTCATTGCTGCCAGCAGAAAGGCCTCAGACACGCTTTACAACCATCGAGACGTGCTGGGCGAGATCTTCTGCGACTTGCATGGCCTTGAGCTTGATACCAGTGTCATGCATCTGGAAAACATTCTGCTGGAGGTGGAAGAGCAGTACAAAAAAGATAAGAAGTTGGTGTATGCCATTTCTGGAGTGGGTTACCATGTAGTGTCCAAGACGGACATGTTGACCAAGGAGGTCAAGGCTTGGCTGGACGAGTGGGGTTACGAGTACAAGGTATTTTTTATTGGCCATGAAAAGTTTGGCACTGTGATTGCTATCGATCCTTGGTCTCATATCTAAATCAAATCAAACAAAATAAATTAAAAAAAGAAAAAATGTAGCCAGCATCGAAGCGTTAGCTGAGAGGATGGCCAGGTGTAGTAGACAGAATAGCCATAATCGAATTGTAGCCAGTATACATGCATTGATACTGAGAGAGTGGCCTTTTATAAACACCCACAACCACACCAACCGACCCATAATAATATCATGTAATTAAGTACATACAGGCATGCGTTATCAGATTTCATTTCCCGTTATTATTCGCCAAGCTATAGCTACTCCAAAGAAGGTGTTACTGTGAAGACTTGAACATAAAGAGCTAGCTACAATCTACAACTACCAGGTGCAAGTACGAACCAGGTACAAACATTTTTTCATTTCTTTTTCAATGTACATTCATATACTTAATTCTTAGGAGTCCTCCTCAAATCTAATTCCCTTTCGTCGTCTTACCTTCTCCTCCGTCTCGGTGGAAATAATCTCCACATCTCCAGCAGCATCGGTCACCACGTCCTCCTCAAGAGTAACAACCACGTCCGAAGACTTGGTGACCGTGATGAGCTCAGCGGTTCGCACCCATCGTCGTCGTCGGGTGTATTTGCTGAAGGAGTCGTCTGCAGTAGGACGCTTCCATGTGTTGTCGTAGTAGATCCATCCTTCAGAAGGCGAAGGATCGGGCGTGCTGAGCGCCTTATTGCCAACAATGACCAGAGCGCCATCGTTGGTGCAGTCAAGTCTCCAAGTCTGGTCCACCCACTGCCACTTCATGCCGGTACCTTCAGTATCGGGCAGCTTGAAGTCGGAAGGAGGAGTGACCTCGTTGAGGAACTCGTCGGTCCAGGGAGTTCGCTCGTAGGCCAGCAGGTTGGCGGTCCAGCCAATGCCGAGCCATCGTCGCTGGTTCTCGTACAGGACGTAGGTGAATCGCACGGGCTTTCCATCCTTGGACTGAACAGAAAGGGGCGACTGGGTGAAACCAAAGGCGCCCAGGTTTCGTTTTGTGTTGGAAAAGTCGAGTCCGGTGAGGTAGAAAGTGACCAGACGGATGGCCTTGGACTTCCAGATGACGGCTCGAGTGACTCTGGCAGCCATGGAATGGTAGGTCAGAAAGAAGACTCCGGTGGTGAGCAGGAACTTTCGAGGACCCAGGAAGAAGTAGGCGCCAAACATGTACAGGGGCGAGAGAAAGAGGGTGGTAAAGGCCAATCTGGTCACGTCTCTAGGAGTAAGACTGAGAGAGGTGATTGGAAGTAGCAACAAGTTCGCCTTGGTGGTGACATTAGTCAATGTGTGCACAATTGCGTCCAGCGAGGGCTCAGACGTTTGCCGTCTCTCCACGCTCTGTCTGATGTAAACAAACGCCCAGATGAAGCCCACAGCCAGAATATGGCCACAGTAGATTACCAGATACTCGTAGTACATGACGACCGTCACGTAGACAGCCACGCCCAGAAAGCTCTGCCATTGGTCGTCCTCGGTCCATGTCAACAGGCCCAGCACCTTGTCGCTTGCCAGAATATACGGGTATGCCTGGGCCAGAGCCTTGGTGACTGTGGGGGGAGTAGAAGACAGCAGGGGACTCATTGATTGAGGCTGTGAAGCTGTAGAGGGAGGGAAGGCAGCATGGGTCGCCGTGCCCTTTTTCTTCTCCTTGTCCGACATGATTTTTTTCGCCGCAGTTGATGGAACAAGTTCTCTGGGGTTGCGGTGATGTTGCTATGAGCAGACTTGCATGCTCACAAACTTTCACACTGTGGGGTACGTACTAAGAGAAGATGAGTACCAGGAGATGGAGGAGAAGGCATAAACTGTTGGCAACAACGGCGCTAATCTAAAGAGCGGCTTAGTCCAAATCTTTTTGTTGAATTTCAGGGTCCTGGTACCTCTAGTCATATTTACCCTCGGGTCTTCTCGGCTATATTAGTCACCCAAGAGAGGGCAAGCCATGCGCCATTTCCGAAATGAGCCGCTACGCGCCACCAAAGGGTAATTATTATGGAATTGACATTTTTGCGGTTTGGCCGGCTTGGGGAGCAGCTTGCAAGTGGCAAATCGGCTTTTATTTTTAATTCGCAGGGACTACACTGAAAAGACTTTCCACTCGTTTCCACCCCACACCGCATACAATCTGCAGGCCCTGAACGAATGTGCAAAATTACTTTAGAGGGACCTTGGCAGCAAACCCCAGAAAACCATTTTTTGAAAACCTTGTGGTTGAACCTTGGACCTTGACCGTTGAGACTTTCCAGGTTAAAGATGGCTAACACCACTGGGCCTGCTTGGTGAGAATACAGGGCACCCTATTGCTTCCCAAAGCGGAGATCTACAGTGCACTACGATACAACCTACAAACCAGCAGTACCAGTAAAAGATAGTTACATTATTTATTCATAGATGTTAATTGGGCATGGGTGCCATCTTACCATATACAGTAAGAATAACGAGGCTGAAACAGCTTCTTCAGCATGGCTTACCAAACGGTATTACCCTTAGGCAGTGTACCCTTATACCCATTCACCTGTAACATCGTTTAACATCTCCTCAGTATATATATCATGTTCATAGCATCGTCCTTTCTTCTAAGGAGCAAACTCCACCTCCATCTTGGCGACAATAGCCTCGAGATCCTTAGCCTTCACCAGCATCAGAGAACCCTTGGGGAAAATACCGTACTCCTGGAAAGCTCGCTTGGAATCAGCTTCCTGAGAAGCCTTGGCAAAGGCATAAGATCCATGCTGAGTGGCCTTCTCCTGAATAACTTCATCTTCGGGGTGGAAGTAGTAAGTCTCAGCCTTGTAACCAGGTCCCTTCTTGTTCTTCTTGGAAGGTCGCTCGTCCTCTTCGTCAACCGAAGTCTCGGCTTCAGTGAACGTCTTGGACAGAACCAGGAAGTAATCATAGTCCTGATCCTTGGTCTCGTCCAGCAGCATCTTGTACATGGGAGGCACGACCTGAACGGGCATGTTAATAAGTCGCTCGGAAATAACCAGTCCAACCTTGGAAGTAGAGGTAGGACCCAGCAGCTTTCGCATAGCCTTGTGAAGTTCAGGGAGGTTCTGGGTTCTAGCCACAAAGTAGTCAATCAGAGCAGCAATGACGCCCTTCTTGTTCTCCTTGTGAGAAGACATGTCGAGAACTGTGAGAATGGCAAAAGGATCCGACTCCTTACCGTCAGTCTTGATTGTAGTTCCACAAGACTCCTGCTCGAGAATCAGGTCTGAAAGCTCAGACAGGTTGAAGGAAGTGGCATCGGAATCAAGCAATTGACGCAGCAGGTTGCCAATGGCGTGGTAGTCAATGTCCTTGTTGAAATCAAAGTACTCAAAGTCCACATCCACCGTTTCGGGGATCTCTTCGTCGTCCTCCATGGTAGGGTCGTCAGGCGAGTCAGGAGCGTAGGAGTCTTCTTCAAGGTAGGACTCATCGTACTCGTCTTCCGAGGAGGTCTCGGCGGGGTGTTTCTGGTCTTCTGCGGCTCTCTTGGGCATGTTGATGTGTGTTGTGTGGTGTTTAGTTCTCTCCCAAAAAATATTTTAGATAAAGTACACCTCGAAGCTTCTTTGAAAGTCTGAATTTTCAACATGCATGAACATTTCATTCGACCCACACTACAACATGGCACTCCTCAATGCCGCGCCAAAAGCCGATGAAGAGCCTCAAGAAGCACAGCTAGTGCACAAACCGACCCAGCGAGGCACTCTAGCCGATAATACGCCTACAGGCTACGCTCAAAAGGAGGCCTTTGATGCATCCACCTTCAAGCAGCAACACCAAGATTTCAAAAGCACGGGAGTGGCGTTAGATCCTTCCCACGCCACCGAGGGGCGTCTAGTACACAACCAGCATGTTGGTGGCGACGAATCACCGAGCAGTCGACCGTTAAAGCGCCACAAAAAGGGAGATGTCGGTGTGTTGGAAGGAAAGAAGGCCTACAAGGGACCATGGGCAGCATACGACGACGAGGAGAGTACAGAGGAGAGTGAGGAGGAAGATAGTGAAGAGGAGGCTGAGGAGGCTGATAACACGAATGTGGTTATTGCAGATGCCGAAACAGAGCCTGAAGCTGTCAAGGAGAGCTCCATTCTTCATGTCAAGGGCAAGGACTACCTGGGCCGATCTTTCATGCACATTCCTCAAGATCTGGGTATCAAGCTGACACGTGATCCTGGAGAGAGTGAATGGCATGTTCCTACAAAGAAGGCTCATACATATACTGGTCATACTGGTGGTGTCAATGCTCTTAGGTTGTTCCCCAAGGCTGGCCATCTTCTATTGTCCTGTGGAAACGACTCCAAGATCAAACTGTGGGACATTTACCATAAACGGGAGCTGATTAGAACGTACTCTGGTCACTCACGAGCTGTCAAAGATATCTGTTTCAACAATGACGGTACAAAGTTCCTCTCTGCATCATACGACAAGACCATCAAACTATGGGATACTGAATCGGGTGAATGTCTGGCCCAGTTTTCTACAGGACGAATCCCCAATGCTGTCAAATTCAATCCCAACAACAACAACGAGTTTCTGGCAGCTATGGCTGACCGAAAGATTATCCATTGGGACATCACTACCAAGGAGACCATTCAGACTTATGACCACCATCTGGGGCCTGTTAACACCATTACTTTTGTTGATGAGAACCGGCGTTTCATGACCACGTCCGATGATAAAACCGTGCGAGTCTGGGATATCCAGATTAACGTGCCCATCAAGTACATTGCTGATCCTGCCCAGCATTCTATGCCCTCTGTACAGATTCACCCGTCTGGCAACCATGTGGCTGCCCAGAGCATGGACAACCAGATTGTCGTGTTTGCAGCCAAGGACAGATTCAGACAGAACCGTAAGAAGACCTTCACTGGTGCTTCGTCAGCAGGATACGCTATTGAGGTGAATTTTTCAGCTGACGGCAAGTACCTCATGTCTGGAGATACTGGTGGAAACGCCTATTTCTGGGACTGGAAGACTTGCAAGCTCAAGAGCTCTTTCAAGGCACATGACAGTGCACTGAGGTGTGTAGCTGCTCATCCTCAAGAGACTAGTAAGCTGGTTACTGCCGGTAGAGGCAGTGAGATCAAGCTGTGGGAATAGAAGGGAATATGTACTAATAGAACTAATGACACGTGTAGTAGTGAGTTAGCGTGTAACAGGGCCTACTGTCCAGTAGTGTGTCTCAAGGTACACACTGTCTTATTTTCGTGGGATTTCTGATTATTATCATATAAGGCATACCCTTGCACGTGTACATTCCAGGGCTCTGTAATCAGATCTGTTGGGTAAATGAGGCATTTACGAGTATCTACAGTCAAGGACAACACCACTACGTATTGTACAGGGTATATATCTTTGCCTGGGCTAATATCCAATTGGTTGACGGTGTAGTCACATTAGTCCAAAACTAGTTTAGCCCATTTTGGAAACAAGGTCCTGTTGGGGAGACGACTGCTTTTTTGCTCTCTGGCAGGGGTTGGACAAAGAGGTGCATTTTTGTCGTGGTTTTCCCGAGAAACTAAGCCGGTGCGGTACTACATTCGTTTCCCCGGCGCATTAGCGTCTTTTTCCATATCAAATAAATAAAAACCGACGCAGTATCCCAGCCAAGAAATCTAGTCACGCATTTCACGTGTGTCATCCGTATTACATTGGGGTGCAGCAAGCATGCGGCCAACCTTGAACGCCAAAAATCTCAGCTTCATCGCCGTCAAGCCCATGAACCCGACACAAAACGCGCCTGAGTGGCTGCTGTACCGCGACAGCGACTCCGTCAAGATTGGCGGAGTCCAACGGTATAAAATCACCTATACGCCGAGCGACTCGCCCATGAACTCACCCATCAAGCATCCCGAGGACATGACTCCAGACTCACCTCTCGGCCACCCTTCGTCGTTATGGCTGAAAATCAGAAACACCGAGTCCATGCCGATGCGCGCGGCGTACCTGACGGGTCCATTTTTGCTCTATGTCCATGTTGTTCCCGAGGCTTACAATCAGGACGAGCAGTGCTATGTTTCAGCAGACCAACCTTCGTTTGAACCTCAGCTAAAGGCAGGCCAGAATTACTACGTGGAGCTGCACATGAACAAGTTGCAGGAGTCGTATACCTGGACGGTCGACATTCTGTCCCAGATTATCTTTTCAACCTCTGCAGAGATCAACTATGAGATCATTGTGGGAGAGACAAGAGAACACTTGCACCGGTACTCGGGGTCTCACATGGGAATGTTGTCAGACTACATTACAGTGATGCGACAAGATACTGTGACGCTGTGGCATCAGCCTGTACCTCGTCCTAACGAACCTGTGCATCTGGTTATTATCAGTCACGGCCTACATTCAAACACCGGAGCAGATATGCTGTATCTCAAGGAGAAGATTGACGAGGCTGCTAAAGTGACGGGCGAGAATGTCATTGTGCGAGGTTACCATGGCAATGCTGGAAAGACAGAACGTGGAGTGCGATATCTAGGTCGAAGACTCGCTAAGCATATTATGGAGGAGCTGGTGACCAAAGACACTGCGAAGATTTCATTCATTGGCCACTCGCTGGGTGGCTTGATTATGATCTACGCCATTGCATACATTCGTTCTCATGACGCCACTTTTTTCGACCGGATCAAACCTGAACATTTGATCACTTTGGCTTCACCTCTGTTGGGTGTGAGTAACGAAAACCCAGCCTATGTGCGACTAGCTCTTGATATCGGGTTCATTGGACGAACAGGCCAGGATTTGGGGCTCACAAAGAAACCTCTACCTGGATACAAGCCTCTGCTTCGAATGCTTCCTACAGGCCATACACATGAGGTTTTGAAAAAGTTCCAGACCAGAACCGTCTACGCCAACGCTCTCAACGACGGTATTGTGCCTCTACGAACTTCTGCGCTGCTGTATCTCGACTGGAAGGGTCTTAGTAAAGTAGCATCTGCAAAGAAGGGAGATGATAATGGCTCAAACGATAAAGATAGAGGAGGACCTGGACAGGAAGGTGGAGATAAGGGCAGCAGTAATGAGCAGGAAGCCAGTGACACTGGAAGACCTACGGGAGATATCAATGCCACATCAGCTGAAGAAGCCAAGGTCTATGACGAGGCATCCGAGAAAGCGTCTCAAGATCCAGCAGCCGGGGAGATTCCAAATTCAGACACTCCATCTGGAACAAGCAAACAAGCCCACGAAGTTCCTATGGCTGGAAAGGGCATTTTCCATGGAATCCAGGCAGCCATGTCTCTTATGATCCCCCATGGACACAAGAAAAAGCCGTCCAAGATTTATCTACGGTCTCAGACGATGATGTCGGACGATGAAGATGAAGGCAACATGTCTGACTCGACCATGAGACCTCCTCCAAAGAGTTCTGTCATCGAGTCAGCTGCTTCTGTTCTAGCCATGCCTCTTCCCTCACATAAATTCATCTGTGACCCTGAATCTCGGGCTGAGACTATCATCCACGACCGAGTCTACTACGAATCCGATCTTCCTCCGCGTCGGTTCAAAAAACAAAAGTCGCTCAACTGTATTACAGGAGAAGGCGGCACCAAACAAATGGTGGAAAAGGCGAAAATGGAGGAACGGATTGCCAGAGAGTACCACCACGAAATGTCATGGCGTAAGGTGCTGTGCAGACTGGAGCCCGATGCTCATAACAATATTGTTGTGAGACGACGGTTTGCCAACGCCTTTGGCTGGCCTGTTATTGACCATTTGGTGAAGACTCATTTCATTGACCCTCAACCCCATCCCAAGAAGGCTCCCAAGCAGCAAAAAGAGCAGCCTGCCGTTTTAGGAGTCCCCTCTGTTTTCACAGGCAAGTTCTCACCTCCCATGTCTGAAGCCAACTCTTCAGCTGCATTGCCTTTACATATGCCTGGAGAAGTTGCTGAGCCTGCGTTCTTTGAGATTTCCAGACCAGGCACTCCTGGTAGCCCCAGAAGCAAAGCCAGTCACTCGTCAGAGTCCATCTACTCTGTAGGCCAGTGGCATCGTCATTTGGAGGCAGAAAGTGAGACTGAAGGAGAAGACGGGCTCATTAACAATGCTAACACCATCCTTGATGGAGTGAGGGAATGGGACGCTCAGAAGATCCTCCCCACGTCGGTGTACAACTCGCTCTACAGCACTAGCAAGCAGGTAGCTCCCGCACCCCTAGAGCAGGACACCATTGAGGACCGTTTCAACGAGATGACACTCGGCACTTCTACTCTTTAGAAAAGATAAAAGTACACCCCATCCAATTATTTAATTTAATAGTGCATTTTCTTTTTGGCTTTCTGGTTAGGATAGAGCTGGCATTAGCGGCGATAAATGATAGGTGAATAGTTATCGTGGGGGGTTGCCACACGAATAGATGCTACCATATTGATACAGTACAAGTAGCTACCAGTGTCTTATGGAGCAGATACAACAGCTCTCATTGCACCTTGCCACACCAAAGTCCCTGTAATCTGTAGCTAACTCCTAATTAAACGCGTGGCTGGATAGTGTAAGTCTTCAACCGTAATTGAACTCTAGGGTTAGATAATACAGCACTGGTGCACGTGTCGTACAGCTCCTATAACACCTATTAAAGGAGTTATCATCTATTGAAGCACACTGTAGCCGCGCCACACCTTACTTCCCGCTCCTGTGGTTCTTTTCTTCTTTTCTTCGCCCTCATCATGTGCATGCTTCAACGCCGATCTTTCCATTGTTGGACGGCTATCCCACCTGCGAATCGCCCCGATTAGGCTTTCAAAAAGTGGCCATCAGTTAATGAGCGAAAATCTTAAGACTATGGATTGGAGCAATTTTTATTGGTCTGGTCTGGACCAGTGTGTGATATCGTCACGCTTGGGCTGTCTCAGTTTTGACCCCTCCTCATCGTGTGACGGTGGTGTACCTGGTAGTGTGTGAACAGTTGTAAGCTACCAGGTAGCCGAGGTAGATATTAATAAAGCCCTTGCTCAGTTTCGAGGTCCACTTTTTAACCTGCAATCGAGCAGCTGCTCTCTTCAACGGGCAAAAAAGTGGAGTAATATCGCAAACTATACTTTTCCCGACCTGGCTGGAGTGGCGTTAGAAAGCTGAGTATTGGCCGTAAAGTGGCGGTATTTGATTTCGGGGTTATATAAGCCCGGGTATATACTTTTACAATACTGAAACCACTGTTCTGTTTTACAACTGGACAAACGAAAGTACAGCAGGCACGCACTGTGTGGTCGCTAAAATAGACTTTGTTCACGTTTTGCTCTTCTGGTAACAAGGAGAGTCGGGGTTCGGGAAGAGCGGAAAGAGCCACCACCGACCAATACACACAGGCTTTCATCTCATATAAACCGTTCACAACTATAAAAAGTGGAATAATAAAACAGACAGTTGTGCAGATACGAAGCCCGCGAGACCATATTGCTTCTGTCAGATACCCATGTCTTGGACGGCTCCGTTCATTTCCCAAATGATGCCACCACCCTGTCTCGCTTGCTGCACCTGAACCCTACCAGTACCTCACAGCTTGTATCAACATGCACGTGAACCTTTGCTTCTTCTTTTAACTTTCGGAAGCAACGATCCTTGAAACAAGAAATGATGGGGGATCAGTTATCATTGCTAATGAGCCATGGACTGAGGGGGGTTGTTTTACTGGCGAAAACGTCATGTTCGCTCAAACCGCACTAGCAACAACTCTATTACCTACCCGTCAGATTTGGAAGCCTGTCAGATCGGGCCTTCAAGCAGTAGATATGTAAGGCTCGAGTTTCATTTTTTAGATAATTCATGTGTGTTTCTGAATTCATCGACGGAGTAAACCCTATGGGCAGAACTCTGTATGAGAGTAATCCAAATCGCGGTTGGTTCCTTACAGCCTCGCTGTGAAGACACGATATTTTACTCTCTCTAGCCACCGGCCTATGCGATATCAACCATGGATTTGATCAAGTACAAGCGACTTCGTGATCATGAGGACATGTACGACGACGAGGACAGCGACTGGGAGGACCGGCCACACAAAATTAGAGCGACCTCTATGGCCAAGATTATGAACATATCAAACGACAACCACGAACTTTTGCATTTCTATCTAGAACACACCAGCCCGATTCTGGTTCTCGTTACGGGAGAAAAGGATTCCAGCTGGATGGGTGCTGTGCCTCAGCGGTCACGAACTTCTCCTGCTCTGGCTCAGGCTTGTCAGGTTTTTGCAAAGGGTCACCAATTTCACAACAAAAACCCCTACAGATACCTCTTGAAAGGCGAACGGCCTTATCTTAAAGCAAGGGGAAAACCTAGGGATATGAGTGATGTTATCGGATACGTGCCAATGTTGGACGAAGAGCTGGCTCAAGTCATGGTAGGGTTCAATGAAGCCCTGACCAAACTGCGAGGAGAAATTGAGACCTTGGACGAAACGGGAAACTACGAAAGTGTGCTGACAGCAGCAGTCATTGTGGCAATATGTGCCATGGGTGCAGGTAGATTCATCCCTCTGGTCAACTTTGAGGGCTCTGGAGACTTGTTTAGCATTCTGGGAATGGTCAAGACGATAGAAGAGGTGCACTTTGGCAGACAGAGAAGGGCACCTATGGATATTTGGAAGTTTCAGGTCCCTGTTCCTGGACGACTGAGTCTTCCTCATGAAGAGGGTCTTTGGGATATTGTCTCACTGGTTGGAGGGGTGACTGCAGAGGAACGACGGGTTAGAAATATTCTTCAGCGAGAGATTCATACGCTTACGGAGCTGTACAACCTGGACTTGGAGACAAGTTGTGTCACTCATATGACAGCATGGAGCACCTTTTGGCAACCCGAGTTTGGCGATCTGAAGGATGAACTGAACCCTTACGCTCTGCTTATCATCTGCTACTGGTGTGCCTATGTTCACAGCTACCACTCGCTGTTTTGGTGGGGTGATAGACTGCAGGAGGATCTGTATTGTATCGTTGATAATCTCCCTGAGGAGTTGCTCAGTTATGTTGAGTGGCCTCTCTTAGCAGTGACCAACTTTGAGCATGACTATTTGGATTGGATCCGAAAGAAACGGGGATGAGTATGGTATAAAACCCCCCTTTATTTATTTAATCACATTGCATAATTAATTTCGGTACTATCACAACTGTAGAGCTGATCTGTTCAGCCTATACCGTATTTTGCCACTATTTATAAAAATAAACAAGTTTAAACAAGTTTATAATATTGACACTGCTTATCGCAACACCTATCATGGCCCTTTGCACTTTGCACTGCAACACCGCCTGGATGTTTGAGACTTGCCTGCACTCTTCACTCATCACTTTTGACACGCTGCAAATGCGCAATTAGTCACAAGGCCCAACACCCTTGTATGCAGTGGACAAATAGGAGTAATGAGCGGAAAACGACAAATCTGGGGAAGCACAGCGTTTATTATACACCATTTAAATCTCATATCTCTACTTGGCTATAATTTCGGCAAGGAAAAGAGACTAGAGGCTTCCATGTGCTGTGATTAACACTAATCTGACTAATCAACTTTCGCCTCGACGTTGCTCTCTTCGTGTGCTGCCTGACCACTCAGAGAGGCGTCAAGAGAAGCCAATATTATTTCCATTGCGTCCAGCAGACCAGCAATAAATCTGCTTTTTCGTTATCTCCTCTATAGCCGCTATCTCACGCTGTTTTCTCGCCAGCCGCTCATATTAAGCTTTGCAATAGACTCTGCAAAAATTGTGGAATCGACACTAAGATGTGGGACTGCCACCAACAATACACATTGCACTCTATCGCATTACCAACCGCTTAGCATCAAACAACACTACACAGCATCATCACGCACAACACATCAACAATGGTAGAGAGAGGTCCGGACGCATGGCTGGAGCAGGTCAAGCAATGTAAATTTTTGCCCGAGGCGGACATGAAGCAACTGTGCGAGATTGTCAAGGAGTTGCTAATGGAGGGTGAGTGAGAGAGATCAAAAACAGGGGACAACTGGGGCTATGGAGACATGCTACTTGAACGCCATCTAACACAGAATCGAATATCCAGCCGGTACAATCGCCAGTGACGGTTTGTGGCGACATCCACGGCCAGTTCCACGATCTTTTGGAGCTGTTCCGAGTGGCCGGTGGCGAGCCCGACAACGTCAGCTACGTCTTTCTCGGCGACTTTGTCGATAGAGGCTACTTTTCGCTAGAAACGTTCACGCTGCTCATGTGCCTCAAGGCCAAGTACCCCGACCGGCTCACTCTGGTGCGAGGCAACCATGAGAGTCGACAAATCACACAGGTGTATGGCTTTTACGAAGAATGCATCACCAAGTACGGGTCCACCACCGTGTGGAAGTACTGCTGCCAGGTCTTTGACTTTCTGGCCCTGGCAGCCATCATTGACGGCAAGGTGCTGTGTGTCCACGGTGGCTTGTCGCCGGAGATTCGCATGCTCGACCAGATTCGAGTCTTGTCACGGGCCCAGGAGATTCCGCACGAGGGAGGCTTTTGCGACCTGGTATGGTCGGATCCAGACACAACCACCAAGACGTGGGCGGTTTCTCCACGAGGAGCCGGCTGGATTTTCGGCCACCAGGTGGCACGCGAGTTCAACCACGTCAACGGTCTGCAGTTAATAGCCCGAGCGCATCAGCTGGTCATGGAGGGGTTCAAGTACCACTTCCCGGACAACGATGTGGTCACCGTGTGGTCGGCTCCCAACTACTGCTACCGGTGCGGTAACGTGGCTTCGGTCATGAAGCTGCAGGACGACCTGGACCCGGTCTTTTCCATCTTTTCGGCGGTGGAGGACACGAACCGTCTGGCGCCACAACAGGCGGCTCGAAGCGAATACTTCCTGTGATCGGGCCCAACTAGGTGGTACACAATCGGCTGGGGACTGGACTGGTTCCCGACTAACATAAAATCCGTTACAGTAATGACATGATGAATGAGACGTAAATAAATACATGTATGACACGAGTACGACCACAGGAGTATACTGGTGAGCTTAAGTACGCAGTGCACTGTTAGTAGCAGCTGCTGTAAAAAGCATGTGCTGAGTAAGATGACAGAGAACAGAGGTACCAGTACCAGGTATGCAGTAAGGGGTTTGTAAAGCAAGATAAAAGTGGGTTATAATTTGTATGTTGATGTTTACTGTGGGTGATATTTTATTTTTGTTTTTATTTTCTCATAATTTGTTACTGAAAACTTCAGCTCGGTTCTCACAGCTGCTCATTCTCTACCCCACAAAATCATGCCATCCTGTATGCCTCAGTAGCCAATGAGAAGCGAGCGTTTTACCGACGGCTATAAGTACCGGTACTCAATATTGTTTATCTTACTCTCGGTTTTATAACTTATTAGATCATATTTATATTTATATACACGAAATTGCTTAGAGCTCCTCACCGGCGTCAATCTTGGCCTGTCCGTACTTCTTGATTCGGATGGCGTTGACGGTGATGAAACCAGAGGTGTCAGTGGGGTCAAAGTCGGTAAGCTCGTCCATGGAGGCCTCAGTGGCATCGTAGAGCTTCTCGGTCTCGGAAGATCGGCCAAGGATGTACATGCCACCCTTGTAGAGTCGGCATCGGACCTGACCGTTGACGGACTTCTGGGAAGGACCAATCATGGCTCGCACAAACTCGCACTCGGGAGTGTAGTACAGACCGTTGTAGAGGATCTTGGAGAAGGTGGGGGTGACAAACTGGTCTCGGATGGCTCGGACCTCTCGGTCCATAACCAGACCCTCCAGATCAATGTGAGCAGATCGCAGAATGGTGAGACCGGGGGTCTCGTAGCAGCCTCGGGACTTGATTCCGATGAATCGGTTCTCGACAATGTCGATTCGGCCAACACCGTTTCGTCGAGCGAGCTTGTTAGCGGTGAGGAAGAGCTCAACGGGCTCCTTGACGGACTTGTCGCCCTCGTAGATGAGCTCAACGGGGATACCCTTCTCGAACTTGACGGTGAAGTCCTCGGGAGTATCGGGAGCATCAGTGGGGTCGACGGTCAGCTTCCACATATCCTTGGGGGGAGTGGTATCGGGGTCCTCGAGAATACCGGCCTCGAAGGAGATGTGGGCCAGGTTCTCATCAGTAGACCAGGGCTTGGCCTTGGTCTGGGTGACGGCGATGCCCTTGTCGGCAGCGTAGTCGAGCAGATCCTTTCGTCCAACAAATCGCTTGATGAACTCGGGGTCTCTCCAGGGAGCAATGACCTCCACGTCGGGCTTGAGGGCGTAGAAGGAGAGCTCGAATCGGACCTGATCGTTACCCTTACCGGTGCAGCCGTGGGAGACGGCGAAACAGCCCTCCTCCTTGGCAACCTCAATCTGGGCCTTGGCGATGACGGGTCGGGCAAGAGAGGTTCCGAGCAGGTAGACGTTCTCGTAGATGGCGTTGGTCTGGACGGCGGGGAAGCACAGCTCCTCGACAAACTCCTTTCGGATGTCCTTGACGACGAACTTGACGGCTCCGACCTTGAGGGCCTTGTCTCGAGCAGCGTCAAAGTCCTCCTCCTGGCCAACATCGGCCATGAAGGCAACAACCTCGTAGCCCTCCTCAATGAGCCAGGCGAGAATCACAGAGGTATCGAGACCTCCGGAGTAGGCCAAACAAACTTTTCCCTTAGACATTGTGTGTGTGTATGTGTGTGTGTGGTGCAGAAGTTGGGGACTGGGCTGGGAGTTTTATATAAGCCTTGAAAATTGTGTCGAGCAGACTTTGTCAAACTTAACCGGTGACTCAGATAACGGATACGCTAGAGCCGAAAATCAGTCACAGCACGCACAATGCCTGTGTGCTGCACAAACGGGGCCTTAGAGGGGTGTGGAGAATACGGCTACTAGGAGTCAGCCAATCACCTAGCGCTGCTCGTTCGTATCTCCTGTACTTTTAGTGGATTTCAAGCACAACCACGGTAGCCGTTCAAGGAGGGAAACTCTATTTTTCAATTTCAATTTCAATTTGGAGGACGACGACAATTTTCAGTTCGCAATAGATAGGCCTTGAAGTGGGTGAAAACCGCCCTTTTTTTCGGTCTGGGCTTGCAATTGGGGAAAACTAGCCCCTGGTTTCATACCTGCACCAGTTATTAGTCACTAGCCTCCTTCAATGGCTCGCTGGAAAGAGCCGCAAAATCTGCAAGTCGGTTACTGGATCACTAACTTTGGATTGGGCGATAACAGCCATGAGTTACCCAACACAGACATTCAGGTGCATGACATGATAAACGGAAAGTTCTATATGAAAGGGTATCTATGGGGCGAGCAGAGCGGAAATTGTTCTTCCCCACTTTCTTTGTGTGTTTTTTCCACATTTCCCCTGTGACACTTGCTTTTAGAAGCTCAATCCTCGATCTATCAGCGCTGTAGGTTAAGCATTGACCCCGACTTTTTTTCTTCGATTGACCCCATGCTTTTCTTTTGCATGCATTAACACGCATATTATTCCTGCACCTCGGAACAAATGTGCCGCAATATCCAGCCACTGGGCCCTGGATTGGATTTTGAGGGGCTTGTAGGTTGGCCAAATTCAATTGCAATTCAGGTACAAGCTTCTAGAACGAGCCTTCTTTTGGTTTTGAAGGAGAGAGCCGATCTACCAATGAGACTTTGTTCCCAGGCTGTGTTCTGATCGTGATGAACTGATTGGAAAGATTCAGAGCAAGTGTGGAGAAGAAAAAAAAGTGCATACTGAGATCAGGGCCTCCGTCTGAAATTCCCTTTTGCAGTTGTATTTTATTTTTGAGAGTGGTAAACCCGATTTCCCTTACCAGATCAAATGGGCAGATTATCGAAATCTTGATAATGGCGGATTGGTTAGAAAATAGGGTTATCCCGCATCAACGGGTGCCAGAGGTCAATGCGCATCTAGTGGAGGTATGTTGAGAGATACAGTGGTAGTTTGCTCGGTTTATGGTACACCACACCCAGTTATGTAAGACTCCTTAGTTTCTCACTCCCATCTCTCTCCTACATTGAGTTATTGCCACCACTAAGACCAAACACTACGCATAACTCTCTCGACTTGAAACTCACACGACACTCCACTACTTGCTACGCACACGACCATGCTAACAGTATCCGTCATCTCGGGTGGAACCGCCACCAACAGCATGGTGCAGATGCTGGAACAGCTCTCGTCCAGCATCTCTTACATCATGCCAATCTCCGACAATGGCGGGTCGACTTCAGAAATCATCCGGGTGGTGGGAGGACCCGCTATCGGAGATATTAGATCCAGATGCACCCGAATCATTCCGACAGACCCTCCGATTTCGAACAATCTAAGGGACCTGCTGTGCCATAGACTTCCTGAAGATGAAGTGGATGCTCAGGCTGAATGGTCTCAGATCGTCAATGGCACTCATCCAAGATGGATAGACATTCCTTCTCATTATCGAGAAATGGTAAGGCCGTTTTTCATCAAAGTCGGAGCAGAGTTTCTGAAACGATCACGGCCAGGAAGGGAGTTTGTGTATTCGTCTGCATCAATTGGCAACCTGTTTCTGACTGGAGCTCGTCTGTTTACAGGATCGTTGGAATCTGCAGTTGAGATGATGCTGAGAATAACACACGTTTCTCACGATACCGAGGTGCTTCCAGCGCTCAATACCAACTTTATGCATCACATCGCTGCGCTGTTGCAGAACGATACCGTCATTTATGGCCAGAGTCAGATTTCGCACCCTGAAGAGCCCTCTATTGACTCGCTTTCAGTAGAAGCTGACCCTGAAATGGTTCCCACAACAGCTCCTCTAGGGTATGGCAAGCCAAGATCAGGATCTATTGATGGTGAAGACGCACATATGCCCTTTACTCATCCAGATCTCACAAACTCACAGCTCAACTTTTCGAAAAACTACCAGGTTCCTCTAGAGTCGCCTATCCGACGAGTCTTCTACATTAACCCCTTTGGGCTGGAAATCCATCCCAAGGCCAGCACTCGTGTTCAGCGTGCTCTAGCTGAATCAAACTGTGTTATTTATTCCATTGGATCTCTGTATACCTCTCTGATCCCTGTTCTTCTGCTAAGAGGTGTGGCTGACTCTATTGAAACAGAGCTTGAAAGTGGACAAACCAAGACCAAGGTTATGCTTCTCAATGGTTCCCCGGATCGTGAAACCAGTGGAATGAGCCCAATTGATCATGTAGAAGCAGTGATCAAGGCATGTCTTTACTCAAAGCTGCAAAGAGAGTGCACTCCTCAGGAGATTTTCGGATGTAACTGGACCAGGTTCCTGACCCATGTTCTTTCTCCATATGAGCTATCAGCAAAGTGTCTGAAGGAGCTCCGAGATCACAATATTGGGGTGATCCAAATGACCCAAAAGGTAGTCGATGAAGATGGCAAGCCAATCTACGACCAAAAGGCTCTGTTGCGGGAATTAACGGAGCTAAACAAATGTACACATAAGTAAATATATACCATTCTGCATTACCCCTTAAAACTAGTTTATTCTCCATCATGCAGGCATCTCGAATCTTACTATGTCCGAAGTGTTAGAACTCAGCCAATACCGTGCTTCTAATATCCAGCACCAAAAGTGCGGAGATTAAAATAAAAAAAGCCACTCGTGAAACTCGTAAACACGTAAACACCGCCTCAATAAGCTCACGTGCTATGGTACAACAGTAATACCAGTACGAGTGTATAAGTGCTATGACGTAGCCAGCAAAACCGTTGAATATGCAAAAGTCCATGTCGTATCGCACATGAGCTTTGCATGGTGCTTGGGGGGCTTTATGAAGTGCCTAAGAGCTCTGTTGGTTGATTTAGGAGCCACACAGCTCCCCCAACTACACACATTTCCCGGCGTAAACTTCCATGATCCCATCAACCGTACATATGCCTATTTCCCTCAGACCCTTAAAGCTCATGCAGTTATACCTTAGAAAATTACGTTGGGTCCACGGATAATGTAGGCCGTTGAGGATCTAAGGAACGAGTAGAAACAAGACGAAATTACCTCAGAAGAGTGCTCAGATTCAAAGATACCGTGTATATCAGCGGGTTTTTGCAAAAAAACACCTCCCTCACTATAATATATCCGCCCCCACGTGTCATGTTCTCTGTCCTTCTCCCGAACCCGCATAAACTCCATATGGAACAAGGTTCAATTGTGCTTGTCTGGCTCCTGATATATATGTAGCAACTCCTCTTATTTATATAGACACCATCTTCCTGTTTATTCATACAACACACACACTCACACAATGACTGCCCCCACACAAATCAACGGTACTCCCGCAATGGCCACCAACCCCAAGGCCATCGTCTTCTCCGACTGGGACGGAACTATCACCCTGCAGGACTCCAATGACTGGCTCACCGATAACCTGGGATTCGGAGTGGAGAAGCGAAAGTTCTACAATGCCGAGATTCTCCACGAGCGAATGTCCTTCTCCGAGGCGTTCAAGATCATGCTGGACTCTGTCAAGACCCCGTTCCCCGAGTGTATCGACCATCTGCTCAAGAACATTGACCTCGATCCCGGCTTTGCCGTCTTCTACAAGTGGTGCAAGGAGCGAAACATCCCTGTTGTGGTGGTTTCCTCCGGTATGAAGCCCGTTATCTTTGCTCTGCTCAAGAAGCTGGTCGGAGAGGAGGCTGCTGAGGATATCGAGATCATCGCCAACGATGTCAAGATCGAGGCTGACGGCGAGTGGAACATTGTCTACCGAGACGACTCGCACTTTGGCCACGACAAGTCCCGATGCATCAAGCCGTACGCCGCTCTGCCTGATAACGTGCGACCCACCATGTTCTACTGTGGAGACGGTGTGTCTGATCTGTCTGCTGCCAGTGAGACCGATCTGCTGTTTGCCAAGCACGGCAAGGATCTCATTGTCTACCTCGAGAAGATGTCTCTGCCCTACAACATTTTCCACTCTTTTGCCGACATCAACAAGCGAGTCGACCAGATCTACAGTGGAAAGCTCACCCTCAAGCAGGCCGAGGCTGTCAAGACCATTGAGTAGATTTATATATAGACAAATACTAATAGACCAATTGACGAATGAACCACATAGTAACAGCTATCGTAGAAGTAATTGTTCTTTGTATAGGCATGGACATCCCATCAGGCACCAAACCCTACTACGGCTACCTACAGTTACTTGGATCTGCTCTCTCCATAGTATATGCCGTTACAGTAGCTACAGTACGTACAAGTACACAACGCTCCTTCCATTCTCCATTCGCCTTACAAGAAGTATTAGTATCAGTACATTCATTATATCTTCCGACCCCTCTAAAGTCCCCTATGCCAACAGTCTCGACAGACCCTCCTCCTCATTTTCGGCCGCCTCAAGAGCATCCTGCTGCGAGATTCGTCGCAAAACCTCCCGCTTGGACGACTCCTGGATCTCTCCTCCGACTACAATCTCGTCGAGAATGTAGTATGCTTTTTGGAAGTTGAAGATGATATCGAGCTCACAGACGTTTCCGTAGTACTTGTCCATCTGTTCGACATATCTGTGGATGATTTCGAGAGTGTTGAGCTCGTTATCATCCGAGTCGATGCCTGTGATGAAAAATAGCGATGCATATCGTCGGAAAACAACCTTGGTTTCTGGGTTAGTATGAGATGTAGTTTGGGAACGTTGAGATCATCCAGGCAAGTGGTTCGGAACCCTGAGCTGGATCTCAAATCGCTGTTCGTTTGCTCTGCTGTTCGTTTGATGCTCTGATATCTCGTTTGATGCTCTGGTTGTCGAACTTCATCAATCCTTCAGATGTCCACTTGGTTCCATGCCTACGCCATGAAAAGAAGCCACTTGACCACCAAATCGTCAAATTCACTCTAGCAAACAACCACTCGTCTCCTCCTCGGCTCATCGCCTCGATACTCACCCTTGTGTTCAATAACATTGCACATCTTGGTTCGTCTAGAAAGAACCAGTGCAGTCACCTCCTTAACAATCTTGGCCTTTTCACGTGTGCCGAGAGTTGTGAACCATTTGGCGAGACGGACCTTGCCCTGACGCGATAACAGCAGCAGATATTGGATAGCCATGTTTGCGTGTGTGTGTTGTTATGCTGTGGTGAAGTGGTGAAGCCAGAATGACACGCTTGCAGTTCCCAATAAACTATATTGGCGACGATGATGCCGAGATGAGTTTCATGATTTTGCAACGGGCCGTGAAAAAATCACAAAAATAAAATAAAAATACTGGCGAATTATATGGCTGCTGTAGTATTTTTCTACAGTATTTTGTGTCGTTTTTTATATCCTGGAACGGCATAATTTACCCAGCATCCTCCCAAAAAGGCGCAGTATGCAGTGTTCCGTCTAATTACTTAATCATAGCAGCTCTACATGAACCATTGAGCGCGTTATTTTGCAAATACGGACATTGACATATTGCTGCCCCTACTTTTTCCTTCTTGTGTATAATAAAAATCAAATTTCTCGACTAATTAACTACAACCAGTGCAATTTCTGTTAAACGCCCTCTAAGCTACCCCTTTTAGTTTTTCTGGCTCTCCCATCCCTGAGGTCGAGTCATGCCCTGGGCATCAAAGAACTTGCCAGTGCAAGAGTAAGAGTGCCAAGAGAAGTTATCGCTGGCCTGGCACATGCATCGGCCGTCGAGTCGCATCTTCTCGGTGGTGGGACAGTTGTTGAAGGGGTTGTGGAAGTATCCAATGTCCTCAAAGTAGTGGATGGAGTCCTTGTCAGCGAAAAGAGCAGCACCAATAGAGTGAACGGGAGCATCTCCCCATCGCTCGTAGAAGAATCCACCGGCGTGGTCAAGGTAGTCAAAGTAGGAGGAGTAAGACTCGCCTCGCCACAGATCCAGATCGGCAACCTCAAAGTTGGACCAGAAATGGCACTTGTTGTAGGTCTCTCCGTTATCGTCGGAGATGAACTTCATCAAGTTGTTGGGGTGGACGTTCTGGGGGAACTCCTTCATGTACTTCTTGGTGGTGGACCAGAGGGTCTCAATGGTGGCGCCGTACTCAAACAGAGAGATGGTGAAACCGTACGACTTCTTGTTCTCTCGCATGAACTTGAAAACGTCGTACTTGATGTCACAGTGCAGCTTGATGGAGGGCTCGACTCGCCAGTAGTACTTGAACTGGTTCATCAGCTCGTGTCGCCAGAAGAAACCAGACTCGTATCGGCACATGTGTCGGTAGGGGATAGAGTCACCGTAGATGACCTGCTTCTGTCGCATCTCCTCTCGGGTTCGGGCAGCTCGCTCCTGGTCAATGAAATCAGGGAAGCCCCAGTGCTCCTCGCCAATCTTACCGTAGTGTGTCTTACCAGAGCACATGGCGGTGGTGACCTTCTTGAACTCATCAGAAAACTCAGCGTCGTTAAGGAAAACCCAGTCGTATCCGTAGTTGTGGTTGAATCGGTCCTCGACCTCTCGGATAGAGCCGACCAGCTCCCACAGATCACTGTTTCGAGCCAGAGTCACAAAAGTGGCGTTCTCTCGCTCGTAGTCAGCGGGGGAAGAAGACACCACCTTGGCGGCGGTGTCAACGGCCTTCTTGGCACCCTCCTTGACGTCGTTGGCAGCCTCCTTTGCATGCTCCACGACTGTGTCCTTAGTTTCCTCTACCTCGGTCTTGAACTCGTTCAGATCAGGCTTGGTTCTGTTGCTGACCATACCGCTGATGTCAACGGACGAAGAGCTCAGCTTGTAGAGAAGAAAGACGAGCACGATTGCCAGGACGGCGAATCGGGTCACTCGCACACTGTTTCGTACCATGTTGTGTGTTTCTTGAGAGATAAGAAGCGATGGAGTGGAGTATAAGAAGAAGAACGTGTGGAGGCACGCGTCCACTACTTTACCTTTTTTGGCTTTTCACAATGCCAGCAAACAAGCGAACTTTAATCGACTGTACCTTTTGAAATACTGACCAGGCGATTTTAGGTCCTCAGATGTGGAGCAAGTAGCCGAATTCTCTTCTATCATGTGTGCTAATAGCCAGTTGCGGACCTGTCTACATTTGGTGGATCCTTTTGGCCCAAGTTTCTCGAGCCAGTTTCCGTGCTGCCTTTTCCTTTTCCCTGGAGATCGCTAAAAGTCCCGTAATGTCGCATCACCCTATATTCGCCACGTCTGCACTTTTGTCTCGAACCTAACCCGTCCAAGGTGTAATCTATATATATAGTTACCCGGCCGGAAGGCCTTTCCTGACGCGTTTGACAGGGGTGATACGCAGGCTGCAGAAATCGAAGTTTCATAGAAGCAGGACCGTCTACTTATTTGACACCCTGGGGCCTTGTATACGCCATGGCTGCTCTCTGCCTGAGCCCCTGAAAGCTCCCCATGGCTGCCAGCCTTTCTGGGATGCATAGAACATACACAGCCCACATTTCTAGCATCCAGAATTCTACGGGTAGGCGTGCTATCTATGTTTTAAATTCCTCGTAACAAACTTATGGGCGGGTTTCATGAGCATGGAGCAGCTGACTTGGTGTGCCAGTAGCCAGTTTCTTGAAAAATACTAGCCTAGAAGTAGTATTAGTGTGTTATCAATCTGCCATTACGGGCTACGAGGCATATTAATAATACCCATTCCTACTGCTGGTGGAATTGAGCAAATACGTACGTCGCTGGTATTGATATTATTAACGAGTCTACGGATCCGTGGGTGTGTGACGGATATGCTCAAAAGCCTTCCTGCATCGGCGGATAGACCCAAGGGGGAAATCCAAAAGCCAAGAATGCGAGGAATCGCGTCTCAAGAAAGAAAGGGCAGCGAAACCGGGTATCCCTTGAAAACTGTAAAATTCATCTCCTTGGCATCACCGATGTGTCTGTGGGTCAGAGCTATATATTGGATCCAACAGAGAAGCGAAACAGATATGCCCTGCATAATGCCTTGAGCATGTACCAACTCTTCGATTACAGTCTACTTGTAGCCTACTCTGCAGACAAAGAGAAGGGGGGTATATAACCCACTGTATTTGGAGTCGACTTTTCAATGTCACATACTAGGATTTATGAAGCCTGCCCATGGTTCTTGAGGTCTTGGATTTCACGGCCAAGAGGCCACGTATTATTGCAGTTTTGAGGCACTGCATACAACTATAAAACACATAGAACTCGTGGTTTTACTTCGTCTGAACTGCTAAAGAAGCGCCATCTGGGCCCGAACTATTTCTAGCAGCCTACATTAGTAACTCGTGCTTTCGAACCAAGGGCAAATATGATAATGTCTAAAGCGGAAGTGTAATCCATGTCCTCTCCCAATATATGCATACACGATCTGAAGGAGTGGGCATGTGGCCATTGCGGCTCAATTTAGCCTGGTCAATAGAAAGAGCTATTAATCAATTTTGGGATATTGCTCATTCGTCTTCAGGCGCAAGCCCTGAAGGGAATTCGTCTCGGTTTGCTCTGAGAGTCAGTTATACGCGTCCTTTGACAGACTCCATGGATCAGGGGTGACACCTGTCACAGCTGTAAAAGGCAATCTATCACAGATATGTACGTCCACGGATAATACATATGCACTATCCACGTGTCACTACCCCAGTTTTAGACGTATATCTCAAATAGGCCTTGCAACTGTTGAGCTGGATTATATAAGCGCGATATGCTAACGGTTCTGGAAAAGGAGGTTTTTTATGCAGGCATGCATCTATCTGCACGCGCAAGATGAGCAACGCGGTGTGTTCCCGCATGCACGGTGACCGAAGAGGCAAGAGCCATGTGTCTGACGAGAGACGAGGTAGAGGCGTCGTCTCATGGTAACCAGTAAGATCCCTGTAACTCCCCGTTTAGTTATTGCTGAGGGGATTATACGCGCCTATAGGATAATGCGTTTGTGAGTCGTATCCGGATTTTGTGTTTTAAAATTTATAGAGCAGCTATATTGGATGCATATGATTCTTGGTTGGTCTTTTGGAGAATATTTTTACAAGCAACTTCTGAACCAGACACGGAATTTGTAATATGAACGAAGACAACCGTGCACACAAGGTCCAAAAGACCAAGAAAGCACCCACTTTTCTTGGCAACAAAATACTGAGAGCCTCAGATACGACTGAATTATGAAGTCAAATGCGTCTGACAGGTGGGGCCTAAACTCTAATGTCGAGGTGTTCCTCTTGTTCGGCTAATTCTGTAATATCCTGGGGTGAGTGGGGCTGGGAACTTGCCCCAAATAGTCGTACAATAATCAGTAGCTACAGATACTTGCCGTGATGGCACCACATACGGTTTATATTCATTGTTTATAGAATGACACGTTTGCATCAGCCATGCATCCATGGCGTTTCACAGGCGCAACCAGTTGGCAACACAAACAACTCACGGGGTCTAAGATGACAGATGCCATTTTAACGTGGGTTACCATGACAGCTCTAAAATCGTGACCATATTATAAACTCTTCAGGTATCGTACCCGTGTACGTGCACATACACGACGCACCAGCATGACAGAGCGGGTATCCGCCATCAAGTCGCGTTTCTACGAACATGAGACCCTGAACGAAAAGAAGATGCTCCATGACACCAACCCCATCGACGAAATCCGCCCCATAGAAGAAGTTCCTTTATCTCTTGGATCACCATCGCCCCGTGATTTCATCATACCAAAGCTCCGCTACGACATTCCCAAAACATGCGAAATCCGCCCAGCAACGCCACAGCCATCATTGGCCACAGACCAGCCGTTCCAGTTCACCGTTCACCCACTAGTGTACTCGTCACGGTTCATCGACACGCCTAGCGATCTTGGCAAGATAGCATCTGGCAGAGATGCCATGCAAGCTATGCAGAATCGGATCCTGAACCACCCTTCTCGCGAGTTCATTATTCCCCGAGAGTCGGTGCCCTACAACAAAACCGACACCTTTAGGTACAACAGCGGACTTGTTGGCCACTATCACCACACCAAGGGACCTGGTATCGCAACCAGACAGACAGCAGAAACACGACGCAGGCTTTCTATTTGCGAGACACTCGCAGGGGGCGATTTGTCTCCTCAGGAGAATCGCACCGAGGAAGTTGCTCTATCAGAGTATGTCACTCACATTGAGATCGGGGATGTGTTTTCAGAACGACGCCTGCTCAACATGACGTACCATTGGCAGGGTATTCCGAGTTGGGTGTACGAAACCGACAGGGAGTCGTTTGACATGACCATCAGTCAATCGCTTGTTGCCTGGGTTTCTTCCGAAGGCTACATTGGCTATTCACTGCGTCCATTTCAAAGCAGCGAACTAGGGCCTGCCAGCAACAACCACAGACACAGCACCATTCCCTTCGGCCCCATCTTGAAATACCACGACAGGCAAGCGCAACGAAACCCCAACCAACCACCGCCTTACTCCACCAGACTGGAAGTCACCCAAACGATGATCGCCTCACATCGTTTTCACATTGCCGTGCTGGTGGTTCTGTCTGACTACTTGACAATCTTGATTGTAGTCAACGTGGCCAGCGACTCGGCAAAATACATCTGCCATTACAACGTGACAGACTACGTGGCCATTCCAAAGTGCAGATCTCGATCCAAGTTTTTGTTCTTGCTCAAGGACTACTTTGTTTTCGTTGCTGGCTTTGGAAACGCATCCTCCTCTAAGGCCATGGAAGAAAACGATGGCCTGCCACACTTCAAAATCCTCTGTGTGTCACGCTGGAGACAGGAGGTTGTTCCCGAGCTCACTTCCATCGACGAAGCGAAGAGCAGGTTTTCAAGAAGCCTCTCACGCAACCTATCCTTGTCACGACTGTCTCACGGACTCAGATGTATTGGTGGAAAGATCACAAAGGAAGGCAACACTTGTGAGCTGCATGTTGTTGAAGAGGACCCAAGGGCCACGACAGTAAGCTCTCTGAACAACCTGGCACGTGCATTTACTGCTCCATTCTTTTCTCTCATCTTGTCTGAGCTGACAGACTTTTCCAATCTCTTTGCACGCCTCAATTCTCCCTGGGCCTTTCCCGTTGCAGGCATTCAGATCATTTTGTTCTTCATTTTCTTCCCATTGCTATTGATACCCAACCGACACAAGACGCTCGTTGTCGACCTAGAGAGCAGAGATACCGTCAAGAGTCGAATCAAGACCACTTGGAGATACTCGAGATACCAGGAGTCGTTTGTTCCTCTCAGAGAGGAGCTGCGTTCTCCATTCTTTGATGTGAAGAAAACTGATACCTACGTCCGGATCCGCAAGTTCATTCCTGACTCAGATTCACGGCGGGAGTACAACCAAGCCAGAGTATTCCGCATGGTTTCGGTGTTCTTCTACCTGTCGAGCCTGGGGATATTCTGCTACAGCTTTACTCAGGTCGTTGCATACCCTCAAGGCGACGCTTTTGACTTGCTAGCCCATATCGGCCTCTGCGATGCCATGTCCATTTTTGCCATTTCACTCTCTCAGGATCTAGCCGTGTTTGTGCCTATCATCAAATACTGGTTCCTGAGGGGTATTTCTCGCAAGACAAGCACTATACGTACATAAGTTATAATATATTGGACTTAGATAAATGCAATTACGTAGACGATGACAGAACGGCTCCAGTACAAGAGCCGAGATCAATGCCATTCTTTGCCTTGGCTGAGATTGTAACGACATCACCGTCTTGCAGGAAAGAGAGGCCATCAATTGGCTTGGTGCCGTTATGAGTAGCCTCCAGAAGAGATCCTACAGTTGTAAGGGCGTCTCCAGAGTCTCCATTGCTGGAAATAGTTCCTGATCCCAGAAGATCGCCTGTACTCAGAGGACAGCCGCCAATAGTATGGTGGGCGATCATTTGAGGGAAAGACCAGTAGAGGTCCTTTGAGTTACACACGCCCACCTTTTTATCATTAACCGAAACCTCAAAGTCAATATCGAAGATTTGCTTACCGCCATTAAGGTACGGGGCCAAGGGAGGGTCCTCAGCGTCCCTGACCAACTCAATCTCAGCACCAGTAAGGGCGTCTGGGGTTACCACCCAAGGAGAAATGGAGGTGCAAAAGTTCTTGCCCAAGAAGGGCCCCAGAGGGACATACTCCCAAGCCTGAATGTCTCTAGCACTCCAATCGTTCATTACGACGTAGCCAAAGATGTGCTTATGAGCGTCTTCAACAGAAACGGGCTCCCCCATCTTGTTGGGCTTTCCAATGAAACACGCCAGTTCAACCTCATAGTCCATCTTCTTGCAAGGGGCAATAACTGGTGCTCCGGCTCCCGGGTTGGCAATCTGGCCTTGAGGACGTAGAAAGTCGGTTCCCGAAACTACCACTGACGAGGCTCTTCCGTGATACCCTACAGGGAGATGGACCCAATTGGGCTGAAGGGCGTTCTCCTTACCTCTAAACAGCACACCCACGTTTGTAGCGTGCACCTTGGAGGCATAGAAGTCAGTGTAGTCGGGGATGTGGAATGGGAGGTGAAATGCTGTGATTTTTGATTCGGAAAAGACACATGGCGTTTGGTGGGCAGTGTCTTTGGCGACAAACTCTCGCAGCTCTTTCTTCAGAGCCACAACTGCCTCATTTCCTAGGCTTGCAAACTCATTGAGAGTCGGGCTTTTCAAAGCAGAAGGGACACCCGGAATATCCTGGAACAGCTGAGACTCTCCAAGAGCTTTGAGATCATAGACCCAGCCCTCAATTATGGTGGCAATGGTTGGAGGGTTGTCGTTTATGCTGACAATGCCGAAGGGGATATTGTCAATGGAAAACATAGTTTATGGTGTGATTATTGAAGAGTGTGAGTGGCACTGAGGTTACGGAATTTAGCTAGTATAAGTTTGCTCCATAATTATCCGTGTGTACGGCATTATGGGGCTTGCATTCTGTGGGGTACAGGAGCTAACGTGCCTCATGCATACAAACTTCCACCCACCCATAACCGGCCCCTCTTTCCACGTGATGTCAATAACCGGCAACCGGATAAATAGGAGGGATAGATGGTGGTTAAAGGGGTAGTATGAGTAACAGATAGCTAAGCCGAGGCTGATGGTGTCTGTGTAAAAATAATACTACAATCTCCCATAGAAACCGAACCCATCTATTACCGTGTTTTTCCGTTTCCTGCACGATTAGACGTTCCCCTCATTAATCGGCGAACCTTAAGGGGTAAGCCCAACTTGATCCATAGTGGAGGGCACAAATAGGACGAGAACTTATATAGTGTATGAGGGCCACAATAGTCAAAATACAAACACCGTTTAGCCAAAAATGCCGCAGACAACTTTCGATAACGCCGACAAATACGCATATCAGAGCGGTTTCCAGTCCCACCACGACACTGAGGCCGTCAAGGGAGCCCTGCCTGTTGGCCAGTTCTCACCTCAAAAGACGCCCTTTGGGCTGTATCCCGAGAAGCTCTCTGGCACAGCTTTCACAGCTCCTCGACGAGACAACTTCCAGGCATGGGTCTACCGACGAAAGCCCAGTGTTGTCCACCGACCCTTCAAGAAGAGCACCAAACTGGTCCATCCCTACGACGAACTCAAAGATCTGGACTACCTCCCCAACCAGATGAGATGGTCTCCCTTTGATCTTCAGAGTGTTCTGTCGAATGGCCTGCCCAACACCGACGGTGCCTTTTGCGAGCGTGAGAAGACCACCTTCGTCCAGGGCATTCGAGCTTTGGGCGGATCTGGCACTCCTGTTCAGAAACACGGAATGGCAATCTACATCTATGCTGCCAATGCCCCAATGGAGAAGGAGGTTCTTTACAACGGTGACGGAGACTTCCTCATTGTCCCTCAGTGTGGAGAGCTCGATATCCAGACCGAGTTTGGCTTCATGCATGTCCGGCCCAACGAGATCTGTGTTATTCCTCGAGGCATTCGGTTCAATGTCAAGCAGGCCAGTGGAAACACATCTGAGCTCATGAGAGGATACATTCTGGAGGTGTTTGATGGCCATTTCGACATTCCCGACCGAGGACCCATCGGTGCCAACTCTCTGGCTAACGAGCGAGACTTCCTTGCCCCCAAGGCTGCCTACGACACTAGCGAAGCCTCAATGACTGACGAATGGAGAATGATCTTCAAGTTCAACCACTCCTTCCATGAGTGTGTCCAGGACCATACTCCTTTTGATGTTGTCGCATGGACCGGAAACTACTACCCCTACAAGTATGATCTGGGACGATACAACACCATTGGATCAGTTTCATACGACCACCCTGATCCCTCCATTTTCACAGTTCTGACTTGTCAGTCCACTACTCCTGGTACTGCCATTGCTGACTTTGTCATCTTCCCTCCTCGATGGCTGTGTGCTGACCACACTTTCCGACCTCCTTACTTCCACCGAAACTGCATGTCCGAATTTATGGGACTCATCTCTGGAGACTACGATGCCAAGGCTGGCGATGGCTTTGCTCCCGGTGGAGCTTCTTTACACAACGTTTTTGCCCCTCATGGCCCTGATGCCGATACCTATGTCGGCGCTACTGAGAAGCTGAAGCCCACTCCTGGCCTTCTTCCCGATGGATCAGACGCTCTTCCTCCTGCTTTTGTCGGCCAGGGATCCATGGCTTTCATGTTTGAGAGTATGTTCATGATGGGTGTGACCAAGTTCGCCGTCGAGACCTCTCACAAGCTGCAGGAGCGGTACAACGAGTGCTGGGCTAAGCTGGCTGACCCCAACCTGCTTCCCAAGGAAGACAAGTAACGCTTCTAACATATTTAAAAAGTAACTAATGCAATAAACTACAATCTTACCAAGTCGTTGAATGTAGTCTTGCCCCATCGTACGACTTTACTATGCCTACAATCTATACATGGGGGAGTGATCATCATATCGTTAATTAATTACATACATATTTTTTAGAAGGAAAGATACCAGCTTATTTTGTTAGCAGACCGATTACCAAGAGAAGGACTCCTCGAAGTAGTCGACACGGTCAGACTGGGACTCGATGTTTTCACAGAGACTCTGTCGAATGCCATCGTTGAGAACTGGAGGACCACAGACAACAATGGCGGTGGAGCCGGGGCACTCGTTCAAGTACTCGGGAAGCAGCTCAGCCATGCAAGGTCGGAAGTGCTGGATAGACAGGTTCTCTCGAGTAGAAGAAGTGATGGAGAGCTTCTCAGGGGACTTGGACTCCTCGTTGGATTCTCGCTCTCCTTCCTCAATGATGTCCTCCTTGCCGGTCTTGGTAATGTACAGGTTGACTCGGACTCGGGGGTCAGCGAGCAGGTACTCGAGCTCATCACTAAACCACTCGAGACAAGAGTCGCCTCGCACAATCCAGGTGAAGATGATGTTCTTGCTGACAGAGTTGGCAACGACTCGCTGGGCGTAAGAGTAGGTGGCAGTGATTCCGATACCTCCGGCAATGTAAATGCTGGAGTCGTACTTGCCAACGGGGTGCTTGGATCCGTAAGGGCCCTCAATGAGAATCTTCATGGATCGCTTGCCTCCAGCAGCAATGAGCCGAGTAGCAATGTCAAAGGTAAGACCATCCTTGGCCTTGAGCAGCAGAGTCATGTTACCGTTCCTAAGAGCCTCGGGGGACTGGTAGATGGTGAAAGGATGAGACTCCCAGAACTTCTTGCCAGACAGGAAGTAGATGTAGACGTGAGAGCCGGGGTAGACAGACCAGAGCTTGGAGTAGGGGATCTCAGCCTTGACAATGAGCTGATCCTGGTCAACAAGAGTGAAATCACCAGTGATAACACCACCACAGTAGGTAATTCGGACAACTCGAGCAATTCGGTCGAAACCCCAAACGGCAATAGTGGCCCAGACCCACTGCATCCAGCCAATGGTCCAGCAGTGGTACCACAGACCGACGACAAAGAGAATTCCAAAGACAATGTGGAGAACAAGGAAGATCTCGTACCATCGGGATCGGAAGAAGTGCATGGCCTGCAGCAACATCAGGGATCCAGCAATAGTAGCCACTGTTCCCAGAATCCAGTAGAGATCAGAAGCATCTCGGGCAAGCGAATGTCGACAAATCCAAGTCCAGATAATGGAGTGGAGAATGGCGTAGATCATCATGACTCGAGAAGTCCATCGGTGGTAGACATTGAAGGTATCGAAAGACCAGCCAGTCAGCCACATGAGGAAATTGTTTCGTCCAGCGAACAGGAAGACGATGGGGGCCTGAGTGAAGGACATGATGCCGGTTCGGTCAGCCAGGAATCGCTCCAGCTGCACTCCCCAAGTTCCAGCCTCTTCGTAGTCATCATCGAAGGGGTAGGAGGGGAAGCAGAGGACGAAAGATATGATCAGGTAGCCGATGACAACCAGAGACTGAACTCGAGTGGAAGTGGCCATCTTGAGAGGGTCCCATCCCATAGGCTGAGAGTGCTTGTAACCAAAGAGGGCAGGGAGAGAAATGTGCTTTCGGAACTTGTTGAAGCCCACCTTCTTATACATGCCAAAGAAGGCGTGCTGGGAGAAGTTGATGAAGATACCAAAAACAAAGATCATAGCCCAGTAGACAAGCAGAGCAACACCATACCAAGTAGCATAGTCCAGGTTGATGTAGTGAGGCAGGATCTCCTCGTACTCTTCCTCAAAGTGCTCACGGTCGAAAGGAACAGGAGCATAGAGAACAGCAGTTTCATTAAGAGGCACCTCAGCAGTCAGAGTAGCGTTCTTGAGCCACTCATCGGTGATTTCTAAGGTCAAGATATCGGGACATCCCTGAACAATCTGCTTTCGAACCTGGGTCTGGTAATGCTTGGGTTCAATGGCTCCTTGGTAACAGAGAAGCTTACTCTGGATGTAGGGCTGGACCCTGCAGTACGTGGCAGCGATCTCCTGACGGGACATACCGGAGTTTCGATCATACTTGGGGAGATCGAACTTGTAGTGACCAATCAAATGGTCACATCCAAGGGCGGCCCAGTAGGAGTTGTTGTTGACACCGTCTTGTCGTCGGTATGTTTTGGCTGACACCGACGATGCACTCAGAAGAGTGACCAGCACAGTGGAAACTTTCATTGCGAGAGATTGACTTGATTGATTTGATAGATCATCTTATCTCTTCCTTATATATATCCATCTTTTTCATCAAAGCTTTCTTCTTTTCCAAAAATTTCACCGATATTGGAATTTTTTAGCTTTGCCAAGAAAAGGCCCTCCGACATGACTTCCGAGATGTACACTGTAGACAAAGAAAATGCTCGGTGCCAAGCATGGAACGGGGGGAAATGTCTTGATTATGCAGGTTCACAATCTGATAAAAACCGGACATGTCGTAATGCGGGGAAATGCCAGCATTATGGGGGGAAAAATATACGGTATAAATGAAAATATCCAGATCTAGCCAATAATATTAATCACGACTGCCTTAAACTTGTTATTCGGCTGAAATCTCGGGAAACAGGTCACTCCTTGGAAACTTTAATAATAAACACCACGCGGCAGTCGGTGAAAGTAATACGAGCGACCAAAAAAACTTCACACCTCCGTAGATTTTCGATTAACATCTTAGAATATTCTTGATGGATGTATCTAGAATGGCATAGTCTCAAGTATAATGGATATTATAGGTGCCCGTTGTGTATTATCACACACTAACAATCAAATGGATCAAAAACGAAAAATATAGCACATGGCATTTGCCAAGACCTGGCAACATATGTGACACCGTATCCGCCACACCTTCGTTTACGACTTCCCAAAAAATACCGGGGTACGTTTTTTGGTTTTACTGGGGTTTGCACATGTGCCGAGGCAAGGAAATGGTTGTTTGATCAGATAGACATCACAAACGGATCTAGGGCATTTTAGTAATATTGTTTGGTACCACTGGCGTCTAAATTTGCATCAAATAATACTCGGAGCTAGGCGCAGCTTTCTCGTTTATTGCTTGCGCTGCTGACGCTGACTCTTTCTCTAATCAGATGCGATTGATAACTTTTTCAATCAAGCTTTCACTATGAAACAGAGTTGTACCAAGAGTTAATATAGCCGAATGAACGATCCCGGAACAAAAACAATGCAGACCATATTACCATACATTACATTAGCCGTGAAATATTCGTGACTCTTGATTTGTTCGGAATTTACCTCTGGATAATCACCCGTTGCTGTCAAACACGCCGATCCACGAAGTATAGACAGAACCATGCCACGGTATCCGGCGATCATCAATAATCATGACAGAGTCCAGCAGGAAGATAGCCTTGAACTGTGGCTGTGTCTTCTTCCTCCAGTTAGTACATTTACACATGCTAGGAGAGATCTGGAACTACTGATACACCGTAAGAACGCCGAAGCAGTTGATAAACAAGACGAATCGAGGTTCCCGGTAGGTTTCATCATATTGGATATTTATTATTCCTTTGCTCTTGTACTCTTCTTTCCCAACCGGCATCCCGGCATTACAGGTGCTGACTTGTAGGTACGCTTTCCAAGAACGACACGCCGCCATACACGGTCCTATCCGGGTACTCGTGCCGGTTACCCTAGTTATCGGACATCCATTCGGAACCAATAACTCTATTTCCACACAGAACTGAGGAGTCAGACGCGAAAATGAATGGGAATACTGCTCTGAAAACCTCTACGGCTACCTACGAAACGGTATGCTTAGGTCTATAACTGTCTGTCAAGCAACAAACAATATACGAACACCTCATGGTGGTCGGATTTTCCAACGCATTAGCCCGATGACAAACTCTGTCTCTTCCGACCGGTGTAAAAGTCTACTCCCCGCTTTATACATTACTCCATGTGTTAAGCTCCACACCGGCTTAATCAAAGGGGGGAGAGGTGCATGATAGGTGTAAAGGGAAATAAATCTATGCAACCATGTGAATACCTGCAGAATATACTGCAGACGGAAGAAGATACTTGATTTAATTCGTTGTTTTGGTGGCATCTCTTAAAGAGCATAGATGTGGCGGCTATAACTGTCCGGAGCGTCTGCCGTGAGCGAAGGTATCTTACAGAGGGAGTCATAATATAGGCAATGCCCTTTATTGAGTAAAATCACCGTTCGCCTGCATTGCATGGTTGTCTCCAGCACCGAGACAACTAAAGCACGAATGAAACCTGATCTAGTCAACCTGACCATAATCTTATACGAGGACTGCCTCTGGGCAAAGAGTTTTTCTCTGAGACCTATCCGTGGTGCAGCAGACTGTTATTTATGGAGCTGTATCCTCCCAAAAACATTTAGATAAGTTTTGTCCACTGGTTGTGTGCTACCTGGTAACGTCGAAAGCCAGAGCATCTCCGAAGCCACCTGGGTAATTATTGATACTGAATGAATCACCAGGGGTTACTTTTATAAGTTACCAATACAGTACTTAACTCTTGGAAGTGCCTACTCTCCATATATTTGTATCTTAACCTCAATGAGGTCATGGCACTCCTACCAAAAGATACAGAAGAGATACAGACGAAAGGTAAGCAGTGACCTGCTACTACCCCCTATAAGAATCTCTCAGAGCAATAAAATTCCAGTCACGTGACTTGTTGGTCCCCGTCTATAGCTCCAAACACGAATTGTTTCAGTTGCGGCCACATCCTGGTGAAAATACGGCTTCCCGTCCGATCAGCCATAGTCAAGCACCAGAGAGCCCAGTTA
>ULGX01000023.1:0-41026 GCA_900519075.1 Yarrowia bubula | reverse complement strand
AAAAAAAAAAAAAAAAAAAAGCTGCAAAAAAAAGTACACGTCAGAATCCGGCTTGGTACACCCACCCAGGTTGGTCTACCGCTCTCCTAGTATCCACCCAGGTGTGTCCATCCTCCTCTCAGGTTGGAGTCCGACGTATGCTTTGTGTGAAAAGCGACCCCTGCAGATCCACATGGAGGGTCAGAAGAAGCCTAAAGCGGGAGTGTGAGGTGATGTAAGAACGTGAGAAAAACAACAGGTGCTCAAAACAGCCTGTAGCCAAAAAAGGCATACGTTCAAAACCACACGCACACCGTCGACATTTCACTGGTAGAGCTCTTGGGGATCTATTGACTATTCACGGCCAGACTAATAAAACGCAAAGTGGAAAAACACAAAAGGCAGGGGTCCAGCGACGGGAAAACGCAAAACGTAACCGCTGGCGGAAAAAGACAAAAAAGTCGGAAAACGCAAAGTGGGAAAAGCTAAAGTCAAACACCAACCTAAATTGGGAAAATGCAAAGCCGGGGCTATCAAACCCATGGGCAAATAGTCTTCACTGCGTCATCTGCACCTTACTGCAAGGACCCTCCTTTGTCTCTGTACGGCCCTGGCAATACGACGATATATAAGACCCCCAGCCGGCCCTCCACACTCAAATCCACAACTCTCAACCTCACACAACTCTCACCATGTCGCTCAAAAACATCCTCAACGACGAGCGTCCACTGCCTCCCATCCGGTACATCAACTACCCTCCCACTCCTCCCATGTACTACTACCAGCCTCAGCCCCAGGTGGTCCATCAGGCTCCCCCACCACCACCTCCCTCCATGCCCATGCCTCACCAGCATGTGCAGCAGCATGCTCCTCAGTATGTGGCTCCTGCGCTGCCCCAGTCGCCGCCTCTGTACCAGCCCCAGACTGTGCCCATTGTGAACGTCAACCTCAACAATGTGCACAACAAGAAGCGAAAGAAGTACATGTGCGACTGTGGCCGGTCGTTCACCACCTCGGGACACCTGGCCCGACACATGCGCATCCACACCGGCGAGAAGAACTACCAGTGCCCCTACGAGGGATGCACTTCGCGGTTCTCCCGTCAGGACAACTGCATGCAGCATTACCGAACCCATCTCGGCACATCTCGCAACTCCATGATGCGGCGAAAGAGCGGCACCGTTTCGCCGCCCCCTGGACAGGTCTCCAAGCCCAAGCAGGAGAAGACGGTTGAGCGAAAAATGAGCAACTTCCTGTCCACCGTCCTGGTGACTTAAAACAACACACTCTTGAACATAGACATCCACCCTCCGGTGACACTGTGCTGGCACAGAACTAACGGTCCGACGACCCAAAAGACATGCAACGCATCTAGATTAATTTATTGTATTTATTATTGACAAACCTGGAATTGTAGCTGAGATTATAAAAGTCTAGTTTTCACATTCAAAAAAGTAAGTTGTGTGATTGTTAAACAATTGAGTGTGAATCTGAAATTTACAATTACAATTGCACACACAGGTTTGCCAACTTCAAGTTATTAGTCCCCATCGTACACCTCGGCTTATTCTTCTCTGACTAACATGTTCTAATGGCAAATCCCCTTTTGGGGCCCTTAACTAGGCTGACCCTGTTCTACCCCCTCTGGCTCGAATTGCACGCGCACTAATACCAAGAGCTGTACACAGTCTACTGCTAGCTCCAAATCTCTACCAAACGCCCGAGTTGTCATTGTCCCATGTTTACGGTATCGTGAGATGTGGGTGTTTTGCAGCGTTAGCTTTATAGCCTGGTGTGTCCTTTTTTGGGAAAACGTGATTTAGAGAAGCAGTGACAATCTCCAAAACAATACAGGTGCACCCGCCCTAATATGTAATTCTACTAATATAGACAAGTACCGTTGAACTAGACAACCAACCACTTACCACGGGCGTTTAGGTTGATCGGAGCGGATTTTCAGGCTGATCGTACAAACAAAAAGGAAAAGAACCTGGTAATGAAAATCGTTGCAAGATGCAAATCAGCAACCAGCCTATCCCAACTTTATCACCATCCCTAAGTGGGTGGTAAACACTTGCAATGGCTCAGATTCTACAAGAACCAGTACTAGTCTCATCTAGTACAGTAGACACGGCCGAAGGACTTGGTTCACGTGGACCAGTAGTACAAGGCTTGTGCCGCTACGCTGCGGAAAATCGACTTTTGACCCCTGTTAGCTCTGCCGATTGTAAAGGGCTATCGCACATAGTGGCCGTGGAATCCGCATAACAACGCCTTCCCAGCCAGCCACGTGCTTCTTAGCGGTGTCTATTTTGGACTCGGGTACTCGTACGGGAGTGGCGATAGCAGATAGATAGCTAGGAGATGCACAGGTGAAATACAAGTAGCTGGTTCTCAATCCCCGGACTAACCCATATGGCATTGACTGTATTGTCGCCAATGCCTTCCCAAACACTCCATTAGTTCACTCCACACTGATGAGCTATCGCTCTTCGTTGCTAGCTTGTCAATCTGGGGCACCACTCGCAGCTCGGATAGCGTGGCCTGGCTCTTGAGAGCGCTAGTTTAGTGTCTATGCGACGATTGAGCATGTGTGGGGGTCGCAGGAGTTGACCAAAGGGAGTATGGAGGGCAGGAGAGCAGTGCAACAGTTGCGGTGGTTGTTTTTGGGATCAAAACCGTGGATTATGGCTCATTAGTTTTCGGACCATACCTTCTTCTCCGACCCGTGTTTTTAGTGTGGAGCTGGTTTGGACCGGTCGGACGTTTGAGTGCAGGCTACTTGTAGAAGGATACAGCGAGAGTGTTAGAGGAGGGTCTTTTCGTCTTTTCGGGCCTTTTTTTTTTCTCTCGGTATAGATTGCCCGCCATGTTCGGGTGCAGTTACCCTTATTCGTGTCTCGTACGGAGAGAAATAAAGTGCTGCAAGTTGACCTAAGCAGACGAAGGTTATTTTGGTCACATTTTCTAACCCACGTCTATTTCGGCCGTTGATCTTATTTGACACCGGAATATTATTTGAAAAAGGAACCCAATTTCCAGAGGGTCAAAGTTGGGCCGGGTCTGCGTTTTTTCAAACCTAGTGAACCTTGTGCGGTCTTTGTGTGTGGGTCCTCCCTTTGCTTTTTTTTCCGCAAACATTTCGCTTACGCACCTCCACTATGTACCGTGACTTGGTACCTGTACGCATAGCTGCACGTTGTTGTGGTTAGACCCTGCTTGGCTTTGCCACGTATGCTGTAGTGAAAAGGCCATTTAGCAACCCAAGTAAATTTGACCGGAGAAAACGGAGCGAGCCATCTTCTGGGTTGCCACGGCTCACACATGTTATACATCTACCACACTCATAAGACCCTGACGTTGACTTGCGCAACACACCCCTGGCACCTAACTATACATAACCTCTACACATAGGCCCCCACTCTCTATAGGGACCTGCTTATTTGCTGATCAGACAAGCAGGGCAAACGATAAAGAATGCGGTTTGGGTTTGCCAGCAGCTGAGACATGATGGCGCGACTCTGGGACACAAGTGGGTAAGGATGTGTTCGATAGGGCCGTTGATGCAGCCGTGCATATTACCGCTTTACCAAACGTGACTTCTTTTTTTCCGACATGTTTGGCCATCCTGTCACACCTCTCAACCTTCCTGACTTAACTCCATGGGGCTTTTCTTTACATTCATCACGTCTCACACCTTGATACTCGTACTCGATTGAGTTGGTAAAACCTAGAGTGGCAGCCAAACACGACGGCTTGCAGATCACCAACCACCTGCGTCTCGGAGTGCTGCTGGCTGTCCAAATGCTGATCATCCCTGAGGATCAGGGGTGGCTACAGGGTGGGCGGACGGTAGGGTAAGTGGGGGTTGGGTGGTGGAAAACTCGTGACAGTGTCACAGGATGGCAGTCAAGGGTTGCACCACCTTTGCGTTACTTGACTGCCATTTCAACCACTATGTCCAGTGCAGAGAGCTCTCTGTTATTTCCATGAGGGCGCCCACCTAACCTAAACAGACGCAGGTCAAAAAGCGTGCATTGTTTGCCGGAGACCCTGTAAAGAGAGCCGGCGGATGTTCCGGGGTAAGCGGAAAATCTAACGGCAACCGCCCGTTGTCTGGACTAAAAATACAACCTCCTAAGGACGAAAATATCTCGTCTCTGGCAGTGAGGTCCACCTACACACCTCATTTCCCGAGTCGCCCCGATTCCTGTCTCAGCTCAAAAAGCAACTTCAACGGGCCTGGAACGATCGTCAAACATGTACATGGATGCGCCTTCCCGAAGCAACAGCCAGCGTAGAGAATAGCGGCGGGTTCCGACACTTAGGCACGCGAAAAAGCAACCCCCTATGATTATCACCGTGAATATCGCCCTAGCATGTTGATCATAGGGTTTCTACGCCTGGCTGCCTAAATGGCTGTAAGAGATTGCCCGAGGCCTCTTGCACACCTCACACCTTCACACTCAGACACTGCTTGCTTCCCCACGATGACAAGGGTGTGCTGTAGGTGTAACGTCAGTGAGACATGCAGGACCGCAGCGAAGTCAAGTGGCCGAATGATACACCCCAGTTGTATTGTGTGTGCTCCGTGGCATGGCATGTCTTAGTGCGCCCTTTCTTCAGCCCTGATGACCGTTTTTTTTTCACCAGCTGTTTCGGGGCCAAAAGGTCGCTTTGCGTTTTGGATCGTCGGTTTTCAAATAATATTCGATAATGCCGCGGGAGCGCCCAAAAATATCAAAATATTAGCTCGGCACATGCCCCCGGCAAGACGGCGTGCAGCCCTTGGACAAGCCCCCAAACGGCCGGCCACCTGCTAAGGCACTATTAACACACCCCACACTAGGCCCAACGTCTCAGCTCGTGCTCAACCTTGCGGACGATTAGCTGCCGCCACTGGTGAGAAAAAGAAAAAAAGGGAGCCTTCACACTTGCTTTTTCATGAGGTGTATTTGAGCACCTATTAAGTGGGTAATTTCCCACAACTGCACTGGCCGGCTACAAACGTCTGATAATATTCCCGTCCACGAAGATTAACGGGGTATTTTTAGCAGATTATTGCTGATTTTCAGCAGATTATTGCTGATTTTTTTCCATTTTCTCTGGATTTCCCATTTTTTTTCTTCTTTCTATTGCTGCTCTGTCTGGACCCTTACGACCCTATGTCTCGTCCACGGCGTTACCCACCCTTTTGGAACCCGTTGCTTTTTCCGTTGTTTGACTGCTTTGCCTTTGGTCTGCTGCTCGCCCTGGTTTCAATCTCGGGAAGCAGATAACAATCGTTAAACACTCGGGAACGTCAGGGTCTCTTTGGGCCAAATAGGCTCAGCCCCAACCACACAGCCCACCCGTTTTCCAGGTTGTTTCCGATCTGCGAAAAAGAGAAAATCGGGGGAAATTCACAAAAATCAAAGAAATATAAAACCAAACCAAGCACACCATCTAACCGGATATACCGCCGAATGGGTGCGTGTGGGACCCCCAAGCAGCACGCCGCAAGCTGAGACCAAGTAGCATTCATTCCGATAAATACCTCACAAGAATGATAGCGGAATGGATAAAACAGTGTGGAATAGATGGTACTGTTGGAAACCCACATTTTCTTAGAGCACAGTCTACAAGTCCTCATAGCTCCCATAATCACGTTCGCCGATCAATGGCGATCACGGAGATGGGCAAACCTACGCAAGTGGTTATTTTTCTACGGCCTGGGGCACCCTGAGAGAAAATGGTACGATCACGGCGCCGTATCCCACTTTGGGAAAAGACAAAAGCAAGGGTTGGCCATGTTTCGTTTTTTTTGAAAGACAGAGCCAAACGTTGAGAAGGACAAACTCGTAGCTTAGAGTGCTCCTGTATGTACCCTGTGCGTGTCGCTTAACACATACGAGTAGGGGGTTGACAAAGACACGGTGCAAACGTGCTTATTCGTGTACCTGGCATCCAAACTTTGACGGGAGATTGCCGTGTCTCATGGAACAAGAGACCCCCCGTAGCAATTAGAGCAAGGTGAGATTAGGTCAGATGACAGGGCTAAGTCTTCGTCAGCAGCCACAGGTGGCTGCTCAATCTCTCTTTACGTATGTCGATACGACGCGATTCAGCTTTGCTTTTCCGAGGTATCTCCACCCAGCTACAAGTAGCTCGCGGGGACTTACTGGATTAATCATGCGTCTAGAAAAAAGAAACGGAACGAATGTGAGTGAATGAAGATGGAAGCTGCGGGCGGCCCAAACAGGACAAGGAGGAGATCAGTGTACACAAACAAGTGAGACAGACTCGATGCAACGGCGCTCAAGCTCAAGAGTGGATCTGACTACCACGTAGGGTCATTGACTTGGGTCATCAAAAGAGATGAGAATGACAACGTGTAAAGGGCTTCACAAGTGGGCAGAAGGAGACGTATAGTCGTATAGTTATCGCGTATAAATGACGTATAACTGATTGTCGCGTGGTTTACGTTAGTTCTCCTGGTGTTCTTTGCGCTAGCCAAAGTCTGACGCGTTTAGTCTAAGCCTGAGCCTGGTCACTCCATTTGTTCGTACCTTACATGCCATCGTTGGTTTAGAGTGGAAAAACGTTACCTGTCAAAATAAGGCCGTGGAAGTTAGCTGTTCCACGGGCGAGTTGATTGTATCACTGATACGACATCAGGGGTGGGAAATTACTTATTTCCAGCTCGACAATCACACCATGATGGCTGAAATTACAATACCTTAAATCCAAAAAAAACCAAAATCGCCTCATAATCGGCACTCCCGCAGGAATGAGAATGTATACTTGAGACAGTTGAACATTTGACCCTGCTGCAAGCATTTTGGTACTAATAATGCTCTGTTTTGGGACTGTTTCAGTTATCCGAAGTATAGAAGCCCCGCCCTGAAGGGCTCCTGTTTCATCAGGACCCTTACAATCGGACCGAGCAGTTGCCAGACATCTTGCGGGAGGTCCCTGTTGCATGCCACAACCCGCGACTTTATCTGTCGTCGTGTTTTAGTGCATTTATGAATCACGTCCGAAACTAAGGAGGGGTTATTACTTGAGATAGAGACGCGAACAGTGCCGAAAAGAGAAAAGGGACTTCGAATCTGGGAAATTTGCGCTGATTAACACCAGAAACAGCAGTCGAGATCTCCATCGAGCGCATTTTCGGCTTCTGAACCTCCCCTTTTTCCGACCTGCAGAGCCGAACATTGTTAGCTGAGACACAATATAAGGACACAAAGGCAAACAGCGACACTCTAGAGTCGTTTGGGAGCTTCCGCCAGCCCGTAAGTGACACAAAACAGGTCCCCACAGCTTGCCTTCAATAAAAACACTCACTCACCTCCCCTGAAACATGCAAACTTTGTCATCGGGCAGTACATCCACAATGTACTGACCGCATGCATCATCTACATAAACAAATACCCGGTGAGACAGTTGCTTTCAAAATCGTTCATATGTGCCAGCCACTCTGTTTGGTTGCTCGTTTCTACCCCCCTCTCATTTCTTCTGCCAAAAAAAACCTCCCGAACACGATGTCTCAGTTACCTCTCTCAGACTGTCTATCTATGAAGAGCCTAACCTCCACGGATGGATCATCAGACCTACAACCGAGCAAGTAGTGTATTTATGCCTCTGGCCACTCGCACACTATCGTCCTTTATCTTTTGCACCCGGGCCATTGTAAAACGTGTGCCTGCAAGGGCGGCTATATCCAAGCGGCTAAACGAAACCTACGGGGAAGATTGGGTTTTTCGGAGTCGGTCAAAGACCACGGAGGTTTGAGAGATGTGAGTGGATCTTAGAAAGATGGATGGGGCTATGTGATTGTTAGTAAGCAGCATCAGAGTTCAGTGGTGGTTATTGCTCTCAAAATGCTCAACTGTGCATTGTACAGTGGCTGTCTGTATGCACGTGTAAGTCCGTACTTGGCACAATTAGTTGAGATTACTTAGCTTTGGCCAAAATTTAAAAACGCACCAGAACTGGCCTAAACGACGAACAAACCCATTTCTGACCATCACATGACCAAATAACACCTCTAGCTCTCACAAAATGTCCATTACTAATCCTCCTGTTCGCCACATCTCGATCTCAGGGTTCAATCGTCAAACTTTATCTCATACCTAAACCATGCACTCGATTCTGCTACGTCACTCGATATCTCCATCACCACCACACTCACCATGCGTCTAACCACCCTGTTCACCATGGCTACCGCCGCCATGGCGTCGCTGATCGACCTTACCGACAAGACTTTTGAGAAATCGGTGCTCAATGCGGACCACGGCACTCTGGTCAAGTTCTACGCCCCTTGGTGTGGACACTGCAAGAAGATGGGTCCTGACTACGACCAGTTGGCCGCTGTTTACGCGCACTCTGATGCCGTGGAGATTGGCCGATACAACGGAGATGAGAACCGAAAGTTCTCCAAGAAGTACGGCATTCAGGGCTTCCCTACTCTCAAGTGGTTCCCTGGAAAGGGCGCTGATCCGGTCGATTACGAGTCTGGACGAGACTTTGACTCGCTGGTCAACTTTGTGGCTTCCAAGTCCGGTGTCAAGGCCAAGACTGCCCCCAAGTCCGAGGGTGCCAAGCTGATCAAGACTGTTGATGACCACTCGTTTGCTGATCTGTTCAAGGACGGCAAGAAGCATGCTCTGGTGGCGTTCACCGCCAAGTGGTGTGGATACTGCAAGCAGCTGGCTCCCGAGTACGAGAAGGTGGCTGCTGTTTTCGCTCGTGATGCTCTTTCCATTGCACAGGTCGACTGTACTGATCCCGAACCTTCTCACGATCTGCTTGAGAAGTACGAGGTCAAGTCTTACCCTACTCTGCTGTGGTTCGAGGAGGGCAAGGAGCCCGTCCAGTTCGAGGGCGGTGACCGGTCTGTTGAGGGTCTTGTTGCTTTCATCAACGACAAGACTGGTCTGAACCGAAACTCTGACGGATCTTACAACGATTTCGCCGGTGTTTTCTCCGGAAAGCTGCTGGAGCAGCTCAAGGAGGCCGTCGAGAACCCCAAGCTCGTCAAGCAGTTCATCTCCGAGATTCCCCAGTCGTTTTCGGCTGTTTACGAGCGAGTTCTGACCAAGGTCGGTTCTCTGGGAGAGGAGACCGAGGCTTACCTCGATAAGGAGATTACTCGACTGGGTAACATCATTGAGAAGCGAGGAGCCAAGCAGGACAAGCTGGACGAGTTCAAGATCCGACAGAACGTTCTCAAGTCTATTAAGGCTCTTAAGAACAAGGTCGAGAACGTCCGTGATGAGCTGTAAGCGTTGTATAATGAACATAACATAACGATAGCAAGTAAATAGCAAAAGTAAGTAGGTGTTGCACATGTCATATCCGACGAGTAACGGTCAGATCTGACGAGTCATAACATGGCTGTAAGCACAAACACACACCTGAATTATAAATACAAGACCCAATACCCCGTATTCTCAACATCCAAATGACCGACAGACCTACCACACGAGTTGTCTACCATGAACGACCCACTGCCAGACAACACTCTGACACTTTTGTCATTCTAGCAATGGCAGTCATGCTCATTTTCATCTACCTCATTTACTCCATTGTCAGAGCAGTACCTCGATACTGGGACTCGTTTCTACTGTGGATCGAAGCACAAAACGCACACAAACGCATGACCCAAACAGTCGAGTCAGTCCCACCTCAACCGCTATTGAATACGTCTCATTTGACTGATCAACAGCTGCAGGACCTCTTGTACAATCTGGCCGAAATCAAACAACAAGCAATTGCTGTCAGACAGCACGCTACAACAAGATTGGCGGAGATTCAACACAGGCTAGGTCCTATGGGACATCCGGCTAGACTTGGCTAGTTTGGGATATGTATAGTTGCTTGTTTAAGAAGCAACGAGATGGAAAAGGTGGGGGCAACGAACAAAATAAAATGCATAGCAAGGAACAAGCGTAGCCGAGACACGAAGAAGCACATTCAGAAAACAAGCATAGACAAGCATTCCAGTAAAAAACAATTATTGCAAGACAGCAAGCATGGAAGCACCTTCAAAGAACAAACATGCATGGAAAAATGAAGCATAGCAAATATGTATGCTGCATTCAAACAAGCACAGTTCGGTGATCCTGATAACAAGTTCTTGCTGTTTATTGGTATGAAATGAATGCATTATGCTAATAAATATATAATTATGTCACTCTGACTTTTCTTGTGGCTCTTTATCCTCCTCCTCATCGGGACTCATGTAACCTACGGGCTCGTGTTTCTCCTCATTCCACTCCACTGGCTCATCATACAACGAGCGCGATTTTTTCTTTTTCGGCCCAGGAGTGTTCAGAGGACTTCCTAGAGTTCGAGGCAGAGGTGGAGACTCTGTTTCCGAGTCAGAATCAAGGCCTAGACCTTCATCTGCTCCTTCATCACTTACAGGCGACGTAGGAGTGAGATTCAGCGACCATCTGGGTGACAACGAGCTGATATTTCGCTTGAAGTTGCGCCTGAGGTGTCTTCTGAAGGATCCAAAGTCAGAGTTGTCTTCTGAGTCTGTAGTGAAGACTAGACGTGATTTTCGGGAAAACTCGGGTCCTGTGCCTCTTGTCAAAGCAACAAAGAGAAGGACAACCAGTAAAATAAGGCCCTGGAACATGGTCATGCGTTTTTGGAAGACAAGGTCATCTGCAAGAAGAGCAAATCGCTGTGAAATAGCAGCCATGTTTTTGTCACTCTGGCTTTTTTGGATATCCAGTTCAAGGATAGCTCTATTGAGTTTTTGTTCTCGTTGTTGAGAAAATATGACGAGTTGCTGCAGCACTGTGGCATTGAAATGGAAGAGAAAGTCGTCGATTTTGGAGTTTTGCTTCTTTTCAATCTTGAACAAGAGATCTCGTAGCACTTTAGACTGCTCTTCAACATACTGTAGAGACAGGGTAGCGTTTGATTCCAGTAAAGACAAGCGTTTCATGATGGTCTTGTAGATGGATTCTTGTGTAGGAGGTGTGGTAGTAGAATTGGCAGCACTCTCAGTACTGTTTGTGCTATTCCGTGCTCCCATCTTTTTATAAAACTCATCCAAACGACAGTACTCATTGAGACCCAGTTTCACCTTATCCAGTGACAGCTTTGGCAAACACTCGCCCTTCTCAATCACTGTATGGTTCAAAGTAGCTGCTGTTTTCTCCACAACATTCTCCTCAATATGCTCTTCTTCCACCAACAACTCCTCCACCACCTCCTCTTTTTTCTCCTCCACCTGCTCTCCTCCACTTCGCTTCCACTCCTCCATCATTGTCGTTCCATGCACTCTGACTACGCTGATTGGACAGTAATACTCATGTCCCCAATGCGACAAAAACTCGATTTTGACGTACCTCGCCCAGATTTGCGGAACAGTGATATCAAACGTCTGCAAGTCTCTGATATTATCCGCAGTAAAGTCCCCCAACACGCGCCACTCTCCTGACGCCACAGGATACCTATCAGTCACACTTATCCGGATGTCTTTGAACATTGACGAAAAAAACTCATAGTTGCCAACCACCACCTGATCCACCAAAATGTCCTGGCACAGCTCCAGAATCACGTGTTTGCTGCCGGCAACGCACTTGTTGAGCAGGTACGAGTCCTTGTTCTCGACCAAAATCGCTCCAGCGCCCTTGACGTCCTTGTTGCTCTTGACAACTGTCGCTCCACAGTCAAAAGACGCGTAGTTGAAGCGGTCTTTGTACGTCTTGCCCGGATCATCCGACGCCGCAAACAGAAAGTCGATTTCACCCGTAAATGGGTCCATTTCAGGCTCATTAGGCACGTTGACGGGAGAGTGGCCTGTCGATCCGATATTCTGTCCACTCTGTAATAAGTTGTGTATTCGCCACTCTTCGAAAGATCGCAGTGAGGGAGCCGGGTGAGCTGGCGCTGACGATGCTGGGTTAGGGTCACAGGCTACCAGCCCGGCCACTAGAGCCAGTATCAGAATGTTCATTGCCGTAGATGAGATACTGAATGTCGACAGATAGTAGTGGTGTGCATGCATGAGGCTAAACAAAGTTTATAAAAAAATGTGAAACATTATTGCAGGTGAGGAAACGGAAACGGACATAAAGTGAGGTGAAGACCATATACCGCCGGGTTTTGTCAGCGGATTATTTTTTGTCGATTTTATCTCAGCTCAGAAAGGCGGTTTTCAACTACCCCTCTTGACTCTTCAGGCACCACTTCTGTTACACCATTGCACCTGAGCTGCACTATCGTACAGTGTGATGACGTAATTAGGGGGAAAATAAAAAAAATATTTTCAAAAATAAAATGAAATCAAGGGGGACTCAAAATTGGCTCATTTTCAAGAATAAGCGGGTCGCCGAAATGAGCCGTATATTTGAGCTTAACTGTGTCCTCAACTATGCATGAGGCAATAGTCCATGCATGCTAACTAATTTGACATGCAATAACGGAGCTTAACAAAGTACCCCCACGAAGTATATGGCTCTTGGCGGACGCTATACGAGTTCAAACGGAAGCCAAAGTGCATAAATGGAAGCATAGGAGTGGGGGGCGTCATAATTCGAACAGCTGGAGATTGTAGAGGACATAGTCGTCGAGAAAAGCCGATTTGTATCTTCCAAACTGGAAAACTACACTACTGTGGTACATTTTTGGACAAACACAAGTCTAGAGTCATATCAACCCCACAAAACCCTTCAGTTAGTAGCGTCATTCTTTTTGGATCATAATAGCGACAAAAACTCGGCTCATAGCTTTCATTCTTCTCCAACACTGTAAACACCAGACAAAGAGCTTTTCCTGCACAAACCAAAGCAGTCCACTATATTAGACCTATAAATGAGCCCCATCCGAGCCCAGTTTCCGTTTTATAAAGTGCTCAGAGCTCTTATGGTGGACAAAGAGAAAGACAGTCCCTTCTTGGACCTTCTGAAAAGGGTGCATTCCCGTAGCGGCTAACAAACGAATGCAAATGCGCACTTTTTCCTAAGCTGTACCATAGAAACCAGCAGTAAATGTTACAGTAGCTTCTTTGAGCTGCATAGAGTCACAGCTGCATCTTTCCATGCCTCTTTCAAGCATGTCAAGCACTTTCAAGCACTTTCAAGCACGCTCAAGTTGCTTGTATAGTCCATCTAAGGGTTCAGGAGGGTCCACAGGTCCAGTAAAGAACTTTTCAATACCAAATTTCAGGGTCAATACCCTGTTGACGGTGTCTAAATGAGCGCATTTATCAGGTGCACAACTGTGGAGACAAGGAATGAATGTCTAGAGCGTCGTGACGCACCACCCCTTGTGTTTTAAAGCCTTCATAGAATGCCCTCCAGTTTTGGTTGAGAGTGGTGACAAGAAGAAGGGAGCAATATAGACTCAACCTCATACTAGTCGGATTCGGATGATACACACAAGCTTGCGGCTCCTTTTATGATCTACTATAAAATGCATATTGGGGGCTAGCTTGTAATGTTACCTTGTTACCGAAAAACTGGGCTAGCTCACTTATAGGTATTCTAAGGTTTGATAGATTCTCTTAAGATATTCGAGCACGTAGTTTCAGCTCAAAAAAGTAGTTCGGATCGAGTATCTAGCTCAGGGTCTAGTTCTAACGCTTGCTGAGATATTAATACCCTTCTTTGCCTTGCCAAATCACTACATGGTCCGATCTCAGTCGCATCGAAAATAACGTTACAGTACAAAGCCATTGTCCTGCTCGTATGTATGATTAGGCATGATAATGTCATCTATGAAGGGTAGCCAAGCCGCTAGTTTGACGGGCCGGAAGGACGGGACAGAGGCATAAATGGGTCCTATTGGCTCTATAACAACGTTACATTACGTGGACGGTGAAAAAAATGAGACAAAAAATAAAAAAAACACAGAAAAAACAGTCGACCAAGGGAGAGCTTTACTGAAATATTCCCATTTTTCGTTCCACTTGCCGAACAAAAATGACCCTTCCCGTACCCATCTATAGATCCACTAACGAATATGGCGTGATTAAATATGCGGATGTTACGCTGTATCAAGACAAGAGAAAGCGGGAACTACAAGCCAGACGAACAAAAGAAAGTCAAAAATAAATAAATAAAATAAAATAAAAATATGCCCACATCCTATGAGCTCAGTAGAGTGCTTACTAATCTCAACCTACCCTGTATGTATTTTATTTTATTTTATTTTAATTTTCATCTTCATAACTATTTACTTATGCCACCTTGATCCCCCCACGGCCCGCTTCAGACCGTTGGAGATATACCCGATTAAGGGTTGCAAGATGCAACCCTAGACCCGTAATAAATTTCCTCCTCGTCGATCTTACAATCATCAACATGCTCGCTCTATTTTTTATCATATCTTTTGTGACGGCTGCGGTGGAGTTTCCCAGCCCGCTCAACTCTCTATCGACAGAGTTAGCCTATTCGGATGGAGTCAAGCAGGGTTTTGTATGGGATTTATGGCAGATGCACCTCGGTTTCTCCATGAGCTCAGCGGACACTTTGGCCATGCAACCCGGAGATTATTTCAACATTCCCATCAAAAGTGACTGGATTTATCCATACGCCTCGGGGGCAGCAGGTAGTGTTCCCTATACCTATGATTTTGACGTTGAAGACGATGCTGGAAATGCCATTTTTCACGTCACTTCGGATGGCAGCTATAATCTCAAGGCTGTGGCTACAGACTACTTTCTGTCCAACCCTGGAGACCTCAAGGGAGACATGACTATCGAGTTTTGGCCTAAACAGACTCCCGCTGCTCCCACTACTCCGATTCCGATTTCAGTGGGCAATCTGAAAGACACCTTCACTATCAAACCTCTTCCTAAAGCTCCTTACTTTACTCTAGCTAGAACTCCAAAGGGAATCGATTTCTACTCTACGGTTCCTTTGAAGAAGGGCGAGAAGGTCACTCTATCTTATCAGCTTATTTCTTCGGATCTCACTGTCGATAACCAGATCGCTCCAGGCGAGTCCTTCTTTCTGACAGACATGTATTATACAGATGCGGCTGGCAACAAGCTGACTAATGTGGACCCTGAAGACCACATAGCACGTGATGTCAATGGTGGTGAGTTCACTAATACTCCCATTGGTGTCTCTGGACTGTACACTCTCATGTCGACGTATTCGAATTTCGATACTCACGAGGAGTCCTGTGCTTCTTTCACTTTGAACGATGTCGTTTTTGAGACCCTTTGTCTGGCTGATGGCATGGGTGTCAAAAATGTCCCTGGAGGTACAGGACTGCTGGTGGCTACTCCAGATCCTGCTCAGAAGAGTAGTAGCAGTAGTTCGTCGTCTAGTACATTGTCTAGTATCGAATCATCTTCATCTAGCTCGTCATCTAGTACTTCTTCTAGTATGGAGTTACCTTCGCCTAGTTCGTCATCCAGTACGTCGTCTAGTACTTTGTCTAGCGTTGAGTCACCTCCGTCTAGTTCGTCGTCTAGTACTTTGTCTAGTATCGAGTCATCTTCATCCAGTACGTTGCCTGAGGTGTTGAGCTCTAGTACCACTCCTAGTACTAGCAGTTCCTCTACAGCTGAGTCGTCTACTTCTCTGACTCCTTCTAGCTCTTCTAGCACTCTGTCTAGCACATTGTCTAGTAGCTCATCTATCGTGTCTCCCACAGTTACTCCTCCTAAAGAGTCTTCATCTACAGCTGAGTCGTCTTCTACTAAGAGTTCTTCCTCAGTCGACAGTCCTTCTTTAGTCGAGTCATCCTCTACGGCATCCTCTTCATTGGATGTTCCATTGTCGAGTAGCTCTTCTTCTTCTCCTTCTTCTTCTTCTTCTACTGAGCCTTCCTCACCTGTAGTGTCTCCTTCTGCTTCTTCAGCCTCTTCTTCATCAGAGTCATCGTCACTAGTACAGCCTTCTTCTGTCGAGTCTTCCTCATCATCATCATCATCTTCCTCTTCTGTGGAGTCGTCATCATCATCTTCATCTTCCTTAGCATCTCCTACAAAGAGCTCTTCCTCTAGAGTTCCTGAAGTTCCCTCTAGTAGTTCATCATCTACTGCAGAGTCGTCTTCAAGTCAGAGTTCATCTAGTCTCGAGAGCTCTTCTACTTCGTCCTCGAGCTCCTCGGTTGAAGAGTCTTCTAGTACTTCATCTTTGGCTTCCTCTTCCTCTTCGAGTAGCTCAGAAGAGTCTTCAACTTCCTCTAAGACTTCTTCATCCTCTCTGGAGTCTTCTTCCTCGACATCTAGTGCCGAGTCGTCTTCTTCTTCCACTCCCATCTTGAGCTCTTCCAGTACGAATTCTGAGTCTTCGTCTAGCTTAGAGGAGTCGTCTTCTTCGGTTAGTACATCGTCGTCTTCTTCGTCGTCGTCTTCGTCTTCATCATCTTCTGCTGAAATGAGCTCTTCATCTGCATCTTCCCAATCAAGCTCCTCCTCCTCCTCTGTTGGGTCCTCCTCTTCATCACTTGAGGTGTCTTCGTCCTCAAGTACAGTCTCTTCATCTTCCGCTGTGAGTCCCATGCCTAGCCCGGTTGAGTCTCCTTCATCTAGTTCAGTCTCTTCATCTTCTAGTCTGACTCCTTCTTCAAGCTCAGTGGAGTCTTCTTCTAGTTCGGATGTGTCTTCTTCTAGCTCAGTTGCGTCTCCGTCACCTGTCGTTGAGCCTTCATCCTCATCTAGCTCGACTAAGAGTTCGTCTAGCTTAGTTGGCCCATCTTCTTCTAGCTCAGTTGAAAGCTCCTCTAGCTCCTTTAGCGCAGAAGAAAGTTCAACTAGTTCGAAAGAGGGTTCAACTAGCTCAGAGGAGGCTACCTCCGAGTCTTCATCTTCCTTGGAGGGTGCTGCATCTTCTAGTAGCACTTCAGAGACATCTTCTTCCGTCGAGCCTTCTGCTGAGTCATCTTCCTCATCAGCCAAGTCTCCAGCTGTGACTTCGTCCACTGTAGAGAGCTCGTCTAGTTTTGAGGTTCCTCCACTGTCCCCTATCAGTCTCGAGGTCTCTCCTTCGTCTTCGTCTTCGTCTTCTTCTTCGTCTTCTTCTATTTCCTCTTCTATTTCCTCTTCTATTTCCTCTTTTGTTTCTTCCTCTTCTGTTTCTTCACCTTCTGTTTCCTCTTCTTCTATTTCCTCTTCTTCTTCTCCTTCTTTGTCTTCTATTTCCTCTTCTATTTCATCTTCTTCTTCTTCTATTTCATCTTCCTCTTCTTCCTCTTCCTCTTCTCCCTCAGGCTCCCAGACACTCTCCCCCCTTGTCGGTACAGTCAGTCCTGATCCTGATGTTACAAGCTTTCTCGATAGTCCTCCTGTGCCGTCCGTGTCTATTAGCCTGCCTACTGGTGCTTTTAGTTCAGTCCCAGATGGAGGTTCTGGCTCTGGTTCTGGTTCTACGGGTCTAGAATCTTCTGCAAGCTCTGTTACTATTAGTTCTTCTTCTGTTTCAGCTTCAGCTTCTGTTTCAGCTTCAGCTTCTGTTTCAGAGTCGTCATCGTCAGCTTCGTCTTCTGGAAGCTCTGCCTCGTCTTCTTCTAGTTCAGACAGCCTTGCCTCTAGCCCTTCAAAGAGTCTGGACGTGTCTTCTTCGGGTTCTTCTAGTTCAGACAGCCTTGCCTCTAGCTCTTCAAAGAGTCTGGAAGTGTCTTCTTCGGGTTCTTCTAGTTCAGTGGAGCTTTCATCGGCTTCAGTTAGTGTGTCTTCTTCCACTTCTTCCACTTCAGACAGCTCTATCGAGCCCTCCTCTACGCCAGAGAGCTCTTCCAATTTGTCTGCCGAGAGTTCTGTGGAGTCCTCTTCTACACCAGAGAGTTCTTCCTCTTCTACATCTGAGAGCTCTTCCTCTTTGTCTTCAGAGAGTTCTGACTCATCTTCTAGTCCAGAACCCTCTGTCTCTTCTGGTGACACTGTGTCACCTCTACCTGTCATTACTGTCGAGCCTGACATTTCCACTTCAAGTCAGCTTAGCAGTTCTGCGGAGTCCAAGAGCAGATCTGGCTCCGGTACCATTAGCAAGTCCACAAGCCTCTCGGCAGCAACTCCAGCTCCCCAGAGTGGTTCGGTCTCGGAGTCAGGTAGTTCATCCAAGCTTGATTTGGTAACCAAGTCTTCAGCAGGTGGCTCTTCGTCTGACAGCCCCACCAAGCCTACCGAGAGTTCTGAAAAGTCAGCTTCAGATGAAGTTAGTGGGTCAACGACTGCGACTCCTATCAGTTCAACGAGTAGCTCTTCTTCGTCAGTATCGAAGGCGGGTCCTGTTCCAGTCAAGGAACGTTCATCGTCGGTGTCTCCCCGGCTGCCCACATCTTCTAGCGCCGTGGCCACTCCTAGCTCTACACTGTCCACCTCCATCATTGGGTCCGGCGGTGGTGTAGGTGAAGAGGTGACAAGTGAAAGTGGATCATCGTCTAGTGCCCAGGAAGAGGCTCCAGCATCTGGTACCGGTAAGGGTTCTGGCTCCAGTCAGACTGTTGGTGCTGGCAAGAGCTCTGGGGCCGTTGAGACTTCTGGTTCAGTCGAAACTTCTGGTGCCACCAAGTCACCTGTTACAGGTCAAACTTCTCGAGTTCCTGACACTGACACTAGAGGTGTCGAGAAGAGCAGTACTGTAGAGCCCAAGTCTAGCCCCACAGCTGCACCCACTCAGAGTCCTCATAGTGATACACCTGTCATGGTGTCTCGCTCAGTGAGTTCCTCGACCACTTCTACTTCCGTCCCTGTAGAAGGTACTTCACCTGGTGTCCCGTTGGCTGAGTCCAAGAGCTCTCTCGATAGACCCAAGAGCCCAACCAGGTCTGCACCGAGCATTCCTTCTAGAAGTATGGGTTCCAACAGTGTCGTTTCGTCGGCTGTTTCTGGCTCCAGTGGTAGACTTGGCTCATCAGATACTGTCTCTACAGGATTGTCTTCACCAACAGCAGATTTCTCGACTGGCAAACATTCAAACAGCCAGGCAGTAAGTGGCAGTCCTGTACCCAGTGGTGCAGTTTCCAATGGTGGACTGCAGACAGACATTCCTTTTGCCAGTACCTCTGGCGCAAGCTCCTCTGCGTTGGTGCCCAACCCTGAGACAAAGCATGTGTCCAATCCTGGCTCCAATCCAGACTCCAGCCATGTGTCCAACCCTGACTCAGATGGTACTCCCGGTGCAGGTAGTGGCTCAGGTACCAGCGAAGGCCAGAGTCCAGGTAACAGTCCTTCCTCCACCGATGGCCATGCCCCCGACAACGGCTCTGGCTCAGCTGACACAGGTCCTGGTGTTATCGACCCTCATAGAGTCCCAGGGCCAGGTGCTGGTAAAGTCTCTGATAGTGTAGGTGGTTCCAGTGGAGGTTCAGACAGCCATGTTTCGAACCAACCTGGTGACAACGGCGACTCTATTCCAGGCTCCAACGACTCCAACAGTGCCACTAGTCCTGGCCAAGGACCTGGTTCCCCTTCCAACAGTGGCTCTGGTCCCGGTAACCAAAGCCCCGCCAATCCAGGTGCACCCGACTCCGCTCCAGGAGGTGTAACCAACAGTGGAAGTGCAATCTCTCTCAACGGTGACTCTGGCAGTAACGGTTCTGACGGAGGACTTGCTCAGGGTCTTGGCGAACAAGGTGCTGTACCTAGCAACGGAGGTCTGTCTGGATTAAGTGGACTTGGTGGGGACAGTGCCGGTGGCTTGAATGGTGGCCCTGGTGATGTTCGTGGTGGCTCAGGTAACCCTGTTGGTCCTAACTCCCCCGACTCAAATGTGGCAGGCGGTTCAAGTTCTACTTCCAATGATAGAGGAAGTGGCTTGGCCAACTCCAATGGTGGCGCAGATGGTAATACTCACGATTCTGGTTCCGGTGGTGGCTCGAGCTCCAACAGTGGCTCAAGTAGTCCCGACTCTACTTCTGATGGCAGAGGTGGTGGTGGTGGAGGTACCGATGCTTCCAGTGGCTCTGCTCCTGGCACAGGATCAACTCATGACTCTGGTGTTGATGACTCTGGTGTTAATAACGATTCAAAGCAAGGTGTCTCTCCAGACGACAGTGGCTCTGTCGGTGGTGGTGAAGGTGACAGTGTCAGTGCCAATGTCGCAGCTCCAGTATCCACACCGACTTATGTGACCATTCCACCTGTTAAGGGAACAAGAGGAGCTATCGATCTGGCAAACGCCGGAGGAAGAGTGAAACCAGGATGTCGAGTGAAACCAGCATGTCTCGTGCTTCTGTGTTTGGTGGCTTTTGTGGTGTAGTGGTAATTGATTGATTGATTGTATGAACAAGTTGTAGGTACTCACATTAGCTTGGGTCACAGTAGATGGTGCTTTTGGGTTGTGTCTGTACTGTATGTGTGTATGTATGGGGAAGAGGAAGAGAGCAAGATGCTGCACAACTGCACATGCCCTTCACCTGATACACGCACGGCATTGCATGGCACAGGTCAGATCAACCATATTGTTGAGTATTATTAACACTCGGATAATAGTTGGGCGGCCAACAAAATGCCAACTATAGACATAATAAAATAAGGTTTGGGCTATACGAAACGCAAAAGTAACGTAAAAGTGACAGCTATGAGAAAAACCTGCAAAAACAACAACTACCGAACGCATTTCTACATGGGCTCAACTGCAAAGCAACTTTCAAAAGTGAGCGAAACAGACAACTCGGTCGGAGTTTCAAAAAATTCCGTTTCCGGCCACAAAGAGAAAATATCGGTATTATAAACCGCTCTTTATCTGTCAAGTGGCTACGGAGCACATGCTAATCTAGACACTTGTCGACTTTTTGTTTTTCTTCAGGAGTAAAGTCCAGAAACCGAGCGCTATGGGTTTCCTGGATAGGATATGGTTTCAGCAGCTCCTTGTGAATCAGATTTGGAGGCCAAAGTGGAAACAAAGTCGAAAAAATACTAGGGGCCAAACAAAAGAAACCCCTCTGCATTCCCGTCTTAGTAGCTCCTGCATGGACTACTTGAGGTGCAACTTTGTTTTCTTAAATTGCCCAAACCGTCTAGCCGTCACCTTGATTCTATGATATCTCCTTGTGAAGCTCCACTTAAGCACATCCAAAAACGCATAGATACAAGATTCCTTGTTCTAGGCTGTGGCTCGTTAGCTAGCATCAACTCGTATACTTAGTGGTCCCCATGATTTCCCAGAGCCACTAGAGAAGGCGATCTGAAGATTTCTAGACGGCGACATCGAGCTGAGCTAGCCAAAGGTGATGTAGGGAGTCTGCATGTGTACAGTATGATGCTACATTGACACTGGACAGGTAGTGGTACATCGGCGTTTTCTCAGTTATAGCTCCGGATATCCAAATCTGGACTTTGCTATAACTCCAAAGAAGGAGAGCTGGACCGGGCTCCACTTGATCGTTAGTGAAGGTATGTTCTTGTGGACAAAGACAGATTATGATAGCACCCACTTTTTGGAACTTGAATAAATCAGGTTAATTACGCTCTATGCCTTTTCATGTGCTCGCGAGGGTTCCAGAGCATGTTTTACTTGGCGCATTCTTTTCTTTTTTTTTATTGCCATTATCCTTCCTCGTATTTCTCGAACTAGTTTCAAATCGCTAAAATTACCCCACATACTTGGTCACGATCTAATTCTTTAGTGGTTTCGAAATACGGCGGAATTATAGCGGAGAGCGGAAGAGTGCGAAAAGGCAGGTGAGTTATGGAACATGTATGTTTATTCATCACGTGTCTGAACAATGCGTCTTTGTTGAACCGCATTTCTATTGTTCTATGTAGCTCAAAGTACTGCATGCTTAGACGATTAGGTACGATTATGCGTACTAATGCATGCTTGCCAAGGCGCTAAATAGGGAGCAGCGCGGTTAACTCAGTTACAAGTTGCCATAACGGAGAAATACACTTTGCTAAGGTTGGGCTAGTGGATTTTAGGCATTTCTCCATTTGGTTATGGGCAGCAGTGCCGGACTTCCGGAATCAAACGCTGAACGCCCTCTACCCCTAATACCCCCTTTGGCCAGGCCCTTCTACGTTCTAGATGCCTTCAATTTTGTATTATCGGTGGTCGGCACTTAGCAACCCCGTTCTATGACTAAAATCTAATTTCGTACGAGCCACCCTTCATCAAGTAGCGCACCCACTTGACCGTGTTGTAGTTGCTCTTTTCAAACACCTTGAGGTACCGCACCACCAGGCCCGAGCACGTGATCATGGTGATTTCAAAGTCCATGGAGATTGGCGGCTTGTTCCACGGCGTCTTTTCGGTTGTGAACGACAGCTCGGCCGTGCCTCTCAGAGAGATCTCGGAGCCTCCACTGATTCGTGACACCTTCCAGACGATCTGATTGGTCGCCGAATCGTACTTTGCTTTACCGTTGGACGCGTTGATTGTGGTTTTTGCGGCGTTTCGGGGTGTGGGAATGTTGATGACGACGTTGGTGGCTGTTTGTTGCTTGGGGAAGTTGGCCTTGATGACGATATCGTACTCCACACGCGACTTGCCGACGAGCTGTACACTGGGAACCACCTTGAACGGAATACTCAGGTTCTCCACACACTTGTAGTGCATGAGCTCAAACTCGCCATCTGGAGGAACGAAATTGATAGATCGATCATGGTCAAAGTTGTTGAGTTTCACACAGGGGTGGAAGACACAGTCCTGAAGACCCACAGAGCCCGTAGGAGCCGTAGAACCTCTTCTACCACCTCGTTTCGACGACTTGGAATCTTCATCGTCGTGTTCCTGGTCCAGACGAAGCGTATCGTTCAGTCCAAACGTACATTCAGGCACTCCACTGAGCTGGGACTTCATGTGGATAGTTCCGTCGACATTAGCTACCAAGACAGAACCTGTAGGGGAGATGAGGAGGTTCACCTTTTCAACCACATCCACAAACATTTCGTTTCTGTGATGCTTCACGTTATCTCGTCTCCAGGGAGTAGCTCCTGTGATTTGAGAGGTGATAGTTTTAGATCTCTTCAGAGCCTTGATGGATTTAGACCGAGAAAGAGCGTCAGGAACAGTGACTGCACTGGCACTTTCACTGCCACTTCGCTTGGCTTCTGTCTGAATGTACTGCTTGAGCATATCCATTTCTGTGTTTTGAGGAAGACCAAAGTCGATCATTTCATCTAGAAGTTCGTAAACTAATGTGAAGTTCTCCTTGACGCTTTGCTCGTTGAAAGAGCCAAAGTATGATTTTCCAAGGGCCACAATTTTGTACAGGAACTCGAACACCATACCAGCGTCAACGTTGGAACGGTTTACTGCAACGACATAAATGTCTTCTGATTTGCAGTGCATGAAGGAAGTTGAGCCAATGGTGAGGATAGGGGAACGAACCTGGGTTAGCACGGACGATAAACGACAAATACTGGATTCCGAAGGAAGTATTTGTCAAAAAAAAACAGGGTTTCCTTAGCAACTTTGTAAAAAAATCAGAAAAAATCAGAAAAAATCAGAAAAAATCAACAAAAACATGAGAGATGACGGAGCAGATGAGAGCTCGTCAGCAAGTCCAGTGTATGAAAGTAGATGTAAGAGTGAACTGAAGGGGCAGCGGTCATTGAGTTCCGTATCACAGTAGATACTGCACCTAGGGATAGGCACATGAGTAAGTAGAACATGGCAATGAATCAGAATAGACCATAGAATAACGTGTACGAGTAATCAGACAGGTGTAGTCTGCTGACTCAGCTGTATCCGCGTACCTGAACACCTCATACCCCTAAACATCACTCCTTAACTCCGAAACCTCATCCGAGACCATTGGTAGCAGAACGGCCTCAATTCTTTGCTCGTGCTGACTCACATCACGTGACACACCTCGGCACTATCTCTCACTTCCTTCAGTTCACCATTTCACTCCAGAAACATCTCACTCAGTTCACTCAACGCTGATCACCTATAGACACACTCCAGTAACACCAAAGTACCTCTAAAGCGATAACACGCTCTCTCACGCTCTCTCACGCTCTCTCAAATGATACCTGCCTCCTTCCCCTTTTCACCAACTCCACGGAATTTCACTCAAGTACTCACCTCGGGATTACTAATAACCTGAATCCGGAACACATCTGCGATACTCCTCCTCAATCCATCTCGGTAGAGACGCGAAATGAGCACCTCGCCCTTCTGGTTGTACAGTAAAATTGCCGAAATCATGCTGTTCTGGACAAGGTCAACACGTAAGCTCCGTGCAATTAGCGCATGCACGGCATGCACCCCTGTGCAGGCTGAGTAAGATGACTAAGCGCGGCTAAGTAAGCGGCCAAAGCGGCCAAAGTAAACAGCAGCCATGAGGATGAGGGTTGTGCAATAATGTGTATTACGAGATCCATAAATATAGTATATCGGGTTAGTAAGCAACGTGGTCACACGAGAGGTTCTCTAGGAGGTTCTTCGTTTAAAATAAAAAATTAAAAAGTGAAAAATTGTGAAAAAAAAAAAAAAAATTCTGGACAAAACCCCCTGAGGTATTTCAGCTACACTGAATCTGAATACACCATCAGATCCTGGGTAGCATTACTATTCCCATATCTACAGCCACCACATATCCCAATGTTTGTTACTTATATATCCACCTGTTAGTATTACCACTCCAAAATCATGTCTCCAAACGGCTTGCTTTCGTGCAGCTCTCTGACCAGCCCGTTGACGTTACTGAGGTACTTTCCGAGCATGATCTGCTTGTCCTCGGTCGTCAGACGATAGACGTTGTCACGTGACATGGTCTGTCTGTACAGTGTCTTTGATTTGTCCACGTTCTGTCTCGTTTGGGTCTCTGGAATGAGGTAGAAGAACAGGAACTCCAGGATCTTCAATTTCACGTCCTTTGGCGTCTCCTTACGTTTGAACAGCGTGCAAATAGTGGCCAGGCCTCCCATGTGTTCAAACAGTCGAATGTTGGGCACTTCTCTCAGCAAACAAGCGACCAGCGCTCGAATAGTCACATCCACGGCCTGGGGGGTACCCAGCAGCTTGATGAACAAGCCCATGTTATTTTCGGTGGCGAAAATACGACGACTGGGCTGATGCAGCAACAGAGCCCCTCGTAGCAAATCGATAGCAAACGGCAAATGTTGAATAGTATCTGCGCTGGTGAGCATTCGTTCAATGGTAGCAACCAGGTTCGAGGCTACGTTGTACTCAAACGAGTCCTGTAGCTGCGAGTACTCTTCGAAATTGGCACATAGGTCGATATTGGACGATTGTCGAGCCGCTCGAACCAGACTTTTGAAGATGGCTCGGATTTGCTGCAAGCCGGCGTATATTCTCTTGGGCGACGACGACGTGGTGTTTGTGATTGCGGTAGAGAGCGAGCTCTCCATGATGAAAGGGCGGTCCATGGTGGGATAGTTGTAGTTTGGCTGTAAGGAGTAGCGGCTTTGGAGTCACGTGAGTAAGTATAGCGGGTCACGTGAGTAGGTATATCGAGTCACGTGTTCGTAGAGATCTGTTCGTCGCTGAATGGTCCTCTGGAGAAGTGATAGTGTCGCAGGTCGTGTGGGTGGATTGCTTGTTTTGGAATGTTGACAATTGTCCCAATTAGGCAGGAGACCTGTCGATAGAACGCTCCATGCGTGACAAACGCAGGGCGGAGTTGAAGTGAAATGGGAAGGCGTGGGTTCGATTCCGGGGGTGTGTCATTAAAAATTAGTAATACGGGGTCACGTGATGTGGTGGTTGTAACGATATTTGGAAGCTAGGGTGTGGGGTGCTGCATGATTTAAAGTGGAGCAGAGGCAGTTCAACCAAGAAACAGCAATCTCAGATATTAGATATTTATTTATAAAAATTGGTGAAATAAGACATCTTGTGGTCACATAGATGCAAGTCGCCACCGTCATACTCTTCCTTTGACAGTCTACAATATGTACACCGCATCAGCTCCACGGATTATTCCATTTTGGCATTCCTAGTCCATTTCTACAACTTTTTGTTTACCTCATTGGACTAGTTGGTTCCGTATAATTCATTAGTCATCATTCATCAATCATCTATAAAGCAAGCATCCAGTGGTCAAGTGAGCCAGCCAGTTTCCACATTTGCAATCTACCAGGTGAGTCATTTGTCGCGACTCGGTTAATTGTCAATCTATACTGAAAAAGACGTCTTTGTGCTTGAAATTGAGCCGGTTTTCGGAAAAATCGTCAATGAATTCGTCCGAATGCACCATTTCTTCCGCCCACAGTTTCAATTCCCGGTTCATACGCTCATAAGACCTTTTCTGTCGCTCGTAGTACCTTGTCAGACTCAAGCCCTTGGCCAGAGTGCCTGTGAACTTTTCTCCATGTCTGAAAACGCATTTTCCTGTATCTTCTTTTGATGCCACGATTTCAAAAAAATGCTCGCCATCAAGCGCCCATCTGTGCTTTTCGTTTCGAGTCCATTTCAAAATACTGGGTGACGCCAGCATCACTGTAGGAGTGTACGAAGACTCTTTGTCGGGGTTTTTGGCAAACACTGCCAGACGAGAACCAATCAAATCAAAGTAAAAAGTCGCTTCACTTTCTCGAGGAGGTCCTCCGGTGACTGAAAGCCAAGAGTTCCACTTGTGATAGCTCTTGAAGTCAAACAGAATAGCAGACACGACTTCTGGAGAGGTGTCAATGACGATTTCCGTGGTGATTGTGTAGGACATGTTGATTATTGAGATAATTATGGTCTTCCAGGTCTGAATATATACATGGTGAGTTGTTGAAGCGGCTCAATGTGAGTTTTCAGCTGGAATGAAGGCGCATGTTCTTGGACGGGATGAATATGGCTAAACAGATCCTAGAAAAATCAGATAAATCGCAAGAAATGAGGGGAAATCGGGATTAAAAACTACTTGCTGAGAATATTCACGGTGTATATTTTACTAAACGATTCCCTCGTCCAATCTATAAATAACTCCCCTGCTAGAGTCTGCGTTAAGAGTTGGAATTCAATCGTGAAGTTTATGCAGGGCTAAAGTGTCGCTTAAACTGTCTTACCCCTTGGAAATGACGGATTGGAAAGTGCACTTGGATATTATATTTAGATCACGTGATCCAAACGCTTTGCTTACCATCTATACACCTATTAGACACCATAATTACTATATATATCCACCAATTTCCTCTTGTTTTTCTCCCGTTAAACTTTCACATACGATTCGCATGCACAAAAACATGTTCTATTTTAAGACCAAGCAACAGCCGTGTCTTGTCAACATTCGAAACGAGCCTTACCGCCGTGGCACGCGTCTCTCATGTCTTGGTTTGCTCTGGAACAGGCTGAACGGGGGAATTGCAGAAAACACGTTTTTACTTGGGATATACTTATTAGCTTAACTAATTGTAAGTAAATTGGAAAACGCTGTAGATCGTTCAATATTGATGCTAGAGCTTCAGGAGTTTGCAATTGGTTATATCACGTAATCTAGAATGCTCTGGGATCAACAAATGTCTCAAATATGACTTCAGATACCAATTTGTATGCCTCTGTTCGCAAGAGAAAAGCACCAAGGCAGTTTAAACCTTAAATGGAATAAGGTTCATATGTAAACAAAATATTTAGTTGGGGTTATACTTGGTTATTACTTGAGCATTTGACCAAGATTACACACATAGCAATAGACACTGGAACTACCAACTTGGATCCCCCGTTTCAGCTTCTACACCGGATGCAGGGACAATCTCAAAGCTTAGCGATGAAGTGAGACGGCTGCAAAAAGGTTACGCGGGGCGCATGGAATACACACATGTGGTTATAAATAGATTTCAGGGGTGACTGAAGATCATAGGCATGAAATGGTGGTGTTTGGTCACTCAAGTATAGGGGTAAAGACACATCTTACAACTCATTGCTACGACAACTGGTAGTTACTAATGTCATTATTCTGTTACTACCTCTGGCTCTTCCTCACCAAAGTTAGTATAGACAACATCTTCATCTTCGTCACCGCCGTCATCTTGATCTCCTTCATCATCACTGGGTTCGTATTCCGACAAAAACAGTTTTTCATCATAGTCATCAAACTGCTCATCTTCCTTACCGCCCTGGTACTGCGTATCTCCTTCATAGTCACCATCCTCTCCCTCACCTGCCTCTTCCAAAGCTTTTGCCTTTTCAGCAGCTCTCTTCTGCCTGGCCAGCTTCTTTTCCTTCTTGAGCTCCTTTTCCGCGGCCTTGTCCTTTTCTCTCTGTTCCTTCTCCTTCCTGAGTTCCTCCTGTTTGCGGCCCTTTCTCCATTTGAACACCACCTTGTCGTCTTTCTCGACACACTTGATCACGTCGAAATACTCCTGGGTCAGCTGATCATACACTCGCGTCAATCTGGCCTGCATCAGCCGCAAATTGAACCGAGACGCTTTGGGAATCTTCTTCTCCAGAGCAAGCTCGGTTTCCAGCTTCTTGTGCTCCAACATGAGCAGTCGAGGAGAAATGCGCACTTTACGAACCGCATCCTGACGGTCCAGTTCAAATTCAACCATTTTATTTTCAATCTCAGTCAGTTCCTGTTCGGCTACATGTAGACCCTCTTCGTCCTTCTCTCGAATCAGACGTGCACATTTGTCTCTAGCCGTAAACAGCTGCTGTTTCATAGCAGTAGCACCATCACTGACGTGGTACGAGTAGAACTGGTCAGTCAAACGAGGAGGGTCCTGAATAGCAGCCAACTGTTTGCTTGTCATAGCGGGCTCACCAACATACTTGTTCCACAGCTGGATCCACAGCATGCCGTTCAAGTCGTAGAATCTGAACTTTTGCGGCAGCTCCACCACATTCTGAAGCAAAATCAGAGAGTAAATGCAAGCACAAAACTTGTTGTAGAGCCGTAGAGCCGTGGGGTTCAGGGCTGTAGTCAACTCGTCAGACTGAGGTATCGTTAGGTACCGATTACCAGGGGTTCTGTGAGCCAGCTCGGGTTCCCAGATCATCCGCATGTAAATCACAAGTAGCTCCTGGTACAATCTTCTGTCGTAGTTGAGACGCTCGTCTGGGCCCTCATTGGGCGAGAGGTTGAGCACCTGTTGCATGATGAGTTTACGCAGCGTTTTGGACGTCATGCATTTAAACTGAGCCAACATTCTATTCATAGGAGGATAGATTTCAGGCTCCAGGGCCCGCATCCGGTCACAAATGGGAACCTTGGTCATGGCTATCGTTGTGCCTTCTCGTCGGCCTTCCACAAAATAAAACCGGTTATCTGGCAGGTACGAGACTCGATCTATCATGAGTTCGTATGCTAGGGAACGCCAGTGTCTACCTGCTATGAACGCCGATTCGGCCCACAAAGGCTCGTTCATAAGAGGCAGCTGTTTGTAGAGCGTTTTCTTGTTTCTGACATTGTTGAGAGCTCTCTGGACCTCAAAACAGTCGCCTTCTCTGACGTGTTTGTACGGCCTGACAAAGACATGCATGGTTTGCAGAATCGCTCGCTGGTCCTCTCTCCACTTGTGGTACTTGTCGTTGGTCCGCAGCCACTTTTTGATGTCTTTGAAAGTCTTGGGGCCCTCGTACTTCTCCTTGCACAGAAACGCCAGCTCAAAACAGTGCAGTTTCAGCCTTCTTCTGGGCGTCCAAGAAGGATGCATCATAGACAGCACCCAGTCGTCTATGTTTACGTCCCACTTGACGAGATAGACGTTTTCGGGCCAGTGATACGCCGCATACGTGTTGTCGGTGGCAAGAAGAAACACCTTTTGGTCCCTGTTGTGCAGAGCGTACTGGTACACGCTACTGGCGAGAATCTGCTGCTTTTGGTCCGTTGGCGTGGCAACCACATTGATTTTCGGATGTTGTTCACGCAGGTAGTCGTACACAACCGCAGAAGCCACGTTTGGACGGCCTCCCAGATACGGATAGCTGCTCATGACTCTCATAATATCGTCAGTCTCCTGCTGAGACCCAACTCGGTCAATTTCGGGTCCCTGACCGTTGAACATGATCGTCGCAATATCCCATTTGCGCCACTCTTGCATGGCCTTGTCAACCCGTTCACAAAGCCCACTCCAGTCGTTTCGTAAAGTGAAGTGTCCTGTTGCCGTCATTCGCAAGGCCCAACAGTCGCCGTCAATGAAGACTTTTCCCTTGGCCAGGATCCCTCTACCATGGTCAATCGGCGCGTAGAAGGGCTTCAGCTGCTGGTCGAGCCCTGGAATGGAGGGTGTGGTCATGGTGTAGAGATCAAGATTGAGAGATCAAGATTGATTTCCAGTTATGCATGCCGAGCCAAAATACTTTTTGAAATATAAACTTTAAATTATTGCTGGGCATTGCGAAATGTAGCAAGACAGAAGTGGATTTTCGCGGATTTGTCTAGATTGGGATTGTTTGTTTTATAGCGTTTCATGTGAAGAAATCGTTGTTCTAGTGTCTTTTGTCAGCTGTTATATAACAGGCGTTTCAACAAAATAGTTAACTAAATACTTGACAGACAACAAATCCAGGTTAAAGGAGACATACGAGACTCACTGATACCTCCATGACCTCAATAAATATGCACAAATACCATCCTCGAAAGAAATCGTCTTGTTAATAAACTCCCAAATAGTCCCCTTGATCTTCATCCTAGCAGTACTTTGCTGGATGAGGTTTGGGGTGCAGGAGGTGAGGAAGAGTATTCAGAGCAGAATAAAACAAATTTTATTGTAGAGGGGGACGAGAAGAGTAAAATTGTTTAAGTAGATTTTCTGTAGGATGCGTATAGAGAGAGTGAGATAAGTTAGGTTTAATATATGAGAAAACTGACAGCGTATATCCTCTTTAGATATGTAGTACCAGTCCAAATACAGAATTTTTGGTATCATCCGGACCGTCTAGGATGTCTGATTCTAGTGAGCCACTCTAGAATCTTTTAATGTGTATATTCAACGAGATATAACATAAACAGGTTCAAACGGCGATAACAAGTACGGGAAGAATAAATAAGCTTAGCGGATATCATATTTGACATCACAGAATCTCAATGAACAGACCCATACCAAATTCAAAATTTGTATTTTTCACATACTCTTAACCTGTCTAAAAATTAATTTCGGCACCAAAACTTAAAATATAATTTGTGCAGATACGCCGTTAAACACAAAATAAATGGTACCATTGTGCTCATCGGAGTTAGGAGATCAGTTCTATACCGATTTCTTTGCGTTTCGTTTTTTGCACATCTTCAAGCCATCCCCACATACCTAGGAAGGATGGTAGGGCTTTGGGGTTTTAAGGTATTGTTTATTTAAGCTATGGGAGCATTGGTTCAAAATCTGGTCAAGATTGGCTGTATTTTGAACACAAGGAACACTAAGTTGTTTTACTTAACAGCAACCGTCCTTAGGAGTATCATTTTAAAGCTCTGACAGAGGGGAAATGATCTTCAGGAGATGGTGATTGTATTGTAAGTTTCGAAATTCCTCAGACATGATTTTTGGTGGAGTTCTATGGTTTCTACGACATCTTAACAAAAAGCTCTCCCAGGCGCTTGAAATACACCCAACCATAACCATAATTTTAACCGGTGCTCCCATAGCTTAAATAAACAATACTTTAAAACCTGACATCTCCTCGATCGAGACAGGGTATGTGGGGATGGTTTGAAAATTTGAAAATTTGTTTCTAGCAGACTTTGGTATGGAAATGATCTCCACTCCCCAACGATCACAATGGTATCACTTATTTCGTGTTTAACGGCGTATCTGCACAAATTATATTTTAGGTTTCGGTGAACCGAACTAGGAATTTGACAGGTTAAGAGTATGTAAAAATGCAATTTTTTATATTGGTATGGTTAGATTCCTTGGGATTCAGTGATGTCGAAAATGATATTAGCTAAGCGTTTTAGGAAATAATACTGTTGCTGTCGTTGCTCGATGTTTCTTGGGTCGTAACTCTTGTAATATTCATGCTACAGAATCGATATTAAGTTCATTGGAACCGCAATATTCGTGCGGTCATTTTGATATTAGCTACTGCCTTGTTATAAAAGTTTTGGCGTTATTAGTGATCAAGTGAAGCTAACTTTTTGGCTATCTGTCAGCATACCTGTCTCGGCGCATAAATTGATTATTACAGAGCATACAAAGCTAGCTAGCATATATTAGAGAGATTTACCTTATTCTATGCTGTTGTAATCTTCACTATTTAAGCAGAATACCTGTTTCCATGGCTGTACTGTATATAATAAGCTGCATACTTACTGGTACCAGCAGTGACCATATAAGTAAATGCTCCTACTGCTAAACTACAGTATGTTGGCTCTAGCGATAGTGAATGCATCCTATTGTACAGCTCTTCTCAATCGACTTATAATAAATTGCTATTTCGCTACATCTTGTACTTGACAGGCTCGTAAGCATCCTCGAGATACTTGAGATCCATGGCATCAAACTCCACGTCCAGCGCAGCGAGAGCCTCGTCCATTCGCTTCTCAGACGAGAAACCGACAATGGGCATAGCGCCCTTATGAAGGACCCAAGCAGTGGCAATAGTAGCCATTGCAACGCCCTTCTTCTTGGCCATCTTCTCGACTCGGTCGATAATCTCACCTGTTGAATCATGGTCCTTGTCGAACAGCATCATTCGCAGATCAGATTCGGATCGAGCAGTATCTCCCGAGCTTCTGGGTCGAGCCAGAATACCTCGAGCCAAAGGAGACCACGGAATGAGACCAACGCCGGTCTTATCACAGTACCAGTTGAGTTCTCGCTCGTCCTCTCGGTTAATCAGGTTGTAGAGGGACTGCATGGAGATGAATTTCGTCCAGTTGTACTTTTCGGCAATGTTTTGCAGCTCTACAAACTCCACAGCTCGCATAGAAGAGGCTCCGAGGTATCGGGCCTTGCCTGACTCGACACAGTCGTGCAGAGCCTTCATGATCTCCTCGTAGGGACACTCATCGTCCAGTCTGTGGATCTGCAGCAGGTCAATATAAGTGCCCAGACGCTCACAACAGTCGTCCACAGAAGCAATGATGTTCTTTCGAGACAGTCCGATTCGGTTGGTGAACTCGAGCATCTCCTCTTCAGATCGACCTCCAAGAATGGTCTCTCCGTGGAGTCCCTCTTCAGCAACGGGGAAGAAGACCTTGGTCATGATCACCACCTTTTCTCGAGGAATGCTGTACTTTCGCAGAAACTTGCCGAGCAAAACTTCGGACAGACCGTTGGAGTAGGTGGAAGCAGTGTCGAAAGTTCGCAAGCCTCGGTCGTAGGCCGCTTTCAGAAGCTCCAGAGCTCGGTCCTCATCGCCAATCACCCAGGGAGCCCAATTGGACGAACCAAACGACATACAGCCGACAATGATGGAGGAGACCTTGAGGCCGGAGTTGCCGAGCCGCTTGAACGATTTGTCAGTCAGAGGGAGAGACATTGAGGAGGTTGAGTGTGTTGTGGTGTTGGAACAGGGGTTTTGTCGATCTATATATGCACATGAGTGAAGCTAAGTTGGCATATTGATAATAAGGTTGTGGGGGGAGAGATGTACAACGGTATGGCTGAAGGGGTGGATAATTGACGATTACGACGAGGTATTCTTGTTTATCGCGGCTAATTCACCCAATTCCGTCTTTTTGCCGACCAAAATCGCTTGTGTTTCAGCTCAGATGACTCTACAAAGATGTACTCATGCGCACCAGCATTATTGAGTTTCAGAATAATCACAATCGTCAGAAAGCCGGAGACTTTTTGGTTGAGGTTTTGACGTGTCACGTGATGAACAATTAGGGAAAGTGCACTGTTCACGTGACCACCGCCAGTCACGTGACTTGCCCGTTTCAATTGCTATCTCTTAGCTCCGTTTAATCCTCCCGCCCAATCAGTGCATATGTACCGCCCACCCCATCTTCTCCACATATGCAGGGTGCTGGAGATAACGCTTAATCCCGAGGTAGGGTAAGTGCGACGGGGAGGGAATATTTGTATGGTGGGGTGTGTTATTTTTGAGTGAATGGGTTTGTGGGGGGTTGGGGGTTGGATTAGCTGGTTTTGGGAAGTTCGGAGAGGTGATCTCTTAACTAAAGTGGTAAGTATGGTAGTTAGGAGAGTGAAATGGAATAAATCAAAGCTTCAGGAACAGATTATTGAATATATAGTAGTTGGTAATCGCAAGGTGAAAACAAGGTGGTGTTAAGTCATTTTGAAAGAGACCATTGTCAGAGTTCTAGTAGGTATCTTAGCTTCATTATCTTGTTTAGATGATTTACATTTTAGTTGTGATTTTGTTCAACTTTTCTAAAGCTCCTATCTCCCTCAAAAGAGACGCTATCGCTCAATAAAGTATATCAACCTCACCCATGGCTTCTTCTACACCCTTGCATCAACAACAATTCATCTATTCCTCTCATATCTCCAGTAAAAACGCGAATTTGTAGCTGTAGTAAACTCTTCTATCGATATCCTTCTCTTCAAGTGGTTTATTCTCTGAAGTAACGCCATAACCTCATCCAAAGCATCCAGTTTAGTTCGGTACACCACCTGAAACGCCTCCAGCTCCGCACGAGTGCCTATACTTCTCAATGTTTCTCCCTGATTGTACAACAAACTGAGCCCTGCAGATATCGCTCTGCAATCCTGTTTGAGCATACAATCGACTCTGTATAAAATCCACAGTTGAGCAACTCTCGCTCTTGTGCTTTCAAAAGTGTACTCGGTCATTGTATTTCTGGATACGACTTTTTGGGCTGGTCTTCGGCTTTTATCTAGTAAAACCGAGCATATAATCAGATTTGCACTTGCATCTAACCTCTTGACATTCCTTGTGAGAGCAGGCGAGTATTTATGAATTCTGGCGTAACTTATGGTATGCTGTTTGATAATCATCTTGGACTGCAAAATATATAAGTCCAGTGTATGCCAAATGTCACATTCATAGAACATAGACCTGGGGAGTAGGTAATACAAAGAATACATTACCATAATACTGTGTCAGCTAACCAGTGCAGTCGAGAAGAGCAGGCAATGAAATCCAAGGTTAACAAAGTTGATGCTGTGATTTGGCATAATAATGTCTGTCATTCTGACAGGAGGGTAATGTTACCAACTCACCAACACCAATGCTTCCAACAGAAATCATTCAGCAAATATGCAGTCATCTCGATTTTGAAGACCTTCTCTCTTTAGGTGAAGGTATTCCCCAATGGAGTCATGCACTTTCTGAAAATGTGTTTCGAGATTATGTCTTACAAAGGTGTCCGACGTTTACACCAGAAACTACTTGGCGAAAAACCTGGCAAGAGTGTGCTAGAATACATCATTCTCGATCTAGATATCGTTTGTGGGCACACCCAGACTGTCACAATTTGCGAGGAAAAAGCGTTATTGCAAATGTATCTAAAAACAAGCATCTTCCAGAAGACTTTGAGTCGTTTCTGGACGGCCATAAGGCATTTTTGGGTCCGGAACAGGGTGTGATTCAGTATTTACCTGGAAACATAGTGAAGGTCAACCATACAATTCATCATTTGGAACTCAAACAAGTTAGGTATGAAGATAAACGGAACTCGCCTGCCTCACGTGAAATATCTGAGATTGACCCACCGCATCTTCTGTATGAGCCTTGTACTACATCCCATCTCCACCCGTCTTCGCCCTATAAATATTGCGACCGAAGAGTCATGCATTCTCTGACTGGACGTGGTTCGGATTACACGGAGGAAAGTGAAGTTCGTATGCAAGTCAGAAACAACCAATTGCTTCTATGGTTCGATGGAATGGCTTTGTTTCTTCAACTTGGCAGTGGAGTTGTACATGTGCAAGTCAGACCGTATGACCTCCAAGGAATGGTAATGATGGAGTATACGAAACAGATTAACAATGTCAAGCACGTTCTGGTATCACCTAATCAGAGATATGTGGTTATGTTTGACGAGTTTCTCGTTGTCAGTGTGGTCTGGGACTTGAAAACAAACACCCAGCATTATATCCCCTTTGATGAAAGAAGAGATATTACCATGGTGGGACTTTCTAGGGGAGAATTGCAGATATCCACTTTTGACAACGAGACAAAACGCCCTAAAAAGCAGTCTTTAAAATCACGGATTCTCAAGAGTGCCTTTGAAACTCTCCATTCACACCTCACAGTCGTCTGTGTCTGTTTTGAAAGACAGAAGGATCCTGTCAATATGACTTATATTCGGAGACTCCCAAGAATATCGATAAATCGGAACAAGGTGGTAAAACTCATATCAATCTTTTTGATAGTACAAGCAGTAGCTATCGTGAAACTCCCTCCAGCCTTCTGTTTTTTCGCCTCAATTGCCTCGTGGATAGCACTTTTGAAGATCATGTTCCTTCGCCTTGCTGATCCTCCAGGAGGGTATAAGCATAATCATGTTATTTGAGTGAATAATTATAAAAATAAACCATTTTCTTTCCATACCAAAAACCTACCATAGCCACCTTATCATCCACCACATCAACTCTATCCCTACAAGCACTCATGTTCATCAATTAGCTAGGGGGTCATAATATACATATATACAATATTGTATTTGGGGGGAAACCATGCGTTGTTGTCCTTAGGGCATCCTCCCCACCGGCTCTCATGGCCGCTTCAGGTTCACCAGCGACCAGTCGTACTCATCTCGCAAGTACATGACCTGCGACGCCTCCTCCGGATGCAAGTCCTCAAAGTCCGCAAACAGGTATCCGGCATCATACCGGCCTCGCGAGTAGTTGACGATCCAGTAGAAAATGTTGACCCGCAGCCAGTCTGCCGAGTATAGCTTGCCCTGCTCGTCCACCACGGGGATGCCTCGGTGCAAACACGCCTGCTGCAACTCGGCATGTGACATGTTCCACGCTCCTCCACTTTTGGCAATGAGAATGTCATCTGCTCGCACCTGCTTCATGTGGTTCTCCACGCGGTCCTGCAGCCACGACGTGGGATAGATTGAAATGGGCACCATGGCGGCCGTGAGCTTGAGCGCCTTGCAGATGGCATGTAGCTGTGTCTTGTCGAGATGGTACGCCGAATGTGCCGGCTGTGTCTCTTTCTTGACCTTGAGCAGGTCACGAGCGTCCTTGGACCGCAGCTCCAGCTGCTTGCGTGCCTGCGAGGGGATCACGCATGTGCCGGGCAACACCTGGGGGAATGCCAGCACCACGAGCGGCGTGAACTCGAAACAGATGCAAAAAACCACCACAAACAGCGGCAGCTTGGGGAAGTCTCGTGCCGTTCGCAGAATGGTCTGGTACTCGGCCCGCGTCAGCGCCTCGCCTCCCGAGGGCAGAATGTTGACGGCCACGCTCTTGCGGTTTTCCTTCTCGCGTGCAATCTCCTTGTCGCGTTTGTGTAGCGTCATTTCGCCGGTTACCGTCGAGAAAATGCGCTTATGCGTGGCCACCTGGTTGTAAAAGTAGTGCTCCAGCACCGCGTCCGTCACGTCGTTCTTGGACGACGCCGCGTACTTTCTGAGCAGTGCCTTGGCGGCCTTTCGGTTGATCCACACGTTTTTGATGCCGGACTTGTACACCGTGAGGGCGACCTTGGCGAGCGCCGTCAGCCGCTGGAACTTGGACTGTTGGCTCGGAGGCACCTCCACCGGTATGCTCTTTCCCTTTTTGGCCGCCTTCTTGGCCTCCTTTTCCTTGCGCTGCCGCTCAATCTCGGCCTCTGTGATGGTCAGCGTGGACGGCGCGTTGACCAGGTCCGCGTCGTAGTCGGCGGCAAACCAGTTTTGCTGAAACACCTTGCTTTTGAGTGCCTGATCCAGCGACCGCTCGCAATCCACCAGCGGAAACAGGCCCATGTTGCGGGTCGCCACAAACGGCGGTGCCCGTGCCCGCTTGCCGTACGCCTCCGATTGCTCCTGGTGTGTGTCGTAGAAGGGTAGTGGCGAGGGGCTAGTTTTTGGGTCCGGGGCGGATGTGGAGCTGAGAAGCCTGGTTTGAGCGACACAAAGAGCCGCGGGCTGCGGTTTGAGCGCTCCCATTGTCGGGGGCAGCCGCAAACGGGGGTATCGTGCCCGGATCATGGGGTTGTGTAGTGTGGAGTGGTGATGAGACTGAGCCTGCAGTGTGCGTAAAAGGTTGCATCAACTATAATTGGTGCATGTGAGCAAGTACGAGTGTTGTGGAGTCAAGCGTGGTGGGAGTGGTAGTGGGGTTTGTGGTTAGTGGTGACGTGGCTGCTTGGCGTTTGTTACACAAACGGGTTTCTGCAAATCTATATAAGGACATCTTCACCCCTCCCCATCATCACACGACCAACTCAATGTCAATGTACTTTTCCCCAGCATTTTGACATTAGCTTCAACAGCACTGGCTGTCGGCTCGGAGACAAGGAGCAGGGGCGGAATTGGGCCGAAAAAAACCACCCCAACGGAAATTCGTCGGGATATTACGCTGCTGGCGAGAAATTGGTCACCTTGCGACTGTGGTTATTTCGATACACCGATATTTGGCCCGATTCACCGCTGTTATTTCGGAGCAGTAATAAGCTAAGATTCACATTCATCTCTACGATACTGTGCTGACGTCATAACTTAATGTTGGGTGGGTGGGGGAGATGGGCCAGAGATTAGTTGCTGGTGCTAGTAGTGCTGTACTCATAGTCTGTGTAGAAACACATTAAACCCCCTGAATTTGAAACTCGGCTCAACGGCATCTTTATCCGACGGTAGGGTAACTCACAAATGGGTGTGTCCTGAGGTGTAGAGAAGAGCTGGAGGTTTGGGGAGTATGTGAGAGTGTCTATAACGAGCTCGCTGTTCAGATTGAGCTTTTAATGGTTCAATTTGGAGCAAAACTGATCGTGTTGATGTGCTGTTATCAGATCGAGAGACATGATTTGTGTATACAATTTACTGTGCATAATTTGACCATCAGTGTGTGGAATCAAAGAGAAAGTGAATGGACAAACAACCCAAGAGCAAACAGTGTTTGGTAGAAATAATTGTACATAGTCCAATTCTTTCACTTCTCTTGTTTTTATTGAACTGGTACTTGTAGAATTGGAGTTGATTACTTGACGTATTAGTTAAGACCTACTCTAAGGAAAGCCAAAGCAACATGCCCTAGACCCTCCAATTGATGATAAATAAGGGTAAAAAAGGACCAGTGTACAATTGATACTCCTTGAAATAGTGAATCACTAAACAACTAACCAAAATACTCTCAATTGTAACAGTCAAAGGCCATACAAATACTCACGACATTTTTAAAGTTACTTCAGATATTTAGCCAAAGTCTGCCTCGGTTTGACCTTTCGAGGAAATGTCAAAATACATCCCCAAACACCGCCTTTCACCTTCCTAAAACGTCTAAAAATACCATAAGTGACAAAAACCCGCAAATTCAGACTCTCCGAATTTACTCCAATTATTCCGTTTTTCCGTCAACTGATTTTCCGTGTGTGGGGTATGCATACTGTGAACCCAGATGCTTTGATTGTGTTGAACATGACCTGAAATTCTTCAAAGTGGATGATTCTTTGATTAGAATGAAAGATAATCACTCTCTACACCCTCCAGTCCAACTCCTATATCTCTAGCATCACTATTGAGCTCTCTAGAACGATTTTAGTGTGTAAAACGTAGATTTTCACATCCCCCAACCACTACACACAAGCCAACACCCATCCACCACTCCTACAACCATCAGAAGCACTCAAACCATCCAAAATGACTCCAAAACCTCTTCTTTGTCTCTGACATGACTCTTCCACCTCGTATTTGCTTTTGGCCGATGTCGCTCCAAATAAGGTTTGCGATATCGCTGTTGCTCAATATATATATGACTTCACTCCTCCTCCTCTTCAACACCCAATTACAACATGTCTGACCCCTGGAACGCCAAGAAATACACCGAGGACGCCGCATTTGTGCCACAACTCACTTCTGTGGTCCAGCAGTGGCTCGATCCTCAGTCTGAAGATACCATTCTTGACATTGGATGTGGAGACGGAAAGCTGACCCAGGATCTTTCCAAGCGAGTCAAATCTATTTACGGAATCGATAACAGCTCCAACATGGTGCAATTGAGCACCGAGCGAGGTCTCAAGGCCGAGGTGGTTGACTGCTCGAAACTGGACGCCTGGAACCACTCTGAGACCTACTCAAAGGTGTTTTCCAACGCCACTTTCCACTGGATCTTTTCGCAAACCAAGACTGATGCCCAGCGAGTGGCCGTGCTCAAGAAGATCCACGACTTGCTGCAACCTGGAGGCACCTTTGTGTGTGAAATGGGAGGTTTCGGTAACGTTGCCGAGATTCAGGCTGCATTCATCATGGCCGTGGAGAAGTTTGGAAACAAGACTATTGCCGAAGCTGCTGCTGCCTCGCCTTGGTACTTTCCCCATGAAGACACTCTTACCAAGTTTCTGCAGGAAGCCGGTTTTTCAGTCGAAAAGATTGAACGAGTATACCGATCTACTCAGTTGGCTGAAGGTGAGGGTCTCCGAAAGTGGCTGGAGCTGTTTGGTTTCAACTTCCTGAGTGAGATTGACGAGAGCAAGCATGAACAAGCTTTGGACTACATTGTGGACACTCTCAAGACTACAAACTACGAACCTCATTCTGGAAAATGGTACGCTGGATACGTCCGATTGCGATGGGTTGCCAAGCGAAAGTAATGATCAACTAACAGTTATTTAACTCTTAATATTATGAAAATGATGATGCTTATGCACTATGTAGAGGTTTGAGTGGAGAAGTTATAGGCCAAGTTGCTGAGAATTGTATATAATGAAGAGAAAGAGAGTGTAATAGATAGAGGAACGAAATTAATGAATGATGGTAAACTTGGCAGTATTGTGGGATTAATATTGGTTGAGTAATAGCATTTTCAAAATCATAAATTTTGGTGCATATTAAAACATTTTACAAACACGCAAATATTTTCAAATTAAACAGTACAATGAGAATATACCACCTTTAGTGTCTCCTTTACGATATTTGATAGTTCATTTATTTTTACAAAAAATATTCAGCGCTCCACATTACATTTTCTAAAAGTGGTTAAAAATCACAATCTTAAAACTCTCATAACTCTCCCAATTTTCAACTCAGCAACTCAAAAGTTAGTTTCAGAGAAACCCAGATTGTAATATACATCTCAGTGCTAATAGATATCTCATAACTCGTAAATTCGGCGAGATAGCATTTTCTTAGGTTTATATTGAAAGTTCACTTTTTTCAGTCACGAAATTCCGCGCCGATGGTTTAGTGGTAAAATCCATCGTTGCCATCGATGGGCCCCCGG
>ULGX01000020.1:85750-110325 GCA_900519075.1 Yarrowia bubula | reverse complement strand
TAGATAAACCCCTACGGGGAGAAATAGCTTAATGTATCTTCAGAATTAAAAAAAAAAAAACGGAGTCGTTTTTGACAGGGTTCCAGGGGTATGAGAGGAACGGGAGATGATGCATTGGAATCTGCAGCTCTCAATTAGTAGTATGCGGCTTAGTTTGAGTAGCTGAGATGCCCAAGTCGTGATTTTGGAAATTTTGATCAAATTTTTGTGATAGAATACAAGTCAAGTACTAGATGAGATTGAGAGCTGATACGGAAGATATGGGCCATTTAGGGCAATCAAAATGTGATTACATCACTATCTCCTACGTTTTCTTCATTTCATGGTATATTTGAGCAGTTTGAAATATCTCCACTAATATATCAACAAAACTTTGTCAATATTTCACACAATTGTTAAGTAGAAAATCTCAAATTAAGGTGGCTTGGGTAAGACCTTAATTATGACACCTTATCTATAGTGAGGAAGAGTGATTGATGAATATATCTGGCTATTGCTGAGGTGTAAGAACATGCGACATATATTATCATCAATTTAAGGTGTAATATTGAAACCTTAAATCCGTACTTCATAATACGCACAACCAGGGTAGCCATCTTTCTGAGGAATTATCAGAGGAATGATAATCTCCGACCTTTTGTGACAAAAATGGTATAAATAACGTCTCTATTTGTCTATCCTTCAGTGAGTTTGAAGTATTTAGATTCAACAAGATGTTGGGTATGAAACTATAAACACAAGATAATCTATGATCACTCCATACACTCTGAATACAAGTCCATTATTAATTCCGACAAGATATTCGAATTCCCCTAGTCCTAAGGAGTATTTTGATATACGTAAATAGCCGTTACAAGCTCAAATAAATAACATGCAATAAATATATAAACAAAAACCAGGCTAAAAAGTGTCGTTGCTAAGAAGAGATCCGAAATCGTAGTTATCAAAGCTGCCCTCAAAGGGGTTCTTGAACTCCGGAGAAGCAGTCTCAGAGTTGACCACAGTGTGAGTTTCAAGAGTAGGCTCCTCTTCCTCGTCAGATTCGTCATCAGATTCGTCATCAGATTCTTCATCAGACTCTTCGTCAGACTCTTCGTCATTCTCTTCAGTCTCCTCAAACAGAGCATTAACTTCATCATCGTGCTCCTCCTCAAAGAGAGCATTAACGTCATCATCGTGTTCCTCATCAGACTCGATCTCCTGAACCTCTTCAACCTCAATAGCCTCCAAAGCCTCATCAAAGAGAGCATCAAGCTGCTCATCAGAGATGTCTTCAGAGACCTCAGGAGTGACAGTCTGCACCACCTCCGGAGAAGGAGTGTCAAGCTGAGGGTTAAAGAACTGAGTACGTTGAGCTGTAGGTGCCTGAGAAACAATGTTCAGAAAAGGCAGTTGAGTGAGCATGTTCATGTCTTCGTACTGAGGAGAGGGGATAGACTGGATAGCCTGGGTCTCCAGCACAGACTGAACCTGAGTCTCCTGAGTCTCCTGAGACTGAACACACAGCCTCTTCTGAGACACAGTGTTGTCTTCCTCAATCACCCGCTTCTTGGAGTTTCTGGGGTTGTTGGGGGTCAGAATCTTGCCGCCTCGTCGATCCTGCATTTCCTTTCGGATATGGGCGTCCTGGTGTCGGAACCACGTGGTCCATACAGTACCCACTTTCTTGATGTACAGATGGACGTACTGGTTGCACTTGGAGCACCAGCCCTTGAGTTTCTGGGACTTGGGATCGAGAATAACGCCAGCAGGGAAGGGATAGAGCGACTTGGTGACGGCTGAAATACCATGAACTGAAGTCTGATGGTTGGCCCAAGCGTGGTTTCGGGTGTTGTACCACTGACCACAAGGACCACAGTACCGTTCACCTCCGTCTCGTTCGTTGCCTCCAATCAGGTTTCGGTACCATACGGAAGAGTAGACGTCGTCCTTGTGGGTCTGAGAGTACCGGTACAGGTGCTTGTCTTCATCATCATGCAGCTTTTCCTGGACAGAAACGTCAAACAAATTGGAGTAGGGGTTGGGGTAGGTGGTCAGAAGGATGTCTCTAGTGGCAGCAGACTCGCACTGGATACTAGCATAGTCCATGTTGATTCTGGACATGAGCTCGGTAGCCAGAGGTAGGTCACGGGCCGCATAAGGCATGCAAGAGTGGAGATTGGAGCAAGGAGTGATGTTCGAGAAAGTGGAACAGATGGGGTTGGAGGGGGCAGAAGAGGAGGTACAAGAGGAGGAAGATGGCTCACAATGGTCAAATCCAGTAAAAGACTCAAAGCCAGACTGGTAGGTATCCTGAACAGACTCGGTGAAAGTACCAGAGTAAGTGGGCTGATTCTGAATAGGGTACTGAGTCTGGTAAGTCTGAGGGTACTGAATGTTCACACCATCCAAATAAGACTGAACATAGTCAGTGAAAGGAACCACAGGCTGGACAATGGTGCCAGGGTGGAAGGGAATGGGCTCAATTGAGTACTCCTCCTCAATAGCCACAGGGCCAAGGAGAAAGTCGTACTCGGAAGTGTTGGTGTTGGCAAAGTTGGACATATTGGAGAACGATCGCTGTATACCTTTTTACCAGGGGAAAGCGGTTGTTTATATAACAGGTTTTTTCGGTAACGTATGGCGACGGTTTTAGAGCGTTTGGAGGTCATTTGAGCGTCCTTTGTTGTCTGCTGGGTACTCTATGGTGTTGTGCAGATAGTTGCAGAAGGTTGTTTGAAATTAAACTAAGATGGTGGTATTAAGGGGTGGGTTTAGTGAGACGAGAGAGCACTCCAGTGTCATCTTTAGATTGTTTCAGCAGCTGTGATGCGATATTTTGAACTGTTTTAATCGAAGAAATAGTTACAAAACTTGCCTGGCTCAGTCTAAGCGTATGCCTACGAATAGTATGGATTGAGACAAAGAGAAGTTCTTTAATGAAGTAATATTAAAACAGGCATAAAACAATCTCACAGACAAAGGAAGAATGCGATAGTCTATGTGCCTGAATATGTCAAGTCCATGCAGGTACCCTCATGAGGTACAGTGTTTGCTATTATTAGCAATTCCATACAGTATCATGTTGTAGTCTATGGCAAAACACTGTTCTATTGTACGCTGCTAAGGACAATATCAGGTTCATTCTATGCAGGTACCATCATCTGAGAACATAATATCTATATATTAAGCTACCAGGCGTGATATCATGTTCTATTGTATGCAGGTACCTCATATGAGAGTATTAAACACTGTCCTCACTTGTTTTATGGGGCAAGGTACAGTCTATTGTATGCTCCAAGGTACATTCATTTCCACTCTCATGCCACTAAACACCTGGTAAAATATAGTACCTCAGTATAGCTCAGCTGATACATGAATGAATTTCTTGGTGAATACAGGCATAATTCTTCAGCTGTCGCCTACTCACCTTCCCACTTATATTTAGCCATAATAGTAGCCTAGGTCTAATCTATGCAAAACTCCAAATTACTATCTCCTACAGTACTAGTACACACCCTCTTTGTTCCGAAGTAGTCCTGGACCATTTTCTCAAAGTCCAGATCGTACGGTTTTTTTGCGGGTAGTTCACCTTCCTCTTTTCCTTCTTCTTCACCACACGTTTGCAAGCTTTTCCTGAACTGGGCTTGTGTATGTGTACATCCAAAGCATTGCAAAACAGTATCGAGGCTCTGTCTATCATAATTCTGTGGAGAGCCTCAAAGTATTCTGGATTCTGTGCATCCAGATACTCAGTCTTATTAGTTGCACTGAAACAGGGTGGATTTCTTCATACACCTTTTTGAACTTGTCCAGCAGGTCCCAGGGGTTATCAGTGGTGTAAAACGAGGCTACCGGTAGTTGAATGTGTCGTTTCAAATAAATCAGGTACTTGAAATTTCGAGCTCCGACCATCTTCACAGCATCATGTACAAGATCTCCAAACTTTGGAATGAGTGCAAGAAGCGCAGTTGCTCCAGAGCTGTCAGAAACTCATCAAACTCGTAAGCTGAGGACTGTGATGCCCTCAAGGAGCTCTGCTTTCAGATCCATAAAAGTGCTTTCTTGGATCAGAACTTTCAAGTCATGATTTAGTGGTGATGCCCCAGATAGAGCAGCAACGTCATTCTTTGGAAATACGAGTCATTCTCAGCCAACGCAACGTCTGTGCACCTCCTTTAGGCAGAGATAAAGGTGTGGGGGTCACTACATATTACTTAAGAGTTTGTTGATAAGCTAAGTAGTGTCAACTATTAGCCTATAACAAGAGCTTACAGAACACACCCTCTCAACAGCGCTACGTACCTTCCACGACTCCCAAACTGCTTACACAGTATCATCCACCTCCCTTTTCCCCTGGTGTACCTCTCCACACACCTCACTCCAAAATTACGCATCAAACCAGTGCGCAAATCCGTATGCATGAAGCCGTATCTGGAGGTCCGTAGAACTAGACGGTTATACAAGCTACCGAGGTTTAAACTAGCCGAAGCGGTAGTATACGTGTCGGAGATACTAGTATCAGCCTGCTTCCAGTTTCCATGACATTTTCACATGGCCAATGAAGTACCAACATATGGGTGTCAAAATACTCCTAACGAAGAGACGGTTTTAGCAGTACAGCTCATATTATCACAGCGTTACTATTTCCCAAGTTATAATTGAATTTCTATAAAAATAAAATTAAGGTTGTGGCAGTATCGCGAAAAAATCAATTAAACACGTAACGCGACGCGCAACACTATGGAAAAGAAGAAAATCCTTGACACATTCATAAAGCTCCGTGAGGAACTGGAGAAGTTCAGCGATTCTTGCACTCAACAGCATGAGCGAATGATACATCAATTTGAAGATCTCATACCCGATCTACCTCCTTTCTCATCCAACGAAGACTGTCTAAAGGCCGCCAAAGAGTTTTCAGACCGGTATCAGCAGCTTTTGAAGGAGCTCCAAGGTCCACGAAAAGAGATGCAGGCCAGGCAAAACGAAGCAAAAGAACTTTATGACTCTAACAGACATGTTCTCACAGATTCAGATAAACGGGAACTCAACTCACTTTGGACCAAGTGTACTAAGGGTCTGCCTCAGTATTTGGGCTGCGATGACCACGAATTGATGCAAGATATGGCCCACAAAATGATGGAGGGTCAGCATGGACACTCCAGACTGTTTTTGAAGTACATCGACACTACCAGCCACTTGGATAGAGTCAAAACTAGACCAGAAGTGCAAATCGAACCGAAAGTGAACTTCGAGTCACGTGCTCTCCCTGTTGAAATCTCAAGCATGGTGTATTCACACTGTGATCTGCTCACGTGCACCAGACTGCGAACAGTGTCTTCAGACTGGTACTTTGCCTTCCACAACTCTGAGTCAATAATGCAAACGAAGCTCAAAGACAGATGCCCCTTCATGTATCCCGAAGGCGAAATCCAGATCTGGGCAGACTGTGTGTTGGTTTTTATGGCTCGAGTAAACAGCAAGAAGTGGAGACCTGTGAAAAAACCGGGCAATAAGCGTCCAGAACAAAAAACTGTCCACCATAAAGTCGTCGCAAAAGAGATACGAGCAGATGACCAGTTACCTGCTGGTTTTGAGGTGCTCGATAACGTGTCGGAGGATCTGGATATCACGTTTCCTTGTACTGAATACGAAAAATCTGTAATTCTCAACCACCATATCATTGTGCGTGAGGCCGAAAAAGAGTGGATTTTCCCACGGGACAAACCTCTGCATGACGACAACGCGTTTCAAAGCCCAGGAAGATCAAATTTGTTCGAAGTTGGAAAATTCCTGGTCAGAACTACAACTGTACAGCTGGGCAACAAAATGATCGTAGAGCTATACGACAGTCACAGCCAGAGATTCATCCAATATGGCGATGCTACTACAATAAGGCCTTGTGCACTGTTCGGTGGACTAACATGGTGGTTGGTTGGAGATGGTTGGCTAGTTCCGTCTTTTCTAGATCTGGATAACCCGGCTGTGGTTTACGTTGATAGAAAAAGAGCCATTGAGTTGAAGAGAGCAGAGAGTGAAAGAACGAGATATGTCGGTTATTCCTCGCAAAACAGCCGCCATAACAGCCAGTTTCTCGTCTTGTATCAGAGGTTTGAACTGGGTGTTGGTGGTGGAGAGGCACAGTTGGTCGATTTTGGTACAGGTAGTGTGACGGTTGTGCGTGTTCCTCGGATAATGAAGGATGGAGATGGATTTATTGAAAAGTATGTCGCCAAGCACAGGCCTTTCGAACTTGTTCATGGGTTTATAGGGGATACTTTTCATGTATTGTACCGTAGTATGGGAGAAAATCGATTTTGAGAAATTGCAAATAAAACAAGGAGTATTGAATATGCCATTACCGAGTCCCTTCTACGAAATGCACTTTTCAGATTCTTGAAAGAGTACTTGTACATGGTACTGTAGGTGAAGTCATGTGCCCAAGTGGCCTACATATAGGTCCTACTATAGACCTTCAAAGGGTCATATCGGAATAAAAAATATACTCTCTTGTTCACCGGAATTTGGGCTACATTCTGACATACTCCGTGTTCAATTCTTTCAAAAATATTTCCACTTCACTTATTTATTCGAATTAACGAGCCGCACGGCTGGGGGTGCTGTTTTGGAACTTCAGATTGGGGCTAGAAGTTAAGCTACAGGAAATCTGAGAGCATAGTCGTGATCCTTGAGAGCTGGTGAGTACACTGGTGTGGTTTGTTTTTGTCTAGCATGAATATTGAGTGAGCTATGGTGGGAGGAATCTACTTAACTTTCCCAAGTTTAATATAAATATCTTATCTATGTACAGGTCACTTCTTGTAGTAACAAGTCTTATGGTAAGGAGTGTACCGCTTCATGAGCTGCTGATGCTCATGGTAAGACCTGGAGGGCACATACAGTGGCTTATGTACAGGAATGGGGATAGGAGCCGGTCTGAAAAACCATGAATGATCAGTCTTGTGATCATCATCATCAGCATCACTCCAGTCCTCGGGATCAGAATGCTCAGAGGCCAAGTGTTCATTCTGACGAACAGAAACAGATACAACTTGAGTAGCAGTAGAAGTGGTAGGCTTGGAGATGGCCTTATCGAACGAGTAGGACAGAGAATACGACTCTCGTTTGATCCCTCCTACCTCGTAAAAGCTCTCCTTGACAACAGGAGTGGAGACCTTGTCTACATTCTTCCACTGGTGAATGTAAGCCACAGAAGAGCCCGTAGAGTGAGTAGAGTGAGTAGAAGACATGTGGTAGATTCTTAGATGATTAGAAGAATGGCTACAGGTATATATACAGGTTTTACAAGTGTTCGATTATGGGTATGAATTCATTACCTGGACTACACTATGGTAACTATATGGTCCAGGTTGAGTACGATAGAAGCGTCCAATTGAAAATCGGAAAAGAGCATCTTCATCCCCCAATTCAGGAGATTCCAACCATCCAATTTATATTCCGCCAGCTCACCTATAGCACCCCCTAACCCACATCTCCTCATAACCTATGCCACACTCATAAAACTGCGCCCTGCTTAAAATGAAAGTTAATGGACGTAATTCTACCTACCATAGCATACCCTCGTTGTTTTATGGACCTGCCTGGTGCCTGGTGCCTACGATACTACTCTATGGAATAAAGTTATCTCTGCATAATCTATGCTTAATCTCCCACTATATGAATGCTGACTAAACTAGCTCTTCTGACCCTAGACAGCTGACTAATCACCCATACACTTATGTAAGCATCTGCCCACCCTCCTTAGCACCAACTTTATCCCTTAATCCCTTAAAGCCGATACTTCAGCAAACTTTGTCTAGATAAGCCATTGAGTCAGCTTCTCTGTAGTACTACACAACCATTGCATCACGTGAGCTACAACCCTTGTCTCACGTGTGCCACAACCCTTACCTCGGAGCCACAACCCTTTCATCACGTGATCTACAACCCTTACCCTGTTAAGCAGTCTTTCTTTTAGTCCCTGCTCTAGCTCCTTAGGCCGTATCCATTCGATAAGGGTGCAGTTGCCGAATTGAGGTCGGTCTAAAAGAGGGTTGATCACGTGACGCGCGTTTCCAACAAGCCCTTTTTTAAAAATTAATTTTCGTCCAAATCTAGCTACTTTTTGCCTTCCACTAGTAACGGTTGGTTTTTTGACAGCTGCTGCTAGTGTTATCGGATAGAGCACATGTACCATCTCAAGAAGACTTGTTTTTTTCAATCTAGCACATCTACAACAAAGTGTGATTTATGTCATCTATGACTGTATCTCACCTAACGTCCATGGTGAGACATTTGTGTACATGTATACGGGCGATCGAAAGCGAGCTAGACGAAAAAGCAAATCAAAAAAAAAAGAAAAGAAAAACCGAGCTAACGTATAAACCGATTGTCAAGGTTTGCGGTATCCGAGCGCAAGTGGTTACGCTTATTCGTACGGCTTAAACGGTTATATGAAGATATAGACACTTGAGTGTAGATCAAAGGTGTTTTTCTCTTGGATTTCCAAAAGCTGTCTCGAAGGAAAGATTTTCAAAGACAGTAAAAGGCTGAATTGGAGGGCTGAATTGGAAGGCTGGTTTGAGCAATATGGACGACATCTTGGAACAGCCCTTGATAAGTAATTAGTTATGGAAGCTTAACTGTATATAGAGACCCCCCACACAGAGGGAATAGGAATATCAGCCAATTGAATAGAGACATGGTTAATATAACACCATTGAAAGATTGCCCCCACCCGTACGATGCGGCAACTCTAAGTATTTTCGTTTCTGGCTAAAAATTGAACTTTTCTGAGACTGTCCCCACAGTGCTTGTTTTCTTAGTGGAAGTTAAGAGAGCTTAGATCACGTGACTGGCACAGTTCTCATAAATAAGCCAGTATCACACCATCGCTGCTTGTTTTAATACACTACAAATATTGTAACTCGAGGCGTCCTACAAGTAGCCATGTGCCGAGGCAAAAGCACAACTTTACATTGCAATTTGAGAATTGTTTTCCACCGTTACAGCCAGAACACCTCTTTCGCCTTCTCAAGTGCTCAAATCTACACCTTGTTTGCGAAGCGAGTTGCCAGTATAATCACTCTTTCAAACCATGACAGTATAACAGGTACTTGCCATTACCAAACAACATTCAACTCAACCAAGAGTACCTAAACCAATAGCTCCTACATCCAATAGCTCTATTAGGTGCCAATATCTACAAGGCCTAGACCTGTCAATAAGAGCAGCATTCAATGTTCAATGCACAGAAGTTCCATGGAGTCTTAAACGGCCAAGTTTCTTTTTGCAGAGAGCGTTTTGAGACGTTTGAGACGTCTGAGACGCTATTCATGAGCTTGCAACAGGCGTAGGTTTGAGAGATACCTTATCGACTTGCAGGGTGTGAGATATCACCACTTGTGCAGCTTTTACAGATTTTTGCAGCTTTTAACCGATTTGTGAGGGCTAAACACTTGACAGAAGTTTTCAATATTGGGTATTACCATGATACTACCGTAGGGCTAGTTCTGCACAAATATCTAGAACGTTGTGCGGCATTTTTTGGTATTGTCAGTAAAAAGTGAGCGACTTCTTCCAACAAAATCCAATCAGATGAGGGAGATCATTAGCTCTTTTTTGATACCATGAAAGCTCTGATTTTATGTTACATTGACTACTTTTCAGAGGATATCCATTCGGCTGTCAGATGCATCCAAAATAAGGTTCACTCAAATACCACTCAAATGTTTATAAAATATATTCAATTGAGAGGGATTCTTAATATATGCAAACTAATGGTCATATTGAATACTATTTCGCCCTTACTCAACCGTTATCTCTCGGTTACCGGCGGTTAAAACCCTTAAGTAAATCGTAACAAATACGACCATATTTACTTAAAGTACACTAGACGAATATCTCATCTCATAATTCATTCAATACATTCAAAATAGACACTTGTCTCTGCACTACTTGCTAGTGTCAACAACGTACCGGCCGGCAATCTTGCCCTCCTCCATAAGAGTAAACACCTTCTGGATCTCGGACAGTCCAACAACATGGATGGGCGACTTGACCAGACCTCGCAGGAAGAACGACAACGCCTCCTGGGTGTCGGCTCGGTTACCGACAGGAGAGCCCTTAATAGTGACGGCTCGAGCGACCTGGGAGAAGATGGGCGACTTGACCACAGCTCCGGCAGGCAGACCCACCAGCACAACGGTTCCAACGGGTCGGATGTACTCGAGAGACTGGTTGATGGCAAACTCAGACACAGACACGTTGATGACTCCGTGGGGGCCACCACCGGTGATCTCCTGGACCTTGGCCACCAGGTTCTTCTCCTTGGCAAAGTCCACAAACACCTCAGCGCCGAGCTCCAGGCACATCTTCTCCTTCTCCTCGGTGGTGTCGATGGCCAGCACTCGGAAACCCATGGCCTTGGCGTACTGCACGGCCAGCGATCCGAGTCCTCCTCCTGCACCCGTGACGGCCAGCCAGTCACCAGCCTTTCGTCCAGATGTCTTGATGGCCTTGTAGACGGTCACACCGGCACACAGAATGGGCGCCACCTGGGACAGATCTGTGCCCTGGGGAATATGGGCCGCCTGGACAGCATCGGCAAGAGCGTACTGCTGGAAGGTACCGTCCATGGTGTAACCTGAGATCTGGGCCTTCTGACAGTTGGGCTCGTAAGCCTCCTGGCAGAACTCGCAGGTGTAACAAGCCTGGTTGATCCACTTGATACCGGCGTAGTCTCCAATCTCGAAAGTGGTGACATTCTTACCCTTGGCGACCACGACACCGGCTCCTTCGTGACCTCCAATGAGAGGCAGCTTGGTAGGCAGAGGCCAGTCTCCCATCCAGGCGTGGAGATCAGAGTGGCACACTCCCGAGTACTTGACGTTGACGAGAATCTGGTGGTCAGCAGGAGTAGGCACGGGGACGTCTTTGTACTCCAGAGGACCTCCGGAGGTCTCAAATACGATAGCTTTCTGGGTCTTGGGGATTGACATGTTGAGTGTGGTGGTGTGTGTGGTGGTGTATGTGGTGGTGAAGTTGTGGTGTTTGAGTGTGTTTGTGTGTTGAGTTTTGAGTGAGGAAGAGGCTTCTTATATAGACATTGATATAATTAGGAGTTGAAAAATGGGGATATTAAGATTTCGGTTGTAGATACACCTGACATGCTATACAGATTATTCCTGCAAGATGTGACATATTCATACAGCTGAAAGGTGAAGAGACAATGAGACAATGCAGCAATTGGCCATTACAAAGTCACTCACACCCTCACTACCACTCAACCACATCCACTACCTCCTACCCCTCAAGGCAGCCCCACAAAGAATGCAGAGTCGGCCGAGATTTCTGGGATAACGCAGAAACACAAATGCAGGCTGGAAACTCGCCCGAAACCCTAACTGCGGCGTTTGCCAGCGTCTGCTGCATGAATTGTATGCATGAACTGCTTGTCTTGGCTGGGAAATGGACTGTTGAGTGGTGCTTTTGAGCTGCATGTCGACCCCACATTTCGACGATGAACCTTAAACGGTTTAGGGTTGTGTGGAGGAGATGCGATGCTATAAGTTCCTATTGAGGGTAAACGGATGAATGGAGTGTCTCAAACAATGCCAGAGTTTGAGTAATGACAATACACATTTTTTCGCACCCAAATTCGAGCTAATTGCTCATACTTCACTTTGCTGTGCACGTACATGCAGCTGCATCTCTTATTCGGTTTATCCTGCAACGTCTACTAATCTGATAATTAGAGTGGGGTTTCAATGATCCGTCCTTCAGCCATGGACCAGCGGATGTGGTTTATCTTGCAAATCCCTGTTTTCACGCCGGCTTCCCCTTCTGGTACACCACATATACGACCCACCCTTCCCTTGTCGCCCCAGCAGCTTGCCTCAGAACTCCAACAAAGAATAGGCTTTCACTCAGGTGACTGACAGAAACTAGGGCTTCGGAATCTCGGAAGAGGCATGCAAGTATACCAATCGATCACTCGAACTGCCCCACACTGGACTACATACAAAATCATTGATAACTTTATAGGGTATTATTTTTGAACCACACTTGTAAGGATTGAACTGGTAACAGTAGTTGACAAACAACGATCTTCTAAATATATCCTGTTAGCAACACAGAATTGGCCACTATACACCTTGTAATCCACTCAGAACCCAATCACATAGCCAATATCCCCTTTTATTACCGAATTAGTCATCTAAACCCACCCCAAGTGCGTCCACACACGCCTCGTTTCCCACCTTCCGCAATAGTTTAGTGGCTAGAATTTCCGCCTGTCAGAAAACGTTCAGCACGCGGGGGACCGGAGTTCAATTCTCCGTTGCGGAGATCGTTTAACGACGTATTTTTTTGCCTCCCATTTGACTGGTCATGTCTTGTTCCTTACTTAGGATTAAACCTCCTAAAAATCATCACCGTTTAAAGTTTAGGGGTTTCTAGGAGATGGGAGATATGAAAGACCTGAAGAAGCACGAATATCACCATACTGTATATACTGGATGTGCAATACTTTTGAACATGTGTTGGTAACTCTTGATACATTTCTCTCAATTTTTTTTTTTTTTTTTTTTACTGAGAGGGTAATATGGAAGTAGAGGTTCCAGTAAGAGGGTTACAACTAGCCACCAGACCATTTATTAACTGACCGGAAGTTTGCCATACGTTGTTCTGAATTTATACAACTTCTTGTACAGAGGCAGCAATGGCATCATCCTAATAACGTCATAGTCACGCGTACAGAACAGATTAACAGCAAATATACTTCCTACTACCCTCTAAATACTCCATCTTCATCTTTGAGCTCTGTAGTTCCCTTGAAATATTTTATCGGTTCCAAATATTTTCATCGGTTCCAAAAATATCAAAAAACCCAGCCAAAAGTGTTCGCTGGACGTTTGCCCCATTGCAAAAGAAAATATGTCGCTCCGGTAAGGCACATACCCGTTCTCATTGTCAGCGACAACTTTGAGATGACGTACCGTACGTGGTATTTTTTTTGGCTTTTTATTTAGTGGAAGCTATCCCTACAAAGTCTAACAAGAGCACTTTGGGAGATATATAAATGGGGGGTTTGGCAGATGACTGCTGAAGGATTTAGCAGTCGTCCTTANAATTTTTTTTTTTTTTTTTTTGAACTGAGAGGGTAATATGGAAGTAGAGGTTCCAGTAAGAGGGTTACAACTAGCCACCAGACCATTTATTAACTGACCGGAAGTTTGCCATACGTTGTTCTGAATTTATACAACTTCTTGTACAGAGGCAGCAATGGCATCATCCTAATAACGTCATAGTCACGCGTACAGAACAGATTAACAGCAAATATACTTCCTACTACCCTCTAAATACTCCATCTTCATCTTTGAGCTCTGTAGTTCCCTTGAAATATTTTATCGGTTCCAAATATTTTCATCGGTTCCAAAAATATCAAAAAACCCAGCCAAAAGTGTTCGCTGGACGTTTGCCCCATTGCAAAAGAAAATATGTCGCTCCGGTAAGGCACATACCCGTTCTCATTGTCAGCGACAACTTTGAGATGACGTACCGTACGTGGTATTTTTTTTGGCTTTTTATTTAGTGGAAGCTATCCCTACAAAGTCTAACAAGAGCACTTTGGGAGATATATAAATGGGGGGTTTGGCAGATGACTGCTGAAGGATTTAGCAGTCGTCCTTATAAGTCCCCAATCCCTTGTGATATTTATTACTTGCGTCTTTAGCTCTCAGCCGCATAGTTTGCGCTGGGAAATAGAATTCCAGGTCTCAGTATCCCTGAGAAGGGTCTTAAATCGCTCAAAAGTCGATAACCTCAGTGTAACATCTCATCAAGAGTCAAGTAGCCGTATGGGCCGTACCTTTTCTCTCTCTCGAATGGAACCATGTCAGTATACTTTGTGGGCCGTATTTGATTCAAGAGACTCAGAGTTGTTCCACGAAATCTACAAATTAGAGAAGTTTCTAGTGACGCTTGCAGTCGTAGCGACTGTAGAGCTTCTATGTCACTCAAAAGTTTTCTAAAGAAATACCCTCATAAAACACCCTCAAGCGGCTCTTCAACCGACCATACCTATCCCACCGTACACCGTATTCAAACAGGTACTTGATAAGCACCTCCTCCGATAGTCATTGTCCCTTACTCCGCGCCGTAGTCTGCCTTCTCGTCAAGTTCCGTCTTGTTGGTCTCGTTTTTCTTATTTTTTTCGGTTTCTTGACCAGCATCAATCTTCTTAGCTGTTTTGTCAAGTTGTCATCAGCAACGACCTAGAAATCCTATCGCTGCATACCTGGCAACCTACCCCTTTAAGTACTCGTACGGCTTTTAGATTAGAATGGCAGTACAGCTGAGACAAGAAACTAGGGTCTGGGTAGTAATGTGGATAGTATTAATGTGGCATCTGTCAGTGTCTGTAGTGTCTGTAGTGAAGTTGTTTCTTGGTACTGGGATCTCTTTGTGTCTGTATTTATCACTGATTGATAAGACTGCACAGGGCTCAGAGTTTGAGACATTCGAGTAGGCGGCACACGACCAACTTTGACCGAGCAACTTTGTACTTATACGTTCCTCATCTGGAAAAAACTTGGCTTGTCGGATTTGGACAGTCAAAATCCAGGCGTCTATAAAATAATAATTATTACCCACCCATATTATGCTAATTAGCAAATGGTCTAACCAATACCCCACAGTAAGGCTGGCATCTACGGCATCAGAGCAACTACAGGCACGGTCACCTTGCCTCCTTCTTGGCAGTGCGCTATCTTACATGTTCAAAGCACCCCGGTCCGTATTGGTATCTATACGTGTCCATATGCAGTTGAGTCAAGGTTGGAATTATAAATTGATAAAAAATTAAAAGAAAAAGACAAAGCAAAAATGAAAAAAAATAAAAAAAATATAGACCCAAAGTGGAGAAGATGTGATCGAAACGGGACATTGGAGTCAGACTTCCCCGGCCGTTAGTGTAGTAGGTTATTTGAGGAGTGAAATATTTGGCAACTAGACACAACTAGCACATTACATAAGCCTATAGTTCGAGAGATACTTATTCTAAAGCTACCAAGACTTCTACCGCCAGTACTGTAGCTACTGTACAATAACACATTCCACATAACACCTCTCATCAGCACGACATCGACAGTATGTACATCCAATATACTTTGATCGACAAGCTCGCGTGCACAAGAAGAAAAAAAAGAAAATCCAAAGGCTGTCTTGGACAGACACTGTTCCTGCATTATAGAGCGGGTCTTTGTGTGAGACATAGACAAGCATACAAGGAGGTGGATGTGACTCTGATTCTTACTCAGGAGTATGGAAAGTGTGGGGCAGTGCTTTGTGCTTGTGTCACCTGTGTGATACTATTATGAGTCGCTTGTCTGCCATAGTAGAGCTAATTAGTACTCTATTAGTACTTGTCTAATTAGTGGTATAAAGACCGGCCCAGAATATCGTCGTTTTAATTCTTTGAAAAAGCTGCACCGAGTCGCCCACCGCCCACCTCCGTATAGCCTGTACTTGCAGAGTTGTGGTGCATGTGTATCTGCATTTCCTGGAGATTGGGTTGAAAATTTGTTACGGCGTTTTCCGATGATTTGGAATAATTCGTATAAATTGCAATAAATTCGGAAAAATAGGGGGAAATTCAAAAATACACAATCTGAGTCCGCACAATCATTTCAACACCTCTGAACTACCCAAACGCCCTCCAATCTCCTCAATTGGTCGCATCATAAACACCACTTGTCTGCTTATACATATGCAAGGCAAGGCTAAATTGTGCGCACACGACAAGTGCACACGACACTGCACACGACCCTCACACGAGTAGCCAAAGTTTATTTTAGTGTGTTGAAAAATTAAAAGAAAAGAAAATTCGGAAAAAAATGCAGGAAAAAATGCAGCTCTTCTGAAAACGCAGCTATCAGTGCAGCTGGCGCTCTCGGATCGTCGGATAGCTCTCTTCAGACTACTGAGCTCTAGTTTGAGAGCTAAAAAGCCGTTAACGCACTGTGGAAATCATTTTTCCTGGGCTAATGGCACAATCGACAGAATATCCATTGTCTGATTGGTGTCGATTGCTATAATCACGGTCTAGAGTGGATTCGTCAAGTAGATCTAAGGATTATCGTACGATTGACTCTGGTGGAGATTTCCATCGTGAAGACGTATAGTTTTCTTACCCTAAGATGACGAATCCTGCGGGTGAAATTTAGATGACAAGTTTTTTTTCGTCAAGATTGGGGTTTCAGCAGCCGTCTTTGCTTTTTGGGGGTTAATCTAATATCTATTCGGAGCTCTGTTCAGCCTCAACCGTTGTACCAGGGTTTATTCTCGCTAAAACAACGTTAGTTGACGCCCGAAGCTTATCTACTTAAACACCTCAACCCTACCGTCTCCCAATCACAGCAGTATATAACCCCACGTGTTGCCCAAAGCAGAGCAAGGGAATTAAAACGGACATTAAAACGACAAAAATGAAATTAAATCGCCTTTAATAGGTACTGAGTCGGGCTGAGTAAGCCCGAAGAAGGCTCAAAGCCGATATGAAATACGGAAATAAGGGGTATCTGTGGAACCACAGGCGTATNAAAAAAAAAAAAAAAAAAAAAAAAAAAAAAAAAAAAAAAAAAAAAAAAAAAAAAAAAAAAAAAAAAAAAAAAAAAAAAAAAAAAAAAAAAAAAAAAAAAAAAAAAAAAAAAAAAAAAAAAAAAAAAAAAAAAAAAAAAAAAAAAAAAAAAAAAAAAAAAAAAAAAAAAAAAAAAAAAAAAAAAAAAAAAAAAAAAAAAAAAAAAAAAAAAAAAAAAAAAAAAAAAAAAAAAAAAAAAAAAAAAAAAAAAAAAAAAAAAAAAAAAAAAAAAAAAAAAAAAAAAAAAAAAAAAAAAAAAAAAAAAAAAAAAAAAAAAAAAAAAAAAAAAAAAAAAAAAAAAAAAAAAAAAAAAAAAAAAAAAAAAAAAAAAAAAAAAAAAAAAAAAAAAAAAAAAAAAAAAAAAAAAAAAAAAAAAAAAAAAAAAAAAAAAAAAAAAAAAAAAAAAAAAAAAAAAAAAAAAAAAAAAAAAAAAAAAAAAAAAAAAAAAAAAAAAAAAAAAAAAAAAAAAAAAAAAAAAAAAAAAAAAAAAAAAAAAAAAAAAAAAAAAAAAAAAAAAAAAAAAAAAAAAAAAAAAAAAAAAAAAAAAAAAAAAAAAAAAAAAAAAAAAAAAAAAAAAAAAAAAAAAAAAAAAAAAAAAAAAAAAAAAAAAAAAAAAAAAAAAAAAAAAAAAAAAAAAAAAAAAAAAAAAAAAAAAAAAAAAAAAAAAAAAAAAAAAAAAAAAAAAAAAAAAAAAAAAAAAAAAAAAAAAAAAAAAAAAAAAAAAAAAAAAAAAAAAAAAAAAAAAACCACAGCAGTACAAAACCACCACAACTACCGGTACTGTACCCTCAACTACTGTATACGACCCACTAGACCAATGGAGATAACCGTAGTCTATCGGACAGTGAGCCCGAGTGTTCGGCCGAGAAGAGATGTCCAAACTTAGCGAGCCCTTCTCTTGGAAATTTGGATTCTCGATAGCGTAAAACGGACATATAACAGAGTTTAGTGTGTGAGCAGCACAGTGGATATTTCCCGGAATACCGTATATGCCGCGATCGACGGTCGCGAGAGCAGGTCGCAGTTGCACCACGATCTGTCTTTTCAGCTTGTGTGGATCTCACCAGTCGCTGCCAAGACGACACTAGTCTCGCTAAGTGCGATTGTGTGTCGCCAAGCCCTGCCAAGCGGGCTATCCAGGCACGTGGGGGCCAGAGCGCTGGTGTCCCTCTTGGGCTAGCTCCAACTTTGCGAAAAAAGCAACGACTGAGTGAGCAGAGCTTATTTGGGCGGGATGCCATTGTATCCGGGGATATGGAGTCTTGGCAGGGCCTTCTTTGTTGCCGCAAGTCGCGCACTCCGCTCTCCCAACGGTTGCAAAGTTATCATGGGGGTTGCTGGACACACGGCGCCCGGAATACGTCTTTGGGGGGTAAGGCGTGTAGTGAATATAATAAAGCCTGGTGAAAAGTGTGCCAACGTTTATCGAAATAAGCAACTGTACGGCTATGGAGAGAGATGTAATGTCGTGGAGGAGTAATCGCGCATAGGGAAGACTGGGCTCTCACTGACTGTGAGACGTCGTGTGACCGTGTGTATATCGCTCAGTCTTCAAGAGCAAAGCAATTCCAGCGGTGCCAAGGGCCTCAGCAGCTCACAGGCCACCCTTACAATAAACATCACTAGCGGAATCTAAAGCAAGCGTACGTGTTAGCTCAAGGTAGCCAATTTGCGCGGCTCAGCCCTATGGTTTAAACACAGACTCGGTACGAGCTGCGATGGTGGACACAAGACGTGTTTCAGCGTGGAGGGCACGGTAGCAAGTGGCGTCGGTTAATGTCCCGTTTCGATTGAAGTAGAGGTCGCGTGCAAATCCACTTGGTCAATCGTTAGACCCCCAACCCCCTCTCCACACTCGATACGGCACACAAAGAGCTGATAACGCCGACGATGCAGGCAGTAAACATAACAGTGCTTCAACAGGCGTCTGGTGGTGCAACTTGTACCGGTCCAATTATTTTTTTGAAAAAAACACCACCTGCCCAATGAGCTGATTGTCAAAGTCATTGTGCAACTCTTCAAATTTTCACATCGCCGTGTGGGGCTTTCGCAATAAAAGGAGCAAGGTTTGGAGCTACAGTATCTACGTTTGAGGGTGTGTCATGTTGGGAATTAGCTTTTCGAGGTGGTGCGCTGACAGCCAATAGATTAGGCACGTTTTCACATTTAGACTCTGGATAAATAGCTTACAGCGCTTACGGTTCACAGTATATGTAGGTTAGAAGACTTTACATTAAACTCAAATAAAAACAGTGTAGAGAGAAGCAAAAGAGATGGGGGGGATTAGACAGACTTCTCCTCCTCGTTAAAGTCGTGGGAAGAGTGCTCCATCTCATGGGGGGGTCGCCACTGGATCTCTCCATGCAGCTCCTCAGACAGCTGTTCCAGCGTCTTTCGCTTGGTCTCAGGGATGAGGAAAGAAGTGAAGAAGCCACACAGCATGAAGAGGGCGAAAATCTCCATGACGTGGTTGAGCCAACATCCCTGGGGCTTTCCGTCTCGCTTACAGTTGTGGTTCATCAGGGTACCGATGACGACCTGGGCAATAATAGCTCCAACCTTACCGGCAGCGGCAGAGATTCCGTGAGCGGAAGATCGGTATCGAGTGGGGAAGACCTCTCCGGGGACGATGAAAGTGGTGGTGTTGGGGCCAAAGTTTTCAAAGAGCTGACAAAGAATGTAGCATGCAAGCAGACCACCGTCGTGGATCTTGTAGTAGCCGAAACCAATGATACAGAAGAGAGCAACCAGGATGAGGAAACCGCCAATCTGAATGGGCTTTCGGCCAATGGTATCGATGGTGACGACGGAGATCCAGTATCCAGGGATGGCTCCGGCACAGACAAGAATCAGGTTACCGATGGAGTTCTTCATCAGGGTGGAGTAGAGGTTATCACCCTTGTCGAAGTGGATAGTCTTAAGAATCTGCGAGTTGTTCAGACCAAGACCGTAGAAGGCAATATCCAGGAAGAACCAAGAACCGGCTGTTCCAAGCAGAATCTTTCCGTGCTTCCACTGGGAGAAATGCTTGACAAAGTCCTTGAAAGAAGCCTTGGGGGGAGAGTAAGCAGCCTGCTGGGTGGCAAGGGCATCAGCCTTGGCTCGGAGAGCCTCAATGTCGTCGGCGTTGTCGGATCCGTCTCCGGAAGTGTCACCGTTGGTGTACTTCTCAATGTCCTTCTGGGCCTTTTCGATATCTCGAGAAACATCAAAGGTGTATCGGGGAGTCTCGGGAATGGTCAGTCGGAAGTAGAGAGCGGCCATGGCAGGAACACAACCCCATCCGACGAGAATTCGCCACGACATGTCCAGAGCCCGCTGGCACTTGTGGCCACAGTCCTTGGCGGAGTGGGCATCTTGGAGAGAGTTCTTGAAGCCGGCCATGCAACAGATGGAGACAATGGCGCCCATGAGCTGACCCCAGCCCTGGTTGGCGAACACGGCGGCCATCATGGCACCTCGCCATCGGGTGGTGGCAAACTCGGAAGTGATAATGGAAGACAGAGGGTAGTCACCTCCGATACCGATACCCATGACGATTCGCCAGAAGGTCAGAACGGCAACAAAGTTGATGGCCTGAGAGTGGCCGGCCATACACTGAGAGATGGTGGCTCCGATCATGAGCATGAGCTCGGAACCGTAGATTCGCTTACGACCGACGATATCGGCGAGAATACCGAAACCAAACTGGCCAATGACGGTACCCACAGAGGTGGACACCTTGAGCAGAGTGGAGGTGGAGGTGGGGGGAGTACCGGGTCCATCAATGGTCTGACCCCAGTAGACGTATCCCAGCATGGTGATACCCAGGTTAATAGCGAAAATATCGTAGGCATCGGTCATGAAACCAACACCGGCGACAGTGATGGCTCGGATATGCTCCCAGCCAAAGCTGGCATTGTCAATCTTCTCAAGAGCAAGACGTCGTCGCTCGTTAGGGTCCTCAATGTGGGCAAAGTCGTTGACATAGTTGTGGAAGGCGGCGTTTCCACCCTCGGTCACGTTGTTATCGGCCATTGGAGAGATGTAGGAGCTGTTGCTTGACTGGAAACGGGAGAAGCAGACGTCCACGGTTATATATACACGGCCAGACGCTCTCTCAGCGAGCTGAGAGTTTGCCTTAGTCTTTGGAGTTGCGAGCTACCTAGCAGAGTTAGAAAACGCAAAGTGGGAAAATACGCAAAGTGTAGAGCCTACTGTGAAGGAGCTTCGTACAACTCTTCAAACAGTAATTTGAGTGGGCTACTAAAAAAAAAAAGATTGACAAAAAAATTTCCAACCCGACGCTCAAGCCACGATCCCTCCACCCAGCCCCCTGACTTTGTGTTATTGCTACTCCAGGGGGGGCATCTCATCATCCCAACGGTGCCAAGAGAAAATGACGCATTGGCATCCACTCCTCCCTTTGCACGTGGAGAGCGGTGCAGCTCGCCTTGGCAGCGAAAAAAGAGACGGATGCAAATTTTCCCGTTTAGCGCCCCACGTGGGGTGCTCAATCCAAAATCCGGCCTCTCACCGTGCTACAGAGCCAAATCTTGTGCAAGTTTTTTCTCTACACAGTTGGACCCCCCCCCCTCCACCCTTTAACCTTTTAGGCTATAGATAGCGTGAGATATATTCGGATTTAGGCGTGGAAAAAAAGCCAAACGTTTAAGATTGAACTCTAACTGGGACTGGTGAGTTTGGAGAGAATAAAAAGGGCAAAAAAAGAAAAAGAAAAAAGCGAAGGAAAGAAAGAGAAATACAAAAATATATTCGATTTATTCAAAAAGTATCAAGCACGTTGCACAAAGTTCACGGAAGACGGAAGAGCTCTGCCTGCCTGCTCCCCACATCCACTACAGCTTGGCCCGCTCGGCGTAGACCACACTATCTGCTTTTCGGGCTCTTAGCAACCGACGCAGAATTTTGCCCGAGGCGTTTTTGGGAATGGGCTCGTCTCGAAACACCACCACGCCGCCGTGTAGCCGCTTGTAGGAGGGCACCTGCTGATTAAGCCAGTGTGCCACGTCGCGCGCCGTAGAGTCCTGCGCGTCTCGCAGCACGAGAAAGGCGCGCGCCGCTTCGGTGCCCTTTTCCGGCAGCTGCACGCCAATGACCGCACAGTCGAGAACCTGGGGATTTGACAGCAGCAGCGCCTCGATTTCGGCTGGTGCCACGGCCTTGCCCATGGACTTGATCATCTCCTTGGTCCTGTCCACAATGACAATACGGCCCTTGACGTCAATGACAGCCACGTCGCCTGTTCGCAGCCACTTTCGGTGGTAGTGGGGCACGGAGGCTGCGTCCGAGGCGTCAACAAAGGACTCTGCATTGGCCAGACAGTTGCCATGGTAGCCTGCCATAATAGCAGGGCCCCGCATCCACAGCTCGCCAGAGGGCAGAGGATCTCCTCGCTTGAAGGCGGCGTCGATCTTGTCAGGGTCGGTTTCGTTGTAGGCGGGCTGGTCGGATCCATCTCCACCCACAATTCTAGCTTCAATGTTGCCACACAGCTTTCCAACAGATCGTGAGGCCACGTCGGAGTCCGAAGGGTTGAAGCACGTGGACAGAATGCTCTCTGTCATGCCGTACATCTGTGTGACGGCAATATGCGAACCTACTCGTCGCTTCACGTCCTCGATGACGTTGCCTCCAAGAGGTGCAGCTCCCGATGTGATGAACCGCAGCTTCTGGAGGTGTGGCAGGTACTCGTCCACAATGGGCGACTTTGCGAGCGCAATGATGATGGGGGGAACCATGAAGAAGGAGGTGATGCCGTACTTCTTCTGGGCCTCGAGAACGGCTCGCAGGTCGAACGACTGGTGCACCACGCAGGTCTCGCCGGTGTAGAAGCAGGCAAACAGAAACTTGAAGTAGCCGTAAATGTGGGACATGGGCAGCACCGCGGAGATGACATTGGTGGGGTCGTCAAAGAGATCGGGAGCAACAATGGCCGAGCACTGTGCATTGGAGGTCACGACATGGTGAGTAACACGGACAGCCTTGGGAAGACCGCCAGAGGTGCCTGACGACATGACCAGAGCGGCCACTCGCTTGGCTGCTTCGGGACGAGACAGTCGGAATCGCTGCCGCTGCTTGATCTTGGCAGGGGCTCGCAGCTCTTCCATTGTGATAATGGGGGTGTCCTTGTTCTGGATCTTGAGAGCCTCCTCAGCCTCGTGCTTGAGATCCGCATCACACACAATCAGCTTGGGCTTGACCAGCTCCATCTGATGCACGAGATCTCGGGCCTTGTAGACGGCAGCAGCAGGAGCTACGGTGGCACCCAGATCCAACAGAGACCAGTGAGCAGCAGGCACGTAGATGCTGTTTTTGACGTACAGCAGGACCACATCGCCCAGGTGCGCATCTGCATTGGGTCGGATGGAGTGGCCAATACCAAGCTGGTAGAGTTTGGAAGCAAACAGCTCGACGGTTTGCCATTGCTCTGAGGTTGTCAGGGACTCTCCAGTTTCGGCAGAGATGAACATCTTCTTGTCTTTGGGCTGCACAGGCGCCAGACGCATGAAATCGGCGACATTGCCGTAGAACAGGTTGGCGACGTTTTTGGGCGCCTTGTGGACGATTTCGGGGGTGGATTCTTCAATGGTGGTCATTGCTGGCTGTTGGTTCTTTTACAGTCGTCTCAGTGTAATTATATATAACTGAAAGATAGACATGAGTACCCCACATTTATGCACGATAGGATATAAGGTTTTCCCAACGATGGAGAAACGGAGGAGGTTCGGCGACAAGTACTGGATTATAGAGGTGTGTGGTAAGGGAAATACGCCTGTCACGTGATACTACGTCCCCCCGTTACCCCGGATACCGGCTCTTCCCATTTTTTACCAAATTTCTGCATTTTGCCGCACTACCAAACCAGTCCGACTCGGCTTCGGGTAACAGTGCCAACCACACGAAATAGTTCCAAACCTGCTTTATCGGCTTTGCCCCCTAACCTCCTTGTTCATGTCTTGGCGGGCCCTTGTTCGTCTCCGTTCGTCCTCCGCAGTGCTGCTTTGACGCATGCACACCACTGACCATGTTGAACGAATATGCAGGCATCAAGATGTTTTTCCGAGAATGCCAATGTATTTGGCACCCAGAATTGCTCTCTAATCTCTGGAGCAACTGTCACTCGTTAGCATGACCCCACTTTCCCCTCCCAGCTAGTGCCACACATATTTTGAGTATTTCACTCTCTGGAAAAGAGCGTCAATAGAGGATAATATATATGCCTGCTAATACCACTCTACCTCTCGTACACAAAGTTACTGATTACTCTAACACGCACGGCTGCTTCCCCAACTTTTATGCACTGCTTGGATGATATATAACCCGATAATCGGAAAATTTGGGCATGATCCGATCCGTGGTTACATGACGACGATGCATTGGATTTTCAACCCCCGGTTATTGGCGGTTATAGGCACGCTGGCGCGACGATTGTACTACTGTTAGAATCAGGAGATCAAGGGCTATCTAATGACACTATATAAGACCCCTTAAAACGTCTTTTCATATAAATATTCGGCCCGAATACTGTCTGTTTGAGACCTGGAAATTAGCCTTCCCCTCCTCATCACGCTTGTATCAGTGTCTCAGACAAATATCAACAGTGACGTGCAAGCCGTTGTATTGTGGCTGTATTTTTAAAAGAGACGTCACGTGACCCAAACTTTCCCCCAAAAAATTAATATTCACGGTTCTGATGATCCTGGCTCAGTATTATTACAATTCTGTATATATCGCCAACTTTACATGCATAAAATGGGTGTTTTTTTTTTTTTTTTTTATCAGCCATCTGAACGACGCCCAGTGACTTGAACTACCCACAGTACATCATGGGCTTGCCACAGACGACTTGCCCATGGCATTTGGGGTCCACTAAAGCCATGGACATAACGCATTGCGTTTCAAAACCAGTCTAAAAAGAAAACATGATGCACGCTGGAAAAAAAAAAAAAAAGGG
>ULGX01000020.1:73434-85120 GCA_900519075.1 Yarrowia bubula | reverse complement strand
ACAAATATCAACAGTGACGTGCAAGCCGTTGTATTGTGGCTGTATTTTTAAAAGAGACGTCACGTGACCCAAACTTTCCCCCAAAAAATTAATATTCACGGTTCTGATGATCCTGGCTCAGTATTATTACAATTCTGTATATATCGCCAACTTTACATGCATAAAATGGGTGTTTTTTTTTTTTTTTTTGATCAGCCATCTGAACGACGCCCAGTGACTTGAACTACCCACAGTACATCATGGGCTTGCCACAGACGACTTGCCCATGGCATTTGGGGTCCACTAAAGCCATGGACATAACGCATTGCGTTTCAAAACCAGTCTAAAAAGAAAACATGATGCACGCTGGAAAAAAAAAAAAAAAAGGTGCATTAGTGGCGTCTTCTCACCGTTCACTGTACAGTAGTTTGAGACGCACAGCCTGGTAGTCCTGTCAGCCGATCAGGGAGCGACAACTAGTGTGGAATGACGGAGAGATGTTGAGGTTAGCTGCATGGTCTGAAGGAATTATAAGTCCGACGATAGCAAAGATAAGCAAATATCAAATATCGTAATCAATAACATACAAGTAAAGATTAGCAGCTATTGAATCTTGCTTCTCGATAAGACCTGTCAATGCTGTACTTGTTGAACATTGATGCACAGCAGTAGATCAACGGTATTACTGTACATTACTATGGCACTAAAATACTGGTACACTACCGAATGCGCTCAACACAACGCTTACTACAGCACACTTATGGGTGGTCCACAAGTGATTATGATTCGATCCAAATTAGCCATTGGGTATACAAGTGCATGTATAGATGCACGGACGTTTACATAGTCAACAGAGCTAATGGAGTGTAGTGTATCCTTAGTGAACACTGCTCTTACTGTAAAGAGCGTACGCACGAACGCTTCGCGTTCATGCTCTAGTTGCATCCGGATCGTCCACCGTCTTGATCACTCTTGCTGGGGCTCCTACAGCCACCGAGTAAGGAGGAATATCTCTAGTGACCACCGAGTTGGCTCCAATTGTGCATCCCTTGCCGATATTGACGCCCGGCATCACCTGGACTCCCGATCCGAGCCAGCAGTCGTCTCCCACGGTAATAGGAGCCGCATACTCCACGTGATCTCGTCTCGACTGCACATCGACATCATGGGTGGCAGTGATGAGGTTCACGTTAGGCCCGAGCAGCACCCGATCGCCAATCGTGATGAGAGCACAGTCCAGAAACGTGCAGTTGTAGTTGGAGTAGAATCGCTCTCCGATCGACAAGTTGCTGCCATAGTCGAAAAACACAGGAGGCTCCACATATGCTCCCTTGCCCACCTTTCCCAGCATTTTTTCCAGCAGCTTGGTTCGAGCCTCGGCCAGCTCATCAGCACTGGCGTTTTCCGGAAAGAAGTCGTTGTATCGCTTCTGTGCCATTCGGATGTTGTGTCGTGCAGTCACTAGTTCGGGTCCAGAGTCCTGGTAGCCCATAGACGAGATCATCTTGTCGTACTCGTCGCCATGCAGCACATTGTTGAGTTTCTTGGAGGCCGCGATTTGTTCCGGATCAAGTTCAAATTTCCGAGCGAGAGGCATGGTGATGATGACGTGGAAGAGGTTGGTGGATTTGGCTTCATGTGCATGGTTGATGCAGGTGTGGATGATAAGGTGGTAGTTAAGCGAGACCAGTGATGTGTATTTATGGAGAGCAGAGAGCAATGCCCAAGGTCGTGAAAGATAGGTACGGATAAAGTTGTAGTGGCGCTAAAATGAGAGCATTGCGAATGTGCTTATTAGCTTGGTTAACTCCACGATATGTGCAGTTGTTACAATAAATGCTTGTTTGGTTTGGACTTGTATTTGCTTTTAGGACTGTTTGTAACTATGGTGAGACAGAGCCCAATGTGAAACAATAGACGCGATTCAGAAGAGAATATAGGCAATTGCAATGAAAACACAGCATTGTCAATTGCTGATACAGTGGTCCTTTTTCTGTTTTTTTTTTTTTTTTTTTTTTTTTTTTTTTTTTTTTTTTTTTTTTTTTTTTTTTTTTTTTTTTTTTTTTTTTTTTTTTTTTTTTTTTTTTTTTTTTTTTTTTTTTTTTTTTTTTTTTTTTTTTTTTTTTTTTTTTTTTTTTTTTTTTTTTTTTTTTTTTTTTTTTTTTTTTTTTTTTTTTTTTTTTTTTTTTTTTTTTTTTTTTTTTTTTTTTTTTTTTTTTTTTTTTTTTTTTTTTTTTTTTTTTTTTTTTTTTTTTTTTTTTTTTTTTTTTTTTTTTTTTTTTTTTTTTTTTTTTTTTTTTTTTTTTTTTTTTTTTTTTTTTTTTTTTTTTTTTTTTTTTTTTTTTTTTTTTTTTTTTTTTTTTTTTTTTTTTTTTTTTTTTTTTTTTTTTTTTTTTTTTTTTTTTTTTTTTTTTTTTTTTTTTTTTTTTTTTTTTTTTTTTTTTTTTTTTTTTTTTTTTTTTTTTTTTTTTTTTTTTTTTTTTTTTTTTTTTTTTTTTTTTTTTTTTTTTTTTTTTTTTTTTTTTTTTTTTTTTTTTTTTTTTTTTTTTTTTTTTTTTTTTTTTTTTTTTTTTTTTTTTTTTTTTTTTTTTTTTTTTTTTTTTTTTTTTTTTTTTTTTTTTTTTTTTTTTTTTTTTTTTTTTTTTTTTTTTGTCTTTTTATGTGAAACAGTAATTAAAGTAGTAGGTACCATCAACGGAGGGTACCCTCCGCGGTATAAATAACATCCAGTACAGTTCTTGGACCGGTAGAGCTTAGTAAAAACAATAACCTGGCTTATGGTTCGTGTTTGAGACATTTCTTCACTCCAGTTACACTTTGGTTAAGCTTTTGGGAGGAGTGAAGTAAATTTCAAATGTCAAGTAATAGATGAACTTTGAAGGGGTATAGCTTGGAATTTTTGTAGTGGCATGACCATGAATTATTGTAAATTTTATAATTTTAGGTTTCAACTAGTGTATTAAAAAATTCCCATATCAATGGCATGTCTGGAACGTGTAGGAGAGACCCCCAGGTCACTTTTTTAGTTAGATATTTTGTTAACCTTAAGTAAACACCCATTTGCTAGAAGGTTTAAAATATCCCCGCTGGGGGTTCCCACCGTTGACCGTACTGTACCCACCACTTAGACGCGATTTACAAGAATATACCGGTGCGAGTTGATGAAAATACTACATTCCAAATTGCTGACACAGTGGTCCTTTACCTGATTTGATTTGATTTGATTTTTTTTTTGTTTTTGTACCCATCCAAATTCGAACCCTGCACCCCAAGCTAACACCTCATTGGCATTTATCATGGGAAAGGCAGGCCCTACTGGTACAGCCAACAATCTGCGCCATGAAAAACTACTATGCTGTGCGAGTGGGCTACAACACAGGTGTGTATGAGGATCTGAACACGGCCAGAAACCAGATTCGAGGGTACTCGGGTGGCCAGATGAAGGGCTTCAATATGCGTGACGATGCCCTGGACTACCTCTACGAAAACACCGACAAGACAAAGTACTACGTGCATGAAGACATGATTTTCAGCGATCTGGACGAGTGCAAAAAGTACTGCAGCTCATGGTACGAGTTTTATGACTTGGAAGAAGCCCGAGATTTCGTGTGTGAGGATTATCACGATGGCTACGACGAAAGATTACGTGAAGATCTCTGTTACACAGACCACGAGGGAGACAGGATCTACGAAGTGTATACCGACGGAGCATGCAGCCGTAACGGACAGCCCGATGCCAAGGCTGGAGTTGGTGTTTATTTTGGAGCCAACAACTCGGATAACATCAGCTCAAGTCTTGGAGGCAGTCCCCAAACGAACCAGCGAGCCGAACTGGTGGCTATCAAACACGCTTTACTGACCATTGAGCGTTTTGACGACGAGGAATACTACCAGATCTGCACCGACTCGTCCTACGCTATCAACTGTCTCACAGTATGGTACAAAAAGTGGCAGAAAAACGGATGGGTCAACATGAGAGGGGAGGAGGTTGCTAACAAGAAACTGATCCAAGAAAGCCTGGAACTCATGTCCAGAGACTCCACCAGTGGTTTGATTGGGTTTCGAAAGGTGGACGCACATAGTAACTGTGAAGGGAATAACAAGGCTGATGAGCTGGCTCGTGAGGGTTGTTACAAGTAGTGAAATATTAATTAATTAATGTAGTACGTTTCCGTAAAAATACAGTAACAGCAAAAGTGAAGGACGGCTAGATGATGTTTGTAATTGAACACCACAGGGTCAATTGGAAGTGGTGTTGTAGATACACCACTTCCTATTGTCCTCCCTCAGTTCTTTTATTTATCCTCTATTTTTTTATATTTATTATTTAATTTTCAATATTTATGAAAATTAAGTTTCCGAAAATCGAACGCACATCTTAGCTGTATCACTCTCACGACCTCCTATCCCACAACCAGGCCCGCCCAAGGCAAACCGACACCACCAGGAGATACAGCTCAGCGGTGGCTTTCGACCAACACCAGTTTCAACTTTTTCATCCCACCATGAAAAACTACTATGCTGTACGTGAGGGCTACAACACTGGCATCTACGAGTATCTGGAGGATGCCAGGGACCAGATTCGAGGCTATTCGGGTGCTGAGATGAAGGGATTCAACCGAAGGCTGGATGCAGAAGACTACCTGTACGAATTCACAAACCAAGAAAAGTACTTTGTCTACGAAGACATGATTTTCAACAATGTGGATGAGTGTCAAGACTACACCGGTGACGACGAATGGTTCGAGTTTTACGACCTGGATGATGCACGTGATCACGTATATGACAATGGCTACTACGAGTGTGACGAGAGATTTACCGAGGATCTCTGTTACACGGACCATGAGGGAGACACTATATACGAAGTGTACACGGATGGAGCATGCTGTCGTAACGGACAACCCGACGCCAGAGGAGGAGTTGGTATTTATTTTGGAGCCAACAACCCTGCCAACATGAGTAAACGACTTGGAGGTAGTCCTCAAACGAACCAGAGAGCCGAACTGGTTGCAATCAAGCAAGCATTACTTACCATTCAACGTTTTCAAGACGACGAATACTACGAGATCTTCTCCGACTCGTCCTACGCCATCAACTGTATCACCAAATGGTACAACAAGTGGCAGAAAAACGGATGGATCAACACCAAAGGGGAGCAGGTTGCTAACAAGGAGCTGATCCAAGAAATTCTGGAAATCATGTCTAGACACTCTACCCGTAATGTGATTGGATTTACAAAGGTGGGTGCACATAGTAACTGCGAGGGAAATAATATGGCCGACGAGCTGGCTCGTCAGGGCTGTTACTGACGATTTATGTATAATATGATGTACTATAACATGCATTTCAACAGTGAAGGATTGTAATGATACGCTGTAAGGTCAATTGTAGGTGCCGTAGTTGCTATACACTGGCTATATATCCCAGACTTTTCTTTCCATTTATTCTGATTTTATTCGATTTATCCCAATTAATAAATTTAAATTATTTCACTCAAAATCGATCACATCTCAGCAGCACCACTCGCATGGCCTCCTATCTCACAGCCAGTCCTGCTACAGGAAAACAGCCACAGTCACGAGATAGAGCTCACCGGTGGCTTTCGACCAACACCGATTTCGACTTTTTTCCCCAGTCATGAAAAACTACTTAACATCGCAACTACCGCCACCGGTTACGATGAGCCGCATCTTCATCACTTCCATAGTCCTCATAATTGCCCCACTTATTGTACTCCTCTTCACCCTGCAAGGCTTCACTCAAATCGTACATAGTTTGGTTTGGATAATTCTTCCATTTTCTCTTCATCTCTCTCTTATACCGATCGACCGTCTCTTGGTTGTATCTCCAGGCGTTGAAATATCCGTCCTGGAAACCCGTAAACGTCTCTCCATCACCCCGAACCAGAGTTATCACTCCTGTAGCCAGATCAACGATATCTGAGGAGTGCGTGCTGGTAGGTACATACCTTGACGAGCCCGACTCAAGGTGGAAACGGGCGGTTTCTATCCCGTTAATAATGCGATCGTTTCGGTAGTACTTTTTGCCGTCTTTAAGATCGACAAAAATGGGGACTAGAGAAAAGGTCGCAGTGGGCGATATCTTACTCACCCAAATAAGACCATTATAAATGGAAACAGGACAAGAAGAGGTGTCGCCTTCATAGAGAGGAATCATGGCGTTGGTGTGTTTATCGGAAATAAGAAATTGGGATTTTCTGTCGGGTTCGTGGTTCCCAAGACGAACACAAACAGCATTGGGAAAGGCGTAGTTACTCATTGCACGACCCCGTTCTGCGGCGTACTTGAGTCCATGACCCTGTCGAAAATCGGGAAACTCAAGTGGGAGGATGTATATGTCTTCTTTTGATAGGGTGACAATAATGTGAATTGTTCCAAGAGAGACAGAGAGTGAGCTTTTGACGGTAGCTGCATTGATGCCCAAGGTCTCTGGGCTAGGAAGAACAATGGTGGGAAGAGATTTGTCCACAAACGAAACGACAATTTTGTCAGTGTCGACGAAAATCGTTTTTTGCGACACTTTGTCCGTGACAACACTAGCCTCCAAATTAAGCACATCTAGCTTCAAATTATGGCAGTCCAGATCAAACCTGTGATTATCTTTGAGAAGCTGAAAGTCCTCAGGCAACATTTCCTCAATGTCGGCCGAAACAATATAGTTTGTCTTTGCGGCTGGTCCAGTCACCTTTACATCATCAATTGAGTCAACAGCTACCCATTTCGTGTTCCCCAGTCGCCCAACTACCACCAAAGCACAATCTCCCCATGTTTTCAGCTCTGTTCCAACTTCCTCAGGCTCCATCCAGGGGGTTCGTTCAATGACTTTTTTTTTGAGAATTGGTTCGTGCTCATGGAAGGCTTCCCACCAGGATTTACTCACTTGTTTCAGACTCACACACGACTCCAAGTCACAGGCCTCAAACACCATGCCTGCTACATCTAGGGGGACATGTGCAGTGAAGGGCTTGGAGTTGCCAAAATCCAACTCAGGACGTGTTTCAAGAGTGGTATCCAGTAGCACATGAGCAGCAGTGGTTTGAAGAATCTCTTCTTTCACTGCATCACTCTGGTATCGCATATACGCGTTTATTCGTGTCAGCAGCTCGAGTTGAATGATCCGCTCAGGTTTCAGCTGTCTCATCGCTCTTGTCAACGTTGTCCGAGAATCTTTATGCTGTCTAAGCTGATCCCTCTCTCCATCCCGCAGATGTTCAATGGTAATCGGATCAAAGTACTGGTAGCGGTTGTAAATCGCCAACCACTGCAAATCCGGTCGATTGGAATCGTCAATCTCTTCAATCAGGTCCAGATTGGCTACTATTTCAGTCACAGTAGCCACCTCCACGTCATATCGAGCTTTATCCTTATCGTATGCAACCTGAACCTGTGCCAGCATGGCCTCAATTTCCGGCCGTGTGTCCTCAACAGCAGCTGTCAGAGTAGCCACTTGCTCCTGACACTCTTCCACAGTAGACGAAGAAGAGGCGATGAGCTGGCAGTCAGTCATGGCTGATTGGACCATTGAGGTGATCGAGTGAATGGTCTGGGCAATCAGCCTCTCTGTGCGTGCAGTCGGCTGTTCAGTAAGAGCATTGAGCTCCAGTTACAGAGCTTTGACGTTTTGTGCTGGTGTCAAGGTGAAGTCTGGATCAGCTTGCATGTATCAGGTTGTTAACAGGCTGTAATGCATACAGTGTGTACTGGTGTACAGTACATACTGTACTGAAGTTAGAAAGTATAGCTATTCTTTGGGGATGAGACAGGCGATTTTCAGCGGCGACAGTGATGAAGACGACAGCAGATACGAAGATGAGCATGCAATCGAGTGTGGGTGCAAGGGTGGAACGTTCTACGTGTCTCAGAACCGGATTTTCGACGACAAACGGGCCTGGCAAAAGTACACTGGGATGGGATGTGAAGGGTTTTCGTGTTTGAAAGATGCCAAGATGATTTCTCGAATGGACAACCCCCAGTGGCCTGTGGTTGAGCGTTTCAGAGAGGATCTGAACTCCGTGGGTGCTGATGGAAAGCCGGTATATGAGGTTTATACAGATGGATCTCTACTGGGAGGAACTGCTGGCATTGGTGTGTATTTTGGAGAAAACAACCCGGACAATGTTGCAGAGCAGTTTGGACAGGAAGGAGAAACGAGCCAGAGAGCTGAACTGGCGGCAATCAAGGCGGCTTACTCTGTGATCATTGAGCGAAACAATGGTCACAAGTATGTCATTTACTCCGACTCTGAATACTCCATCAACTGTCTGACGGACTGGTACAAGTCGTGGGAGAAGAATGGCTGGAAAACTGCAACTGGAGAAACTGTGGCTAATCAGGATTTGATTAAAAAGATTCTGCAACTGCAGAAAGAGCCGGCCTGTGATGGTAAAGTGGACATTAAGAAGGTCCAGGCACATGGAACGTCCCATGGAAACAACATGGCAGACAAGTATGCCAAGGAGAGAAAGTTCTTTTAGCCTGAGTAGTGAAATTGACGCTGTATAAACCTTTGTTATTGTTTGATGCACGAATATGCAAGATTGTGGATTGAGTTTAAAGGACAAAGGGCTTTCCGAAATACCCATTATAAATGCTGACACAAGGGCAGCCGTGGCAATTAACACGGAGTAAAGTAATAGGAATGTATATAAATCCTTCTATACACTCTTAACCTGTTTGCCACCATACTCTAAAAGAATTGAGCTTAAAAGTGATGGTAGCGAGATGAGATTAGGACCATTGAAGTCGTCGAAAATCGACGAGTATTTTGATACCACATTTGGGCTATTTCTGAGCTATTTGGGCTCGTGTTTTGCACCGGATTGTGAAATTTTCAGACTTTCAGCTCTGAATCCAAACTGTATTTCTGACATTTACCAAAAGCCTACAACTTCTCCACACAACCAGCTGCGAGTAGAACCACCTACTTCTGACAATTAATACTGACCGAACAAGATGTCCGGAGGTGTTCAGAATACGTCTACTTCCTTGAATGTCTTCAGGGAAACTACCGGATACGTCTCTGGTCGGAGCTCACGGACTAATTAAATTGTTTTAATTAGTAGCGCTTTTGTTAAGAGATACTGGTACACATTTGGTCGGAGACTTTCGGACTAATTAAATTCTTTTAATTATTAGCGCTTTTGTTAAGAGATACTGGTACACATTTGGTCGGAGCTCTCGGACTACGTCCTCAAATCTCCTCCTTACAGAGGTATCATTAATTTACATTAGGGAGAATGCCCTCGCTCAAAACAGAGCTACGAGGACGGGAACCAGTAAGGCTGCTGCTGCACCGGCAACCTTGGAAGCTCCGTTGGCCTGCTCGGGCACCAGAGTAGTAGGCTGCTGAGAAGGCAGGGGCTGGGCGGAGTAGACCGGGGTCACGACAGTGTTGTTGGAGTACTTGGGGGTTTCAACGGCCGGGGTGCACTTGGTGCAGATGGTCAGGGTGACGGTGGACTTGGAGGTGACGGTGATGGTGGAGCCCTCGGAGTTGACAGAAGTGACGGGGCAGTCGGTCACGTAGACGGTGACGAGGTCAGTGAGAGAGGTTCCGTTGAGGTGGGTGGGGATGATGGGGGTGGGCTCAGTAGTCTTAGCCTCAGTGGTCTTGGCAGCGGTCTTCTCAGGCTTGGACTCGGTCTTGGCAGCGGTCTTCTCAGGCTTGGACTCGGTCTTGACAACATCAGTAGTCTTGGCAGTGTTGTCAGCCTTGGCAGTACACTTAGGACAAACAGTCTCGGTGACGGTGGACTGAGTGTGGGTGATGACGGTGGATCCAGCCAAGTCGGTGGACGTGACGGGGCAGTCGGTGACGTAGATGGTCACGAAGGACTCGGTGGAGTTGGAGGTGGAGTTGGAGAAGGTGATGGTGGAGTTGGACTCGATCTCGATTTTCTCGGTGACCTTGTAGGACTCAGCAACGGGGGTGGAGGCAGCAGGAGTTGAAGCCACAGGAGTGGAAGCTGCGGAAGCAGCAGCAGCAGCAGAGGAAGAAGGAGCAGCAGAAGAAGAAGCAGCGGAAGAAGAAGAGACAACGACAACTGGGGTCTGGGGAACAGGAGTGGAAGCAGCAGGAGTCTCGACAGGAGCGGCAGGGGTGACAGGAGCGGCAGGGGTGACAGTAGCGGCAGGAGTGACTGGAGCAACAGGAGCAATGGGTGTCTCAACAACAGGAGTCTCCACAGGAGTCTCAACAACAGGGGTCTCAGCAGTCTCAGCAGTCTCAACAACAGTCTCAGCAGTCTCAGCAGCAATGGTATACACAACAGTATGATCAATAGTCACCTGATCAGGAACAACGTGCTTCAGGGCAAACTCCTTGAGAGTCTGGGCCTGCTCGGTCAGCTCATCGTGGACAAAGTTGAGAATATCGTTCTTCTCCTTGTTCTTCTCGGCCTTGGCGGTCTCGTAAGCCTGTTTGGCTGCCTCCTCCTGCTTCTTGCAAAAGTCCAGAGCCTTGTTGTTGAGATCGGTGAGAACAACGGTGAGGTCCTGTTTGGGGGGCTGGTCCGCCAGCTGCTGCTGCAGAGTCTCAATGGACTTGTGCAGAACCTCGAGCTCGGTAGCCTGGGAAGAGATCTTGGCTGTCAGCTCGGAGGTCTCAGCGGTCTTGAGTTTATCAACACACTGCTTCTGGGAGTCCCAAGCAGCCTGGATCTTGACGTTGTAATCGCCCAGAGCCTTGTTGACTGCAGCATCAACATTCTCCTGGGTGACAGCGGGAGTGGTGGGCTGGTAGTCGACAATCAGAGCTCCGGGAGCGGTGGACTCAACGTTGACGGCAATCTCCTGACCGAGGTAGATGCTCCAGATGGAGATGATGGCGTTGGTCATGAAGGTCTGGTCGTGCTCGAACCCAATGAGCTTCTTGGAATGACGTCCATCCAGAGGCGACTTCCACCACCACTTGAACACGTGCTCACAGCCCTCATGTGTAGACAGGTTGATGGCGTGTCTCCAGTCCTTGAAACCGTGCTCAGACGCGTATCGCTGCTGGTAGTCCAGACCGACATGGGTATCGATATGAGCCCAGGCCCAGGTGATGTCGATCGGAGCAATTTTGTACCCGACGGCGTATCGGCCACAAATGATATTGGCCTCCTCCGTCAGACGCACCAGCTCCTGGGCAGCAGAAGCCCGCAGAGAAGAGGGTACCTTGTGGAAAAGGGACTTGTCAGCATGAGGGTTGAGATGGGCCAGGGCCAGAGAGGCCACAGCAGCGATAGAAACGAGTGAGAATTTCATGTTGAGGTAGAGAGCAGAGTATAGACATGAGCAGTATATATATTTATTGATGGAGGCCTGCCAAGATGGAAATAGGGGGGGTGTTTAGGAGTGGTGCTAGTTTAGTGTGTTAGAGGCGGTCGTATGTGCAGTAAGAAAAGCAGCCATTTGCGTGTTTTACGTGAGTTTCTCAAAGAAGACATCGTTCACTCGTTTTGAATCGATTGAAGTTGTTGTAGTTCCAAAAATTCCCCCTCTTGGCACCCATCTCATCTCTTCTCCTGTCATCTACATAATGCCAGATTCGGGCCGAGATTTAAATGCACGCTAATGCAACCTACCCCGGCTAGTATGCGCGACCAATGCATAACACGACAGGTGTATGAAAACGCGAGATTAGACAAAAAAAATATTGAAAACGCGAGAGACTAGACATTTTTTTTTTTTTTTTTTTTTTTTTT
>ULGX01000020.1:27775-63643 GCA_900519075.1 Yarrowia bubula | reverse complement strand
AAAAAAAAAAAAAAAAAAAAAAAAAAACATTCGTTAGACTACAACAATATCCTCGTGTATTCCACTTGTCCACCAGTGTTTGAGAGCAATTCTCTCTCTGAGCTTGGCAATTATCGATTCCATCTACAATACGCTGCCAAGAACTGGATAATGTTTCAGTCTCAGATAAAAGATGCCGTGAAAAAAAGAAAAAAATTCAAATAAATTATCAGCTCACATAATCGAAGCAACGGACAAAAGTGTTATCCCTCCAAACCACACGAGTTGAAAAACAACTCCAAGGCTTCATTAACATTCAAAGCCGCGTATTTTCTTACTACCACTGTGCCGTCTTCTTCAGTCTCCTGTTTCTTTTTCGGAGCAAGATGTTTCTTGGCTTTCTTGCTGTTCTTCAAGAGTGATACCTGGTACATAAATAGCAGATTTGCATATTATTCATTTAGCTCTTTTTACGGCTCAATAGAGACTTTTCTCAGTTAGTTAGACTTTACTTAGCATTTACTTAACAAAACTAAAACACCCCCAACTCTCCCAATATTCACCTCAGAGCTCCAGGAATTTGACACGATACTCCTCTTACTCCTATCGACACCCCCCACAGCAAAAAACTGCAGATACCTGACACCAAACCCCATTTTGTATGGCCTTGTACGCAAGACAAAAGCCCCCTAGCAGTCGGAACCTTAATCGCATTAAGCTCCATACACTCTACTTGGGACATTACTTGACGTTTACTTGACTCAACGCAACACTACACACGACGAGCACGAACTAAAGACGACAGTTACGAATCGAGTGAATAGTTTCGTCATACAACAAAATCAACACATTTTTTCTATAAATAAATATTTTATGCCATCAAGGCTCACACTTGACGTCTAAACAATCTCATCGTCTCGATAATAATCGGCATTCACAAACTGCTCTCCCACCAACGTCTTGACCTGAAACATGAGCCGATCCATGCGATCGAAAATGCAATTACTCAGCACGATACTGGCGGAAAAGTACAAGCCGTCGGTGGTTCGCAGTCTCTGCAGCGAAATCTGTTCTCCTGATGCTGCTTCATCGCCTCCTAAATCCGAAGTGTCGCCCATAGCGTCTCTTGCAGCAGCATCATACGTGTTTTTGAACTGTCTCTCCAGAATCTCAAGATGCTCAACCATCAGCATTGCTGGAGTGACTTGAGGCAGCGGAGAACCGTCATAAAGAGCTCCTTGAGCCATGTACAAGACTGCAAAGTAATGCGACATTAATGGCTGATTCTTCCAGCCCACCAGTCTCAACAAATGAGGTAACCAGTATCGAGGCTCTCCAATGTGTTGAAGCACTACATACAAATGATGATGCAGTTCGACCAGTTCAGACACGATATTGGTCACTTCTCGGTACGTCTTTGACGGCCATCTTCCCTGTAAAGACGGTTCAAACTGGATCAGAGAAGCCAGAAAACGCGTACCCGCAATCCGACTTTGTCCGTTGGAAATAGCTCCAAAAATCGGGTCATGGATAGAAGAGGTGTTTGTGGGAAGGTCGGGGTTGGCCAGTCGAGTCGCTCCAAAATCGGAAATTCGACAAAACAAAGTACCCGTGTCTTTGATGATACTAGCGAGTGTTTTTCGAATCAGCCGTTTTCCAGTCACAGGTCGAGGTACACAGGAGCATACAAAACCGAATGTGAGACCCATAACTACAGTAACAAACCGTTTCCAGGCCACGGCGTATCCAATACCAACAGACGGCTCGGTGATTCCCATTCCATCGGTCCAGGAAAGACCCAGAATGATGACGGTGGTGACTACCAGGACAATAGCAGGCATGGGGGTGGTATGTTGGGCGAATTCTCTGTAATACGACAAAACAAAGTACAGAATGCAAACAACCACCATGAAACCAGCCCGATTACCGTTACCTCGACCGGTACTGATATACCAGGCCACCATTGCAATGACTCCTGCATAGAAAGAGTACAGAATACGGGCCACGAATCCGTACAAGTTGTCCGCCATGTTTTCGGAAATGGACAAACCCGTCATAATCACCATCCACATGATTTTGTTCTTGTAAAACCACGGAGCTGAAGCTGCAAAGAAGCAGGGAGACGCGGAAAGGACGGTGAAAACAGCTCCCTTTAGAGGCACAAACAGAGAAGGAGAGCCCAGCATGACGATGAATTTGCGGAAACGAGCTCCAAACTTGTGCAGAGGAGTGGAAGGAGGCATAGCATCGGGATTACGTCTTCGGTCTGTAGCGTAATGGATCGTTTGGTTGAACAGATCGTCGAGATCCTCGTTATGCGACGTTTTCAGGTGCGTTTCATCGGGTCTAGCGTAATGGCTGAGAATGTACTCTGTTCCTTTGTTGCTGTTTGCTTTTCTGACTCCCTTTCCAAACTTCCACGACGGAGTAGGCAGGTTTTCGTCCATATCCAGCAGCAGTTTGTACAGAAACTCGACGCTATCCGACACGTTTTTCATGTATCCACAGTACAGAGCTCCTTGGAAGAAAAACGTGACGAATTTGGTGTTTTCATCGTGTTCTCCAAACAAAGCAAATCGTTTGGAGTTGATCAAATCTTCAGATTCTCGCTTGAAATCGGCATATCTCTCCTTGAGCTCCTCAGAAAGTCGCTTTTGCTTCTCCTTGAACCTCCTTTGTCCCCAAAACGCCAACGAATTGCCTCGGTAGACATTGGCCGCCTCCAACCAACGCTGAATCACGTCCAGAGACTTGCTGACTTCATTGACGAACGGAACCGAGATTTCTCGGAGCTGTAGAATCAGGAGATCCAGATCCTGCATTGTGAGTTGTCGTAAAGTGGCTTTCTGATGAAGAGCTGTTCGGTTACGCAATCCACTCTTCATTTCGTAAACTCCAACTGGAGGCACCGTTTGCTGCTCTTCTTGCGACGGAACGGCTCTGAGAGCGTCGTCAGTCTCTGCACTGATCAAAATGGCCCGCCTGATGTTCTCAATGTTGTCGTAAAAGTATACGAGACCTGCCAGAGAAGAGGTGAGTCGACCTACACCCACCTTCAAGCCCTCATAGTGACTGTGACAGAATCGAGAATAGGTGAGTTCCAGGTGAAGTACAGCACTATCAGACTGCATTTTGGGATACAACTGACGAGCTTTAGTAACGTCAGCTTCAATTGCCGAAAACTTGAGCCATTCTGTTTCGTTGGAAGGTAAACTAGTGGTGATAAACGATTGGTGAAAGTCGACGAGTTTGGACAGAATCGAGACTTCGGAAATGACCGTTTTTGTGAACTGGAACCCGGAAGTGAATGGAAAAATCAAGACACTCAGTCCAAAGTTGATAGCGCACTGCAGACCCATGGGTTTAAGCAGTACCAGACCTAGAGTTACAGGTTGGTAATAAGGCACCATAGGACCGATAGTGAGAAGAGCAGCGACTGCAATAATGCCACAAACGTACCCCGGAATGAGAATTCGCGACTTGTTTTTCACCCACAGCAGAAAAAAGGTGAAACTGCCAATCAACACTGCATAGACCACACTGCCCTTTGCAGTCATAAACTCGGCTCCAAAAACCGCGTTTTGCGCGCATTTTTGCAGAGCGGCTATAGCCTGGGGGTCCTGAGACGTAGGAGCATGACAAATTCCTCTCTCGATCAAAATCTGCGTCATCTCTTTAGGAGTCATGCTTCCATGGAAATACTTGTTGTTGATGTACATGGCCACAATCATGACCACCCATCCCAGCACGGTAAAAGCCACCATGAGAGCGTTGACAATGAAACAGACCGTGACTGACATGTCTCCGGACGGCACAATAACTCCAATAATGGACGTCAGGTACGGAGCTCGACCTACCCACTTGACATACCCAGGGATCATCATCAACATGAGTCCAAACCAGATTCCCACCCAGGTTCGAGACGCCAGCTTGAAACTGGCAAAATCAAGATGATCCACGACCCAGCTAGGCCGAAAGTAGTGCTTCAGAAACGGCTGTTTAGGGCGACCCTGAGGCCGGTTGGGGTACGCTCTGTTGTACGGAAGAGCATGGCCCGTGAGAGTGCGTTTGTACGGATGTTCTCCGGGCTTCTCGTCGCCGCCTGATGAGGTCGACGTGTCTATCGAGGTCATTGGCGATGTCGAAAGTACGAAAGAGCTTTGTTATGGTTGCGCATCTCGGGGTTTATCACATATAGAGTTGTGTGGGGTGGACACTTTTGATGCTTAGTCAGCGGGGGTGGAGAGGTATAACTAGTCAGTGTGTACGCTGTCTCTACAACAGCTCATCTCGTAGCTCCGATAAGTCGTATTTTCATCTGTCATTGCTTGGCAGATATTAGAGTTTATATGAGAGATTTAGCGAGATTTAGCGAGTACGTGCATGACTGAAACAAGTCAAGGCAGATATTATATACACTAAGTGACTGTTTCGGGAAATGTGAGCTTTGCTTGTGATTCAATTTACTGTAGCTGCAAATTAGATACTCCATTTGGTTAGCTACTTGAGAACATACATTATAGTTAAGCAGTTTGTTAGAGCTGGAGTAAGCTACAAAAAGCAAGGAGACCTTTTTTTTTTTTTTTTTTTTTTTTTTTTTTTTTTTTTTTTTTTTTTTTTTTTTTTTTTTTTTTTTTTTTTTTTTTTTTTTTTTTTTTTTTTTTTTTTTTTTTTTTTTTTTTTTTTTTTTTTTTTTTTTTTTTTTTTTTTTTTTTTTTTTTTTTTTTTTTTTTTTTTTTTTTTTTTTTTTTTTTTTTTTTTTTTTTTTTTTTTTTTTTTTTTTTTTTTTTTTTTTTTTTTTTTTTTTTTTTTTTTTTTTTTTTTTTTTTTTTTTTTTTTTTTTTTTTTTTTTTTTTTTTTTTTTTTTTTTTTTTTTTTTTTTTTTTTTTTTTTTTTTTTTTTTTTTTTTTTTTTTTTTTTTTTTTTTTTTTTTTTTTTTTTTTTTTTTTTTTTTTTTTTTTTTTTTTTTTTTTTTTTTTTTTTTTTTTTTTTTTTTTTTTTTTTTTTTTTTTTTTTTTTTTTTTTTTTTTTTTTTTTTTTTTTTTTTTTTTTTTTTTTTTTTTTTTTTTTTTTTTTTTTTTTTTTTTTTTTTTTTTTTTTTTTTTTTTTTTTTTTTTTTTTTTTTTTTTTTTTTTTTTTTTTTTTTTTTTTTTTTTTTTTTTTTTTTTTTTTTTTTTTTTTTTTTTTTTTTTTTTTTTTTTTTTTTTTTTTTTTTTTTTTTTTTTTTTTTTTTTTTTTTTAATTCCTAATCAATCATACATGCTCCACTCAGCAGTCTCTAATTCCTCTGTTCTAGTGCTCTATCCATCGTGTAGCTCTTACTCAGATGTATACTTATGCGTCTACACCGGTAACGTCTAATTATAGGTAGTCTGTTGTCTACACCGGATACACTATAACTTATTTTCATGCTATATACTGCGTGTTGGTCTACGCATATGCTAATCCTACCACCCTCCTCTACCTCTACTCTCTAATGGTCCTCAAAGAACCGCTCGAAAGCATGTTCGTGCCGCAGGTTGTCCTTGACCACGTAGTAAATACTCATGAGCAGGTTAGGGAACCGGCTAGTGAAGTACTCCATGTATCCCTTGGGCAGCGGCGACATGAGTTTCTGCAGCTCGGGCGGCATGTCGTTGAAATGATGGTACTTGTTTCGGAACGCCCGCAGCAGGTCCATCACCCGGTCGCCATGGTACTTTCGGTACTTTCCTAGGTTGTCCAGCAGCAGCGGATCCAGCTGTTCCTGCCAGTTTTGGCCAACCACAGAAGGCGCATCTCGTTCCAGCTGCATCAAAAGCTCCGAGGGAGGATCACGCGGCTCAATCTCGAACCGATCAGACACCTCCAGCAGAAAGTCCAGCTGCTCCTTGTGGTTCCAAAACATGGGATGTCGACACACCTCTTCGGCAGAAGGACGCTGAGAAGGATCCCGACTGATCATATGAGTAATCAGATCTCGTGCCTCGACTGCAAGGTGTGGAATCGCCTCGTCCAAAGCGTCCAGATTGTAAATGCCCCGGATAATGTTGCTTTCCTTGAGATACCGGTCTCCAAACGGATGACCTCCGCCCGTCAACACGTAGTAAAAGACACATCCCAGAGAGAAAATGTCCAGGGCCCGTGTAGCTCGTCGGTTGGAATCGTCGTTGAGCACCTCGGGAGCTCTCCATCCGGAGGTTCCGGCTCCTCCATTGGCTGTAGTTGCTCGGAAACTCGACTGGTCGTTCTCCAGACGCTTACACAGGCCAAAGTCGGAAATGAGCATTCGAACGGCGTACTTGTCGTCGGGATTGACCTTTTTGGCCCGTCGCTTTTTCACCGGAGCAACCAGAATGTTTTGCGGCTTGATGTCTCGATGCACAATCTTCAGAGAATGCAGGTACTTGACACCCTCGGCGATCTGCTCAAGGACAGTCACGTGATTGAGGTTCTCCTTGACTCCGGGGAACTTGTCGCTCGAGTCCTCAAACACGTCTTCCAGCGTACCAGGACACCACTCCAATGCAATGTACAGAAAGTGGTTGTTCTGCTGCTTGCAGTAGTATCGGATGACGTTAGGGTGGTCATCAGACTCTTGGAGAAGAGACACTTCATGGGAAGCCACGTCGTAGTTATCCACCAGCATTCGCTTGACAGCAACCTCTCGGTTCTCAAAAGTGCCCTTGTAGACGATCGTTCCATGACTTCCTTTACCAATGATTTCCTTCGAGACCACCAGCACAGAGCTCTGGAACTGAATGTCGTCAGCCTGCTCGGATACGGGCTGAGAAAGGGTCTGGATGGAGTTGTCGATGACGATGGGCCCAGATTTCTCGGCAGCCACCTGTGTGAGGTCAGAAGTGGAGTTGGGCGAGGTAATGACTCCGTCTCCGGAACCAGCTTCCTTGTTTTTCTGGTTCCGTCTGCCTCCTCGACTGCCTCGCTTTCGCTTCTTTGGCGTCATTCCGGAGATTGAAACTGTGGACGAAGATTTGGAAAGAGCGTTGAGAGAAGAAACCGACTCGGCGAGATTGGACTCTTCGGACTCTGAGTCGGAGTCAGGAGCAGACACGGTCACCGCATCGCCAAACTTGACCTTTGGCGTGGATGGGGTGGATGTAGGAGATGGGGGTGTGGAGGCATGTGCTGAAGAGGAGATCTCACGCGACTCGGAGTCCTCGGTGATGACTGTGGGAAGCTCAGTGTCGGTGGTAACATCTGTGGATTCAGCTGTAGGTGTAGACTCTATCACCTCCTCCACCTCCTCCACCTTCTCCACTGGCTCTTCCTCGGCCTTGATCACAGGTTCTTCCACCTCATCCTCCACCTCTTCCTCCTTCACCTCCTTCACTTCCTCCTCCTTCACTTCCTCCTTCTTCACCACCTCCTCCACAACTATCTCCTCCACCTTGTCCACCTTGTCCAACACGATTGTAGGTTTGTCCTCTTTGGCGTCCTTCACATCGACCTTGTCCTCCTTGTCGTTACCCCTGTCTGCCCTCTCCATGTTGCCCTCCACGCCCTTTCTCAGAGCACTGATCGCATCGATAATCTCCTTCACTTGCGGAGGCACAAAATCGAACCGGATCGCGGCATAGACAATGCCGATAATCACCAGCACCGTGAGAATGTTCTCCACGATTCTCAGGAGCAGCGCGGTGATGGGGCTCTCCAGCACCGGCAGCAGGAACGTCATGATTGTGAATCCCGCCGCCACCTTGTCCTCCATCTTTTCCTCCCCTCCATACCTAGGGCTCATGGCGTCTCTCACACCATCGTATCTCTGGCCCTCAATGAGAGCCTGGCTGCCTGCCGGACTGAGTAGCAGCAGCTCGTCTTTGCTGGGCGTCACTCGTCGCACCATGTAGTATGAGTCGTGCACTCCGCAGATAATGTCTGACAGATCCCGTGCAAACGACTCCTTGGGGTACGAGCGGTACGACGAGGAGGACCACTTTGACAGTGGCGCGGATTTCACGAGATACGGAAAGTAGTGCTCGGAAATGGCAAAGTAGCCGCCATCAGCAGCCTGATGGACGTAGATGGCCGGAACAGCGCCGCTCTGAGGCGCCTCAACACGAGGCTGCGGTAGTAGGACGTTGGATACGTCTCCCACATCCTCCCGCTTGTCTTTGAGAATGTCAAAGACGTTGATGACCGCTGAGGGAATGTAAGTCTCCCAGTGCGGTCTGTAGCCGAGAGTGGTTTCCACGCCCACCAGCAGTTTTTCGTGGAACGGCGTCACGTACAGGTTGTCCATGGACACCGAGTGTTGGCGGGCCAGATCAATGTCTCTGTTGTTGGGTCCCCATGTCGAGTAGGTCACGTTCCATACTGACGCTCCCTGTCTGTAGATTGACAGGTCGTACTGCGTTCGTCCAATCATGATGACTCCCGACGCATTTGAGCCGTACTCCGGCTCGTCCTCACGCTCCGTGCGCACCCCCGATAAGTCTCCTCCAAAGCTTTGGACGATTTCGCCCGTCTGAGTGTCGATGGCGAAGAGAGTGGTTTTTCGGGTGCCAGTGTACACCTTTCCGTCGAGCGCAAAAGGCGACTCCTGGACCAGCTTTTCGATGGACAGAGGCAGCTGGCGCATTCCGTCGGTCTGTGTGAAGTAGTAGAGGGTGCCCTCGCCCAACGGCTCCACCACCCAAGTCACAAACTCGTCGTAGTCGTCCTGGGCCTCAAACACCCTCACCAGCGGGCCGTTGCCCGTCACACTCCATACCTCTGTGCCCGTAGCTCTGTCTCGAGCATACAGCCCTCCGTCTATCGTCGCGACTAGAATGATGTCGCTAAGTTCCCATTCCTTCAACGCTCGTGCTGTGTGGATGGCGTCTGTGTTCTGGTCGACCACATGGCTGGGTCCCGCATGTGCAGTCACCTCGTGGCCCACATTGACGACGCCCACAGTGTCGGGGGCGGCCAGAGAAGGCGCTCCCCATACCAGCAGCGCCATGAGTGCATAGAGCTGGTTTTTCATTCTGTGTGAGTTGGTGCGGGGCTGGGGGTCGTCGCGAATACTCACGTGTCATTGGCTAGCTAGGAGCGGATGTAGCAAGTGTAGCGTGTTCTGTTCTGTTCAAGGTCAAGGTCGAGATGTTTGAAGGAGACAGAACAGACTCAATTTGCACACTAACTTTCTGCACCCGATTATGTGGGGTAGGTGGCGAGGGATGGATAACAGTATGTACAGGACTAAGCGAGGACTAAGCGAGGAGGATGTATATATATATTGGTTGTGCTTATAGACTCATAACCTGTGAGATATTTCACCCGCAGTTGTATCTGACAGGTCTCCAAAGTATCTTGTTTAATTCACCTTGATCAAAACACACTCTAATAACTCACTCCTTGTTTACAGTCTAAAACACACTTACAGTACTAAGCACTCTAGTAAATCCGAAATCCGTGTTTTCATTTTTCCCTCTGTCTCTCCTTCTCTTTCCGTCACTCTGACACATTCCATATCGTCACCTTTCAAACTTGCTCCGTTTGAAATACGACCTCTTAAACTTCACTGCAAATTCGAAGACAGCGCTCAGCAGGCTATTGTAGAGTCTCGATCGAGCAGAAAAGGGCATAATTCGAATCTACAGGGTGAATCGAGTCGATCATCGTTTTCCGATTTCCATTTTGATGCATTTTCAACCATGTCCAACAATCTCAAAAATTACCAATATCCAACTCTAATTGAAAGTATTAAATTCTCCGTGGAAGCGTGAATACAACGGTATATAGAGCCATTGTGGTATCAGATTGTAGCCCTGAATCCAGCGAATCACGTGATATAGGTTTTATCGAGGTAGCTCAATTGCTTCAGCAGTTACGTGGCTTTTCGTAAACTTGCATTGGAAAGTGAACAAAACTTGAAACAATTCTACACAGCTCAATTTTGAAGCTTTGAGATAAAAAATCGACAATTTCCTCACATAAACCCATGCAGCTGATACCTCGGACTGTTGCCACAATATTTGATACTGTCTCTCCTAGGAAATACCAATTCCAATGTTGCACATCTGCCGAGGTAAAGTGAACCTTATTTCACTTAGACTTTTTTCAAGACACTACTTAGCCGCAACAATCTTCTAGAACAAGTTTAGCCCTGCCCATAAGGAGCCACTTTTGTGACCAGGTGAGGGGATTTTAAGGTATAGGGAGATTCTCCTGAATTAGACGAGTTCAGCAGTGTGATTAGTTTTCGGGAATCTCATTTTTTCGAAACATTTAAACATTCACAACCGAGAATTGAACTGACGAATATTAGGGAAATGTCTATAACTCGGTGAATATTCATTTCTAAGGAGAAATACTTGGAGGATATGGTGGTGGGAGGTGTGGGTACCAAAGGCGACTTCAAGTGCTCAGTTAGGATGAGTTTTCATCGAGCCAGGATTTTCACCTCGAAATGCATCTCGTGAGTTCGATTCCTGGATGCTATGATATCTTGAATCATCAGCAGAAACACTTACCGTTGGTAACTGGTACACAGAATTAGTACAGCCATTTGTTATTTATTAATCAATTGTATGAGAAAAATAAAAAAAATCGTCCCTCATTTTCTTGACCCTTGTTACAGTATGGCTTAACTGAGCTCTTTATACATCTCCAACTCACACTGCTGCACTTGTTTAATTGTTCTTCAATGAATTCTTTCACGAACTGGACACACTTTGTTCAGGTTGGAACTCGTAACATCCTCTACAGCCATTCCATACGAAGTGGCATTAATCTACAATGCTGTTTCTTCAGTACAGTAAGGTGAAATTGTCAACAATACAATACAGTACCCCCTGGTAGGCCCAGAACCATCACCCAATCTTACCATAGTAAATGACAGAGGTCCAGAATTCTCAAATATTTAAAACAGACAAGTTCCAGAGACATATGCTGCTGGTACTTGTTCTACAATTCAACAAAACTTCTTGCACAACAGAAAAGGCTTGGGCTTACTTCAATAAGTGGTCGGTACCATCAACGGTGGGTACCTTCCGCGGTTTATGTAACATCCAGTACAGTTATTTGGACCGGTAGAGCTTAGTAAAACAACAACCTGGCTGCTCAGGTCTCTTAAGCTCGATAATGCTGCCAACGTTGGACACTCCAGTTACACTCAGTTACACTTTGGTTAAGCTTTTGGGAGGAGTGAAGTAAGATTCGAATGTCTAGTAATATCGAGACTTTGAGAGCGTACGTCTCGGAACTTTGTACTACAACATCATGAGAGTATTGTGGATTATATACTCCCATGCATTAATAAGGGTAATACAAAAAACCTCATGTCCGTAGGATGCCTGTAACGAGCAGTAGCCACCCCCAGGTCACTTTTTTAGTTGGCTGTTTTGTTAACCTTAAGTAAACTCTGAAGCAAAAAGATGAGCAGACGTAGTCTGCTGTCTTTTTGCTGGACAGCTGGTGAGCTAGTCTCAAGAGAAGCTGAAAGATGCAGCTGGGCGTTCCCACCGTTGACGGTACCGACCACTTAACAGCGGCGACAGTTGCTATCGCTTTGACTACGATTTTGTCAGCAACAGTGCTAAGCAACCATGCCTTGTCTACATTACTGTACTGTACGTGTTGGTCAGCAACAGTGCTAAGCAACATCGCCTTGTCTATTGTTCGTGTGGTCGGCGACAGTTGCTGCGCAACAATCGCCTCCTCGAGGGTAAGTCTACGTTTTGTCGGTGACAGTTGCTGCGCAACAATCACCTCCGATCGTTCTTTCATTTTATTACTCATGCAAAGCAGACAGACTCTCTACCATCTCATCATGCTCATATCATTTCTGATTCGGTTGTAGTCGTACAGACCCTCGATAGGTCCGAGACCCACCAGAGCAATGTCCTTGTCGTACAGGGTCTTCTGGGCCCAGGCACGGACGTCATGCTCGGTGACGGCCTCAAGCTTGGCCTCAACCTCAGCAGGGGTCACTCGTCGACCGAGAGTGGTCAGCTGTCGTCCAATATCCTCGGCGACGTAGGTGGTACCATCAAGAGAGAGCAGCAGACCGGCCTTGAGCTGGGACTTGGCTCGCTCGACCTGCAGGTTGGAGACCGAGGTGGAAAGTCGGTTCCACTCCTTGAGGGTGAAGTGGACGAGATCATCAATCTGGGTGGTGTTCTCGGAGGTCAGGTAGATACCCCACAGACCGGTGTCGGAGTACGAGGTGGAGAAGGACTGGAACGAGTTGGCCAGGTTGTTCTCGGACACAATGTTGGAGAGTCGAGAGCCCTGGTGTCGGGAAGTGCCGACGGCTCGGTCGTAGTTGCCGATGATGGCCTGGGCCACCAGGGCGGTGTAGTAGTCCTCGGAGGTCCAGGAGACGCCCTCCACGGCAATGGCAATGTGGGCCACGGGCATGGTGTCGTCTCGGAGTCGGACCTCAGAACCCACAAAGTTGGGGATGGGGTTCTGGTTGGAGTCCTCTCCGGAGGATCGGGGGGTGCCGAGAGGCACGGGGGAGGTGGAGGAGGGCAGATCCGAAAAGTACTTCTCGGCGAGCTCGACCAGGGCGTCGTGGTCGACGGCTCCGGAGCCAACAAGAACCATTCGGTCGGCGGTGTAGTTCTCGGTGATGAACTTTCGCAGCTCCGTGTTGGTGATGGACTGGATGTTCTCTCGGGGGCCGAGAATGGTTCGGCCAAGGGGCTGGTTCATAAAGGCGGTGGCGTGCAGGTGGTCAAAGACAACCTCCTCGTACTGCTTGTTGACCTCCTCGAGCTCCCGGGTGATGACCTCTCGCTCTCGGTCAACGGCAGACTCGGCGAGCTTGGAGTGCTGCAGAATGTCGGCGAGAATCTCGACGGACTTGGGCACGTCGTCCTTGAACGACTTGGCGTAGTACACGGTGGACTCTCGGGAGGTGTAGGCGTTGAGGTGGCCGCCCATGTTCTCAATGTCGAGTTCGAGCTGGTGCTGGGTTCGCTTGTCGGTGCCCTTGAAGGCCAGATGCTCAAAGAAGTGGGCGGTACCGTTGTTGTAGGCGTTCTCGTTTCGCGATCCGGCGTCAATCCACACGCCGACGGTGGCGGTCTGAACCAGGGGGTTGGTCTCGGAGGCGATGGTCAGGCCGTTCTTGAGGTTGGAGGTTCGGGTCTTGGGGGACACGGTTGTGGCGAGTCCTCGCTTGGACATGGTGAAGACGCCTCGCTTGAGGGCGGGCAGGCGCAGAAGGGAGTTCATCGTGTGGTGTTGTAGGGATCAATTGCAACGCAGAGCGACAAGAGGTGCAAGGGCGCTATTAACCTCATTCCACTTTTGACTATGCACATTTTTCGCGGCCTGTGAGTGGTCAGATTCCTCCCAGCAACTTTATACCGGTTGAACAACAGTGTTGGTGTGGAGGGAGCAAGCGAAGAAATAAAAGCGAGGAGGATATGAAGTACGGTAGAGTGATTAGACACGACCCAACATTTACCATACAACTCCAACGGCTCATTTCGGACATCATCTCCCCTTACTACTCTGCCCTTTCTCATCACCTGAAACTTTACTGGTCTGCATAGGGTTCCGAGAGGTCCTGACAAGTGTCTGTTTTGGAGGGCTATATCTCTCCGTTTTCGGCCCTGGAAAAGCTCACTCGGATATCTCGCTCTTTACTAGCCAATTGAGATTTTTCCCGCTTCAAATCCGCTCATTCCCACCCTCCATGACACTCCCGCCAAAAACAAGCTTCCCATTCGCTGTTTCGCTCCCGAACTCACGGCCAATAGGAAACGCCCCATTGTTTAACGTTTCCGTAATCGACGTCAAACAGCTTACTCAGCCCACAGACGATAAAGACCGGGGAAGGCACACACTCACCCAAAAAGTAACTGAGCCACCTGCTAACCACACACAAAAAGTGAGTATCGAGAGAAGATGAAGGAGAGAAGAGGAGATGGCGAGACGAGGGAAGGGGTCACGTGATGGAAGGGAATTCACGTGATGGAGCAGGAATTCACGTGAATTTGGACTTGTACGGAGATACCCCGAGTTTGAGGATGCAAAAAAAGGCACAAAAGAACGACACAAACGACACAAAAGGAAGGGCAGAAACAGTGTGGTCGCATACACCGACACCATCACATTGCCCATGTGAGGAGCATACCTCGTGTTCCGACCACTCACCTCTGTCGGATTTCGCATGTGCCTCAGACCTCAGACCTCATCACCTCCTTTCGGACCAACAGACATGTTGCTAGCTCGAACCTCGCTCTTCCCCCGCTCTTCCCCGCTCGTCCCCGTCATTCGCTACATGCACCCTTGTTCCAACTAACCCAGTGCTCAACCTTCTCCGACCCACCACCCGGGCCCTCCCCCGAGCCATGCCCTCTCTGATGCGACCCATGGTCGCCCGATCCCAGTTCGGCACCATCCCCCAGCCCCCGGGACACATTGTCGGCACCGTCAACGACGCCACCCCCGTGCCCCCCATCAACATGACCAAGGGCTCCTACCACTGGACCTTTGAGCGAATCCTGGTGGTCGGCCTGATCCCCATGACCGTTCTGCCCTTCGCCACCGGCTCCATCTCCCCCGTTCTGGACGCCACTCTCGGAGCCACCCTGCTGATCCACTCCCAGCTCGGATTCGAGTCCTGCATCACTGACTACATCCCCACCCGAGTGTACGGCTCCATTCACAACTACGCCCTGTACCTGCTGTACGGAGGATCTGCCGTCGCACTGTACGGTCTGTACAAGCTCGAGACTGAGGATGTTGGTCTGACCGGAACTATCAAGAAGATCTGGAATGCTTAAGTAGTAAGAGATTTTGGGAAGACAGGAGGTGATTGTTGCGAAGCAACTGTCACCGACGAGCACTTTGGGAGGTGATTGTCGCTTGCGACTGTCACCGACCTGTTGTAGTTTTGGAGGTGATGTTGCGAAGCAACTGTCACCGACAAGGTGTAGTACGAGTACTTTTGGAGGTGATTATCGCTTGCGACTGTCACCAACCTGTTATAGTACTCTGGAAGCTGTAGTCCGTAGAAAGTAGATGTAGAGCTGAAGGCTCCATTACTTCTGAATCCCGCTACCGGTACCAGAACTTGTACAGGTGGTAGTAACTCAGTTGATATAGTTGTAACCGGCGTACTTTCGGTTTGTATATTTCGAGGCATTAAAGGAGATTTATGAACAGAGTAGTTTTTACGACAAGGGCACATTTGATGCCTCGTGTGGCACTCTACAGGCGGTTTCTTTCTTGGGCGTTATTGCTCGTATATTTTGTTGCCTTTAATGTCGTACCCAGACTTGTGCGGTAGCTAACGGTGCAGTGCAAGGAAGGTGTAGAGAGGAGCAGTGTAACAGATAGTATCAGTGTGGCCTTAGGTATGGTGGTTTCTTCTTCATTGTACTTGTGGTTGTATTCTCTTTTGGTGTACTCGGAGATACTGTACAAGCTCGAACATGTTGAAGAACCAAATGTGTGAGGATGGAAATGGAAATTGGAAAGAGAAATTAAATCCGTTAAAGGAGGGATGGTTGTTCAATTGGATGAATTGTTGAAGAAAGAAACAGATTGTCAACTTTCAGAATGAGACACTTTTTTTTTCTTTGAAATATGCTCGGACTATCCCTATGGTATACACACCTAAAATAACGTGTATAACTGAAACTGAAGAGATAAAGGGAACATTCACGATAACCATTTGACCTCAAAATATCTTGCCCTTTATTTCTTTTGTTTGCCTTGGTTTGTATTCTCTCAGAGCTGTCCTAAGTGGTCGGTACCATCAACCTGGCTCATATTCTCGGGACATTTCTTCACTCCAGTTACACTTTGTTAAGCTTTAGGGAGGAATCAAGTAAATCTAAAATGTCAAGTAATATCGATACTTTGGGGGCGTACAACTCGGAATTTGGACTAGCAAATCATGGGATTAACGTGGAGTATATAATGTCATGCGTCAATCGATGTATTACTGAAACTATCATGTCCGTAGGATATCTGTAACGAGCAGTAGCCACCCCCAGGTCACTTTTTTAGTTGAAGGTTTTGTTACACCTAAGTAAACTCCCATTTGCTGGACAGCTGGTGAGCTAGTCTCAAGAGAAGCAGAAAGATGCAGATCCCCCCGCTGGGCGTTCCCACCGTTGTCAATACCGACCACTTACTTGTACGTCAAAAAAATAGCGAAAAATCGAGAAAATCGAGAAATCCAGAACAACACCCACCATGCTTACAATACACACACCCCAATAATGGCAACCATTAACTGCTATTCAAGCACCTCTACACCACTTTCGCCTACATCGCCACCCAAGACCATAACCCCATTCACATCAGACTCAATTTTCCATAATTCGTTCAATTAAATACTCCCCAGCTACGCCATAGCTACGCCATAGCTACGCCATAGCTACGCCATAGCTACGCCATAGCTACGCCATAGCTACGCCATAGCTACGCCATAGCTACGCCATAGCTACGCCATAGCTACGCCATAGCTACGCCATAGCTACGCCATAGCTACGCCATAGCTACGCCATAGCTACGCCATAGCTACGCCATAGCTACGCCATAGCTACGCCATAGCTACGCCATAGCTACGCCATAGCTACGCCATAGCTACGCCATAGCTACGCCATAGCTACGCCATAGCTACGCCATAGCTACGCCATAGCTACGCCATAGCTACGCCATAGCTACGCCATAGCTACGCCATAGCTACGCCATAGCTACGCCATAGCTACGCCATAGCTACGCCATAGCTACGCCATAGCTACGCCATAGCTACGCCATAGCTACGCCATAGCTACGCCATAGCTACGCCATAGCTACGCCATAGCTACGCCATAGCTACGCCATAGCTACGCCATAGCTACGCCATAGCTACGCCATAGCTACGCCATAGCTACGCCATAGCTACGCCATAGCTACGCCATAGCTACGCCATAGCTACGCTACGGCTACGCCTTCACCTTTGATCCACTGGCCTTGTCAGTACCCACCTTCTCCGGCTGCTTGGGTTTCGTCTTGAGCAGCTGGTTGTACTTTTGCACAGCCGTGTTTCTCTCCTGGGCATCTCTCTCCACCTTGTTGATACTCTCGTCCAGTTCGTCCAAAACACTCTGGCTTCGATTGAGCAGCTCCGTCAGTGCAGCCTCAATCTCTGCACTCTGTTGCGGAGACACGTCTCTCTCCACATTGCCCAGTCTGCAGTCCTCCACCAAATGCAGCTGCGAGTTGATTCTGCCCTGGAAGAGGCCCCGGTAGATGCAGTCGATGGCCAGGTCCTCAATCTGGCTCTCTTCTCCCAGCCCCACGGCCTTTTCAATGTCGTGGTACTTGAGAATGCCCTCCTGTTGCACACTGGCGTCATCTGTGATGAGCGAGATGATGGACAGCTGTTTGAGCTTGGTGGCCTGTTTGTCTGTGAGATCCGGCAGGCTGTGTGTCTCCTTTTGTGCCACATACTCGGACCAGGTTCCATAAGCAAAAATCTTGAGAGTCAAGACCCATGGGTCGTTTGAGCTGGAGTTGGCAATCTCGTCCAGATCGAGCAATTCGCCAAACGAAAAGATGTGTCGCGAGCTGAGCGCATTCTGGATCAAGTCAGCGACAATTCGCGGCGATAGCGGCCGCGGTTGCGTTTTGATGAGTGCTCGAAGTTCTTCCATGGTGATGTGGAGGACAAGATTAGAGTTGAGATTGTGCAGTCTAAGTAAAACAAAAAACACGGATGAATAATATATATATAGAGATAACCAAGCAAATGGTGTGTGAGTTGTTTCTATTTTTGACACTGTTGCTACGATACAGTAATATTCGCTTTTTTTTTTTTTTTTTTTTTTTTTTTTTTTTTTTTTTTTTTTTTTTTTTTTTTTTTTTTTTTTTTTTTTTTTTTTTTTTTTTTTTTTTTTTTTTTTTTTTTTTTTTTTTTTTTTTTTTTTTTTTTTTTTTTTTTTTTTTTTTTTTTTTTTTTTTTTTTTTTTTTTTTTTTTTTTTTTTTTTTTTTTTTTTTTTTTTTTTTTTTTTTTTTTTTTTTTTTTTTTTTTTTTTTTTTTTTTTTTTTTTTTTTTTTTTTTTTTTTTTTTTTTTTTTTTTTTTTTTTTTTTTTTTTTTTTTTTTTTTTTTTTTTTTTTTTTTTTTTTTTTTTTTTTTTTTTTTTTTTTTTTTTTTTTTTTTTTTTTTTTTTTTTTTTTTTTTTTTTTTTTTTTTTTTTTTTTTTTTTTTTTTTTTTTTTTTTTTTTTTTTTTTTTTTTTTTTTTTTTTTTTTTTTTTTTTTTTTTTTTTTTTTTTTTTTTTTTTTTTTTTTTTTTTTTTTTTTTTTTTTTTTTTTTTTTTTTTTTTTTTTTTTTTTTTTTTTTTTTTTTTTTTTTTTTTTTTTTTTTTTTTTTTTTTTTTTTTTTTTTTTTTTTTTTTTTTTTTTTTTTTTTTTTTTTTTTTTTTTTTTTTTTTTTTTTTTTTTTTTTTTTTTTTTTTTTTTTTTTTTTCTTTCTGAAGTGTGAATCTTTCAACTAATTTATCAACAAACAATTTAGAGTTAAATAGAGAATAGTTAAGAGCTACTCCCGTTATCAATATCGGAACACCCTCCTCGGGGGATTATCGTCCTGTCTAAACGCCTTGGTGGAGTTCATGGTTGACGGGTTGAGAGCCACTGGGGGATAATCGCCGTACAGAAAAGAGTGGAACTGTGGACGCAGGACATAGTCTGCTTGATCATCATAGAGAGGTGCACGAGGTTCAGTATCAGGTTTGGACTTTCAAATGGGCTTGTTTCGTCGTTTAAGAGACTCTTCATCTTCACTCCAAGGGTACTCTTCCTCCAGGTCTCTGTTTTCATTGTCAAACGGCTTTTTGACGTCTTTCAACATGGAGATATCACTTCGATCTCCCGGTGGAATTTCATTTGCTTCAGATTCAGTGCACAGTTCAGTAAAGATGGTGTTCATGTCCGCTCCTACTCTGCTGTCTTCAAGGATAACCAGAAGCTCATCAAGGAGACTGCCTGAAACATGGGGTCCAAGAGCACCAAAAGCGACTTCTCCTTCAATCAAAAGCGGAATCGTAATAAACTGGTTGGCTCCGTGAGCGCTGAAATACGTCTTTCCTGTCTCCAAATCTCCAAAAGCCTCTCCACAGGCTTCTGCTGCTGTCACGTACTTTCCACATCTCTGAAGTTCATGTCCTCCAGGAGCCTGATCAATGGATTCCAGAGCTCCAATCAAAGGGTGGTTTCGATCCCAAGCAGCCAAACAACGAGTTCTCGAGGTGATATCGGCATGGAGATCGAAATCGATCTTGGAATTAGGACTGAGTCCTGTTCGGTAGCCAAAATCCACCCAAAGACGCACCAACCAGCCATCACAGTAGACGTGAAGATACCCATTGTGGAGTACGTAGAACTTGGTATCATACTCCGAGTATCGCATCACATAAGTGTGAGTATGAGGAAGAGAACATACCAGTACTCTGCTCATCTGAAAATTAGGCTCAATGTACATGATGAACTGTCTGTAGGGTTGGTTGACAAACGACTCGACAACTAGAGCTCCAGCAGATCCAGGTAGAAGAGAAACTACACTTCCACTGATTCCGTAATCCGTGTCTTCTTCATCGTGAGGTTGGTGGTATTCGGGGATTTCGTCGTTCACTAGTATAACTTCATCTCTACCGGCGTGTTTGTAGATGAGCGTATCGCAATTTCGCATCTGGTCTCTCATTCGAACGTGAATCAGGTTGTCGTTTTCGGAAATCACTCGGATCTGGTAGTTTTCATCGGAATGTCGGATTTTCACACCGCTAGGAGAAACAGTCTGGTTAGAGAAGCTGGAGTAATCGTAAGGCTCGTCGTAATCTGGCATGTCAGCTGGTTCGGTAAGCATAGTCTTGAGATCCAGAGCAGCTCCTGGAACCACCAGTTTGGAGCCTCGAATGGCACTTGGGTCGTCAATGGCGTTTCTGAAATCGTTCTCAAAAATCGGCTTCAAGCTCGTTCGAAGCTCTTGGTTGGTTTGCAAGCTCCTAGGCTCAATCACCTCGATCTCATTGGTTCCAAGAGTAAGAGCCACCTTGAGATCTTTCAAAAGATAGAGATTCTTGTGATCCGGATTGAGGGATTTGGTGGTTCGATTCACAATCACTCGAGCACACTGAATCCAGTCGTCTGCTTCTAAATCAGCCAGTTCAAGCCACGGAACACGAGCAAGGACTTTGTCACGCACAACGGTCTTTTCCAAGCCCTGGAACAGCGAGTAGTACAGTCTGGAGGTCTCACTGAGCGGAATGCAGACCTCCAGGTCGCACATTTCGTAGAGGATTGCCAACACGTCCGCTGACAACATGGCGGTGACTTGAAGAGTGGGTTCAGGGTCTCAGGGGGTATATATACTCTTCTGTTTATGATCGATTTATGTATCTTCAGAATAAAAAATTATGATCTAACGCTGAGTTAACAAAGTGTCATATCAGGGTAACCAAGTGTCCGATTAGTTTGAAAATTTGAACATCTGTCTCTCTGGCTCTTGCTTATCACCTGGGATCTTTCCCTTGTACAAATAACCTCGTTATAAGAGAATCCTTGAACAAACCCTTTGGACGATAAAGTAAGTGGTCGGTACCATCAACGGTGGGAACCCCCAGCGGGGGGATTCCAGCAAACGTCTGCTCTCTTTCTGCTTCTCTTGAGACTAGCTCAACAGCTGTCCAGCAAAAAGACAGCAGACTACGTCTGCTCATCTTTTTGCTTCAGTTTACTTAAGGTTAACAAAATATCTAACTAAAAAAGTGACCTGGGGGTCTCTCCTACACGTTCCAGACATGCCATTGATATGGGAATTTTTTAATACACTAGTTTGAACCTAAAAATATAAAATTTACAATAATTCATGGTCATGCCACTACACAATTCCAAGTTATACATCTTCAAAGTTCATCTATTACTTGACATTTGAAATTTACTTCACTCGTCCCAAAAGCTTAACCAAAGTGTAACTGGAGTGAAGAATGTCACAAACACGAATCATAAGCCAGGTTATTGTTTTTACTAAGCTCTACCGGTCCAAGAACTATACTGGATGTTACATAAACCGCGGAAGGTACCCACCGTTGATGGTACCAACCACTTACGTGATTGTGCTTTCTGAAACACGAAACACGTTGATCGTGAGATGAGACAGGTTTGGAGATTGACGTTTTTGAAGGGTGAAAAAATAAGTCCGAGGATTATATTATGATAGATCAGGACCACCCCTGAATAGATTGGTTTATAACGGAATCTAGAATTGCTAAAGAGGGTCTAGGCCGTGAAAATGCATGTTTTTCATATCACTACAGTACCTACTCAAGATCCTACACAGCACAAGTGTGATTTTTTTAATAAATAAGTTGTTCCAAGTCCTTGAGCTCTTCACAAGTCCTTGAGCTCTTCACAAGTCCTTGAGCTCTTCACAAGAGCTCACTCACTCATTCACAAGAGCTCACTCACTCATTCACAAGAGCTCACTCACTCATTCACAAGAGCTCCTCCACAGAGCTCCTTCACTCATTCACATGAGCTCCTTCACAAGAGCTTGCTCATTATGCTCATACGCTCCTTCGCGGCGTCTGCACCCTTCACACTTCTTCGCTTCGCTCAGAAGTGCTTGTGTTTGACGCGCTCAGATCGCTAACTCCTTCTCCGTCAACTCCGGAAACGCCAGCTGCAACAAATAATCACACAGATAATACAACAACAGCTTATTAACCTCCTTATTACTCAAATGGTCCAGCCACAAATCAATGTCCTTTGAAACATTCCCAACAAACGGCGGAAACACCTTTGACAACGCATCCCTTGCATTTTGCCGGATATCGTACTGTTCCAGCACTGTAGGCAGCACTCTGGGGGCTCCCATAGGTCCGTTATTCGGGAACAGCGTGGTTCTGACGTTTTTGAGAATGATTTCCGCCGTTTTTTCCCGCAATACATGCTTGTTCATGGAATTGACCACCACGTTTCGAATCGACACTGCCAGCGGTTGCAGTTCGAGAAACACAGAGAGATACGACAAGGTGGACGCCAACAGCGGTTTTTTCGCGCGAATGTTGCTCATATTCACAAGCAATTGGAAAAAGTAGCGCGAAGTGACCGGTTTAGGAGCACTGGGAGTCTCTTCTTTGTTTGGATCGACGGAATTCTGCTCGTAAAACTCGAAACCGGATTGCACATAAGTTCTAACGGCATAGTATGTTTCAGTGGCTAGGGAAACACCATTGGAAAAGAGATAGCCCATGGTTTCGACGACTCGTCCGTTTTCGGCCTTTTCGGGGCTCTTGCTGTTGTCGGGTAACAAATCACACACTTTGATGATGATCTCATACAGCATCCAGGGCTCTGACAGCCGTTCAAAGAGGTTTGCAAGGACCACGTCATGAAGAATGGCCGAAATGAACGCGTGAGCTACCTTGCTGTCGATTTTTTGGCGTTTCAAAAGAATCGTGGTGATTTGCTGAGCCAGTAGTTTCTGATAAACCAACTCCGAGTGGTCTTCTGCACTGCCGGAAATAGCTCTATGGGGTCTAAACACACGTAGACCTTCGGAAAGCGAGTTGACAGGCAAGAAAGCTGTTCCCTGCAACGCCTTGGCTCGGTCCACGGCCTCAAAATGCGAATCAATGAGGTACGGAAGCCCATCCAATAGAGCACTCTCATAGTCAATGGTTTTTAAACGCTGGTCAACATCAAGTGAAATCTTGGCAAGAACCTCCACCATCTCCTGAACAAATCCAGGGTCGTCGGAAATACGAGAGTACCAAGATTGCACCATATGCCGGCAAATCAGAGCGGTTAGAGCGTACCATTGAGTATTGACCGCGTCCGAACAGGTGGTGGGGCTCGGTAACAGCTCCAAAACGGGCTTGGACGCCTCACTGTCGGGTAACAGCACCTGACGTACCAGATGGTCGAGAGAAGCGGCTGTTTCCGTGCTCGTCATGTGTCGTTGCAGTTGAGTGTTTTTGATGACATGCTAACAGCATTATCATATGTAGGAGTGAACTTTAACGTGGACAACTTTGTAGGGGGTACCTGAAATTTACAGAGGGCTATAGGGCATTTAGGAACTAATGAAAGGTGGCGTTGGGTTCATAAGAGTGAGGTGAGAAGGAGGGTGTATTTTTTTTTGAGAAAATCGATTATGATTACGTAAGCGCCATTTAGAGAAATGGGATTAAAGAAGCACCACAAGTACTGTAGCTCCATTGATTACCTAAGAGTTCATCCCAACCCTTCTAGATGCTCACTGACAGCAGATTGTAAGGACTTCAACATACCATAAACTACGCGAGACCAACAAACTCTTTCACCAGAGTTTAACTAATTAGCAGATATATCCAAGCTGCACAAGCCCTTCTAGAAGACGCAATTTCGCCCGGATTTCGCATTTGAAACCACAGTTACACTTGTCTCAGGCTGGAGATGCCAAAACCAGTCCCAATACTTCAATTACACGCGTCGTACCCCGACCTGCCCAGTCTGTTTACACATTAAGGTTTGCATGTACACGCACGAAATCTGTAATGTTTCAGCACTCTATATTTCACTTCACTCCACGCCATGTCTGCTCCAGATCCGTCGAGTCGGGCTCAAAAGGCCCTTCCGAGAACCGCCAAGGACGCGCTTCGGTACACTCCGTTGTTACCGTTTCTCCCCATTGACAAATGTGAGTATTTTTGCCTGTTTGTGTCTGTTGCATACTAACCCAGCTCATATTCCCTACCCTCGAATCCACACTACCATTCCTGTGGTGCTGGAGGAGTACCCCAGTGACGTGGCACACAATGCCGAGCGGATAGCTGCAGCCGTGAACCGCCCCGACGCAAATCAGGACTCTGTGACCCGTCTTTTGCAGCAGACCACCTCGGCCGTGTTGCAGCAGGACATGGAGTATCTGCAATTCAAGGGCGACGAGTTTGTGCTAGGCATTGGAGCTGAGGACGGGCCTCAGAAGGGTGCAGGACCTCTTCCAATCAGTCTGAGTCCGTGCAGTGCTTTCTTGGCTGGTCGGATTCCCCTGCATCAGGCTGTCAAGAGAGTCACTACGCCGAGAGTGAGCAAACTTGCTTTGTCGTTGATGGAGGATGATAGAGCGGAGAAGCAGCATCAACAGGAGATGCAGAGGCAGCAGCAGCAGCGTCAGGAGCGTCAGTATGAACAGCAGCAGCATACACCACAACTACAACAGCAGCAGCAGCATCAACAGCAGCAGCATCAACAGCAGCAGCATCATTACCAGCAACAGCAGCAACCTCCTCAACAACAACAGCAGCAGCAGCCTCCTCAGGAGCAACAACAGCAGCAGCAACAGCAGAGGCAACATACGCAGCATCCACCCCAACAACAGCAGCACACACCACAACCGCCCCCACCACCCCCTACCCACTCTGTGGCCTCTCTGGCGCCGCAAAAAGTGCAGGATATGGTGGAAAAGTCCATGGTGGCTCTGCTCGACAAGATTTTTGAAAACGACGACTCGGCCGAGTCCTACGACTACGACTTTGACGCTCTTCCAGATAAACAAATGTGGCAGCGGCCTGTCAAGCGATCTCTGCTGCCTCTGAGTAACAAGAACCTACAACTGCTAAGCGACACTCTGCGACGTTCGGTGGGCCGGGAATTTTTCGTCAAACTTGATCTCGATGATCTGCTGCGTCTGGAACGAGTATGTGCGCGGTCTCTCAGTCACATCAACTCCATTGATCTGAGTGTGCCACTGCTTGAACGTACAGATAGAGACATGAGCACTCTGATGGAAGCTGCTAGCAACGCTCTACATGCATGTGATGTCATTTTGAGAATCGTCAATTCGCCGAGACAGGAGAACCAGCTGTTTTCTGAAAACGTCTTGTCGGCTATTGCGGAGGATATGTCGACCATCACGGAACATTTGCTGCTACCGGTCATTGGAAAGACCATGGAGGAATGTGGACCGCTGTTGGCAGGTTGGAGACAGAATCTGGATGGACTGTTGGCTAGAACCATGCGTGTCCTGGACCAGTTTTGCAAATCCATTTATCTACGGCCTCTGGACGAGTCGACAATCACGAAAATCCTGTTCATGGCCGTCAAAATTCTGTTCATGGACTCCGTCTCCAGCTCCAAAAACACCAACCAGATGCTGACACACATTGCAGTGGAAGCGTTTCGGTCTTCGGCAATGGAAGCGCTGGCTATAACGTTTGCCACGTTTCCCGACCAGCAGGGGTTCATTTTGGACGAGATTCTGACGTCTATGCAGAACCTGCCGTCTTCTAAAGCGCATGCCAGACAGTTTTGGGTCGGAAACGTGCCTATTCAGACCGTTTCGGCGCTGCTGATGCGTCTAATTGGGTCTGTGGGAGGATACAAGTTTACGTTTGACTCAAACTCCAAACTGTCGCGTGACTCGCCTGCCATCAAACAGTTTGAAGAGGCGTGTGAGCAAGCTACGACGAATGCTCGGTCTTCAGCTACCAATGCGGTTCATTATCTCATTGACAAGGCGTCCAAAAGCACCAAAGCAAGTGAGTCTCCTTACAAAGCGCTACTGGATCTGTTCGTGGAAGACTTTATCAACGTCTACGGTCAACTGGACTGGATAGCAGGTGAGCTCATTCTACATACGTTTGTACGGGTATGTTCTGACTTTTTGTCTGCGCCAGAAAAGCAACAAGCTCCAGTAACAGTGCTGACACTCTGTATGGACGTTTTGGGATCCATTGGCTGTCATGTACTGTCGTTCCGGAAAAAATGCTCTCAGGCTGGAATCACCAGAGAGGAGGGAATTGAGGACTTGCAGCATCTGAGTATGTCTGCACATTACGTCCTGCGTACTCTGAATGATGCCCAGACTCAGGGTCCTTTCCAGGAAGCTGCACGCAAGTACTTTGTGTCTCAATGGGGCAATATTCTGAGCGGGTACCTCACTAATCCCGATACAGATACTGCTGAGCTTGCCAAAAAGAAAATGTATCGTCTGGCTGCTTCATGTTCTGAAAACGTGGACATCACCAAAAGCATGACTGACGAGCCGTCTTCTCGAAACAACGACACTTTGGACTCAATCAACGACATTTCGCGTATCCTGCTGCATATGCCGCTGGCTGAGTCTTACAATACAATTCTGGCGACCATCTGCCACTCTCTGGAGCAGTCCAAGATCCAGATTCGAAGCAAAGCACTCAAGAGTCTGACCACTCTGCTTTCCTATGATCCTACAATCATGCGACTGCCGTATGTTGCCAACTCGCTGAAATTGCGTCTTGTGGACGCCTCAGCTTCGGTTCGAGATGCTGCTGTGGAGATTGTGGGCAAGTACGTGCTGCAGCAGCCGCTCAACACGACTCAGTACTTTGATTCGCTGTTTGATCGGTGCTCAGATATGTCTCTGAGTGTGCGAAAGCGAGTGCTGAAGCTCCTCAAAGACTTGTATGCTACTGATGTGGACAAGTCGGTGAAACTGGAGATCATTGAAAAGCTCCTGTTCCGTACAGAAGACGAGGAGGAGTCTGTGCAGGAGCTGGCCACGTCTACTCTCAGAGAAATGTGGTTTGTTTCTGCCAAGTTTGAGGATGCGGAGAGTATGGTTGCTACTCTGAAGAAGAGCGAGCAACTGGCTCAGTACCTGGCCCGTTTCCTCAACTCCATTTTCAACCCGTTTTTGCATAAAGACCCTATTCCGGCTGCTGTCCTACATGTTGGAAAAGAGTACATTAACTTGTTGGTGAAGCACGTTGTGGGAGATACAGGACCTCTTACTGAGTCGTTTCTGGAGCTGTTAGGCTACTTTGTTGAAGCTAATGTCCTGTTCATCTCACAGAACCAGCTCACTTCTCTGAGAGGTTACATTTCAGCCGATGTCAAGGACTTGTCCACCTATCACGTGCTCAAAATCTTTGAGACTGCCGTAGTTTCCTCCAAAATCGAGTTCTCCGACGACCTTCTCAAGGACATTGAGACGTCCATGCTCAAGAAACTCACAAAGTTCAACGTCAAGGAGCTCTCTGTGGCTGTCCCATGCCTCTGGGCTGTGTGTTCCAAGAGAAAGGACACCAAGAAACTCGAAACTGCCATGCTTTCATGTGTCAAGGCTCTGTTACCGCATGTTCAGCATCTGAAGGCTGGCAAGCTGGCTGAAACTGCAGCTGATCCGAAATTCAAGCGGCTCATCTACCTCGTGGGCACTCTAGGAAGATACTGTGACTTCAACGAAGCTGTTGCTCTTTTTGAAAAACTCCTAGGACCCCATATCGATACGAAAGCAGCGAAATCTGAGGAGTACATTGCTGGTCTCTTCCTACTTTTCTGCAACCCCAAGCTTGCTCATCAGGAGATTGTTCGATTGTCTGTTCGAAACCTCTTGTCGGTATGCATCGGGTTCCCCCAGCTCTTCATGCTTCCTGGAGTCATCTCTTGTCTGGATATGGCGTTGGCTGGAGACGAGGAGCTGCAGAATATCGCTCTTAAACAATTTTCAGCATTCCTGGAAAACGAAGAACAGATGGCTACCAAGGCTGGTCTCAAGGGATCAGGAAATACAGACGCTGCAGGACAGGTGGATATCGGAGTGTTGCATGGAACCACCTCCAAGTTCGTCAATGATGGTGTTTGTGCTTCTATTGTGCAACGGTACCTGGAACAGATTCTCCAGATTTCTCTTCTAGGAACAGGTCCCCACTCCATCAGTGCTATTTTACTGCTGGAAAAGGTATCTCACCAGGGTTTCGCGAATCCTAGACTTTTGATGACGACCACAGTAGCTCTGGAAGCCTCTCCCGTCTCTTTAGTTGCTTCCAAAGCCCAAGGTATCCACAGACTGTTCCACGAGAAACACGAGTCTCTGATTGATGGTACATATGTGGACGGTATCTGTGCTGCTGCTGAGTACCTCAGACGTCTACTGGGAGCCAACATTGCTTCTGGAAGTGGATACTTGGACAGGTTTTTCACCGTCATCAAGGGATCTCGGTCTTCGCGAAGAAAGCTCTTTTTGAACATGGTCAGAGCTCTGGAGCTGGATGAGGACCAGACTAACGATAAAGACATTGCCTCCAGACTGTGGGTTGTAGTCTTCCTCTGCCGTGCTCTATCTACTCTGGAGCTATCCACTGTCGAAGACGCTCATATGATTGTGCATTCTCTGAACTCGGCAGTGTCCAAGTCAGGAGAACTGAGCAATGCAATGGTGGCAGTGACTATCCAGCTTATGGCAGCTCTCCGACGGTTTATTAAAATGGCCTACTCGTTGACCGACGCGAAATGTGCTGTGTACAACCCAGCAAGAGGAGGCCAAATTTCTCTCAAGGAGCTGAACAAGCAGGCCATGAGGTCAAACAACGCGCCACCCCAAGGCATGGACTTTGCAGACACCTTTCTGGACTTCAATTACCCGTTTAATGATCCGGAGAGAAACGCATACATTTGCCAGCAGGTGAAGATGATGTTGCAGAGTGAAGCTTCAGACGAGGTGCATGAGGAGCCTGAAGAGGACGAAACGACCATGGTGCATGAGCCCAGTGAGGGCATGGAGATGGAGCCTCCCGTCAAGAGGTTCAAGATGGACGATATTTAATGTATTTATGTATTTGACAGCCAGACGTAGCGATGAGCCACAGCGTAGCGACGGCTCTTGTGATTCGTATCGTTGATTTGGTGATAATTTATATTTTGGCAGTATTTGAATTGCGTGAGCTGGAATCGAACACACGGCTTTTCAAAAATATGAGAAACGATGAAAACTTGCCGTAATATAAAAATTCAAGTCGGATATTGATCCTATAGGCAGTAGAAGCTGTGTTGTCAAATATTTTCGCTTACAATTAAGTATTAGCCATGTTACGCGGGGACATAAGTCTTCACTAATGCTCAACTAAAATATGCTTTATTTTGTTAACCTTTTAAACGCCACCAAAGTGCTATCCGGAATACCCCCAATACGAATAATCTCACAAAAAGCAATTACTGAATCATAGAGCAACAATGGATGTCATAAAACATCGTAAATCGTCATAAATCTTCATAAATCATCATAAAACATCATTATACGACATCCGGATGACGTCATAACTCGCCCTTCTACTTGTAGCCAAAGCTGTCTCAATCCTCCTGAGTCTCACTTTTAAACTGAGCCGAGGTCTAATGCAGCTACCAGTTTCAGCTTATAATAATAAACCCGTCCCGCCATCATTTATATATATCTCGTTAGACCTTGATTGCAGATCTAAACGTAAATATATTCAGACGCCAAAAGAAAGTACTCAAAAAAATGCGCAAAAAAAAGGCGCAAAATAAGAGCTCTGCAAGAGAGAGTGGCGAACCTCATAGGACCCAAAAAGAACAATCACGTCATATTACCGCCATATTACCGCCACATTACCGCCCATCTCCACCAAACCCTGCTCAACCGTCTCACTCTCGGGTTTCAGCCTGTCTCATCTAGTGTGGGGAAGCAGAGTTGTGGACTTGAAAATAGCAACTAAAATCTTGCCAATTGCCGAGCATAGTGAGTCACCATAAGTGTTGTATTCTCAGCAGGACCCGTGCAACACCCCTCGTACGTCTTGTCACTCTACCCCGCCTACTCATCTCGGTCGCGTCACAGCTGCATTTATACATCTGGGAGGCAACCGAGCGAAAGCGGTACATTCATCATAATTAAATATATACAAAGGGCCATACCAGATGGCTATGCAACACGCGAGTATCACGTGGGTGGGTGGCGAGGTTGAGGAAAATAAGGGTAGGGCGGCGGGTCAATGGGTTTCAACGGTAAGCGGGAAAATGGGCTTCCACGCAAGCGAACGGGCAAAGGGGCCAAAAGGAAGTTGTACAAAGTGGTGGACGTCAAACTGGTGTCGCGGTCACTTCGTGACCATTCCACTCACTTTGTGCGCTCGCGGTCACTGCGTGACCACTCGCGCTCGCTACGTCGACCACCCTCCAGCCTGACTCACCCTTCTCTCCGTCCTCTGCTCATCGCCCACCCGCTTTCTCGGGCAATACGGACACAAGCCGTGGGTGCATCGTTTGCAGTCGTATCGGCTGGGCGGCTTGCCATGGTACTCTCCGCACTGGCAGCAGTACCACTCTGTGATTGTGTTGGGGTCCGAGGGGTCCACCATGACGACCAATTGTTTCATTGCGGATGTGGTGGGAGTGGGCGGCTTAAGTAGTGGTTTGCGCTTTGGGGCTGTTTGGCCTGTCCTGGTCACGTATGTGTTGTGCAATTATGACTGCAATCGTTGTCGAGGTGTTAGCAGTTTGAGGCAGTTGCTGTTGCTGTTGCTACTGAGTGTTATCTGGGTGGTCTCGTTTCCTCTTAGTATCCTTGTAGATCTGTGTTTGTGTCGTTTTTTGCAGCAATCGGGGTTTGGAGAAGAAACAAGTCTGGAGCTCAGATCAAGGCGTATTGAGGGTCTTGTGGACGGACAATGAATGTGCGCGGAAATAAGCTTTTGTGGTTTCGGCTCTTTGGGGCCAACTCTACCTTTTAGCTCCACGCCCGACAATTTTACACGCAATAGACTCTAGCTGCGATTTGGGAAAGGTGGTGTAGCGGGGGTATTTGGGGGTGCTACAGCAATGAAACCAGTCGTATTAGACGCATCTCGTTTTTCTGATCTCAGCCATATATTTATCTTCCTGTTTCCCCCTCACCTATACCCTCAAATATCGCCCTCCACCCCATCGAAATCAGCATTGTTCCTCTTACGATTTGCTTTCTGCCATTGTTCCTTTTTCGACGTTCCCAATGCGGGACGAGCGATAAAGGGGTAAATGAAAAACGTCTCTGGGGTAAGCCCACAGAAACGGCCACTACGCCCGAACGTTTTGGAAAAAGAGACACGACGATAGCAGCAGAGAGGTGGACGAGATGACGTTTTTTTCAGTTTAATCGGACGCGACTTTTGAGGCGGGTTTTAGTTGAGCTTTTGTTGGGAAAACACGGCCTGCAGAAAATAACCTGCCCTATGAAACTCGCCTGGGGAAGATAATAATACTGTCAAATAGATCATAGCCGAGTTGGCAAGTAATGTGTGATAATATACAGGCTTGCGGTGTCAGAATGCCCATATAGTGTCGCTTCAAAGTACACTCCTCCCACCACTGCAGTTAAGATTTACTCCGCCACGTAGTTAATGCACTCACCGTGCAGCACCCGAAACCATGGTGAGTGTCAGATGAGACTGAGACAAGATTGTACAGCACTGCCTGTTTTTGATGCATGACAGACAACAAACGCCCGCGATATATACAGCAAAAAAATATTTCATGTGTGAGCTCTCCAATGGCGTGCTAAGAGACGTGATATTGAACCCTGGCGAGTAGCGCTAAAACCGCGGAAAAAATCGAAGAAAAATCACAGAAAATCGAAAAGGGCCCGAAAAATACAGGAAAACTACAAACGACATAGGATCGACGGCCATCTCGCTCCACAAAGCTTGCCCACATTTTTCAAACCATTTTTCAACCTACTGATCGTGTTGTGCAGGTCATGCATAATCCTGGAAGCGGTGCAGAAGAAATATCCCACTTTTGCATTTCGTTTTGCCTTGTTCTTTTTTGCAAATAATATTCGCTTTTTGCAACCGTGCATATTTTAGCCCCAATAATATTCTCTAAAAATACTTGCTACAATATACTTCCGTGGGCCGTGTTGAAATACGTGTTTTGACTATGTAATCAGGAGTCATGGAGTAAGCCAGGAGATGGGTTGGTGTATATGCTTACGTAATATTTTATTCTGACGGCCCGCCAAAACCTCACGGCTTACATAAGCAAAAATACCGTTAACTTTGATTAGCCAGGAACACGGTTTGCTATTCAGGGGTCGCGCTAATTATTACGCATATGTTACACACTGATATTTTGTGATGAAACAGTTGTCCAAACTGCTTACTAAGACTTACCAGCCAATCACCGCTTGCATGTGCATGGTTGCATAGTACAGTAGTACAGATCAGACGATGTCCCAGGTGAGATTCCAAGTACAAAGACTTGACCAGTCGTTGTCAGGTGACTCACAGCTTCTTTGTATACAAAATTTGCCACAAACTAAGTGGTTAGGCCTTTGAAATTTGAAATTTGAAATTTGAAAACGAATATTGCTCTTGGATATTATTTGGTTTAATAATAATCAGGTCCGAAACGGGGTGTTTCACCGAGGTGTAGCGTGACGTCACCTTTGGAAGGGTTTTAACCATGTTAAAAGCACTTTAAAAGCACTGTATAAATCCGGTATTTATGCGGCGACATGTTTGAAGACGGTTTGGGATGGCTGCGTTTTGACAGTGAAAAGGTGCTAAGGGCTGTGGCTTGTGTAGATAACGTATTTTAAACTAAACGTTAACAAAATGTTACACTTGATCAAAGTAAAGTCTAACAAAAGGGCTGTTTGGAGATGACATTTATCTGGTGATTTTAGTATGTGTTAGGGTGGATATTTTGAGATATTCTTAGTAAACACGTGACTGCCTATCGTTTGAGTTAGTCAGCTTGTAGCAGAATGTAGCCAATGTCCCAGAATCTAACTATACGCCTTTCAAAACTTGCACTTGACCTTGGAAGAGTATTTTCTGTGCTTTTCTAGAACTTGAGTCATGTGACCAATCCCAATCCTTTTAGTAATGCTTCTTTCTAGCTTACTAAGCTTATCCCTATCTCAAAACCGCATTAGGTCATCATTCCAAGACTCCATAGCACAGGCTGTATTAGTAACACTGTCACGTGACCAGCTATTTCTCGCGTGATACTGCCCGCCCCATGTCTCATATTCTTACATAAACCAGCCCAGAGATTATTAATCTGCATGTCTCACAGTCATTTCAACTGAGACATTTCTCTGGTCAGCTTGACAGATGGATCTGCTGATGGTGCAAAAAGCAATTTTGACACAAGACTTCCATTCTGACGTGTTCCATACTTGTACTACGAGTACAAGCACAATACAGGCACAACAGTAACCTGATAAAGTCGCTATACATTACACACGGCATGTTTATAGTTGCTCAAAACATGTCTGATACCCCGCAGAACGTATCTGGAGCTTGTCAAGAGGTAGGGTGTAGATAGCCGTTCCTGCTGTATTTTTTGAGTAGAAAAACCACGCAAAAATGGAGTGAAACGGACACACAAAAACGTCGTGAAAGTGTTACATCCCTCCAACCTCCCTTATAAGCCAAATCGATACGTGTCCTTGGACAGTACCTATTACCCCAGGTTTTAGGCGGTCACAAGACGATTTTAGCGTCTTTTTAGTGCGGTTTTGTATTAGCACATTTTTGAAAACAAGCTTTTGGTGCCACTATTTACACTTTGATAATGCACGGCGAACAGGAGGTGTGAGACGGAGGCGTGGCAAACAACAGCAATAGTTAAGTGACTATAACGAGGTTTACACACAAGATACATCACGTGACACTGATTGTACAGTCAAACTCTCAAGTCTGTACCTTCAAAACTCCGCCCTCTACACTCATCACCCCATATCTCTTGAACACCCCACAAAGCTTGGTATGCGTCTGGGAAGCAGTCCGAAAGGTAAAAACCAAGCAGAAAAAAATTTAAAAATGTCACACTCCCTGAGGGGAAGTCACCTGGTTCCAGGATATATATAAGGGCAGTTTGGACGGCTCAAAAAACTCATCTTCCAAGTTACACAGACAGACAGACAACAAACATTCGAAACATGCAACCTACAGTATCGCCCTCAGCTACTACCTCCAGTAAGCCCACGCTGTATACCATTCCCAGCTACGATTTCGACGCCGACAGACCCCAGATTAACTGGTCGCTGACTCAGACCATTCTGGAGTACATTGCTCTTCCTTTTAAGAGAAGCAAGTAGGAGTTGGTATTAGTCAGTAATTAATGAGATGTATGAATTGTATACTGTACTCTGTATTACGTAATATTGAGGTCAGTAATTGTTGCATGGCTGTATGTAAGCAGACTTAAGTACACAGTTGAGATGTTACACATAACACTGCACTGTGAGTAAGTACTGCCCTACATGGAACATACTGGATGAATCTCCTGAACGAGAGGGTTGCATTTATATAATAACATCTATATGTTGCATATTCATATTCGGAGATATATGGTATCTCTATGACAGCTTTACTTGGGCGTTTGTTGAGCGTTGTTGAGCGTCCATAATGACATGTGCAATTTTGAGCGCACGATTAAATGGAGCATACTGGACTAACCTCCTGAATCTGGGGAGTATGCCGATATAGTAATATCTATATGGTGTGTATTCGGAAACGGAGTTATATGCTATTTCCCTGACGGCTTTACTTCGGCATTTGTTAGGTGTTGTTGAGGCCAATGATGGAATGTGCAATTTTGAGCGTAAGATTACATTGACCATACTGGAAGAATCTCCTGCGACGGAGGATTGCGGGAATATAATAATATTCGTATGTTGCTTACTCAGATCCGGGGTTATATGCAATCTCTCACACAGCATTACTTGAGCATTTGTTAAGGTTACTTGGATGTAACTGAAACAATCATATCTCTATGAATACACCCGTCAGAGGCGCATAGACGGAGATGTGGCATCTTATGCCGTCTATATTTCATCCTATACCGACATTTCCCCGGTACCATAGATTCACCTCTTTTCCCTCACTCTATACTCACCCCAGTTTCAAAAGGAAAGTGCTGTTTTGAGAGAGGTATACTGAGGCCTGTGATAGAGATATAGATATAGGAAGTTGACAGTAGAGATGGTCAGGTACTTGTTGATAGTGTGGCATTGATGGAATCGAATCTGAAAATTGACAGTATACAAGACTACTAATGTTGAATGCGTGTGATGTGCCAATTAGGATCTTAACAAGATGAACCATTGAGCTGTAAAATGAATTGAAAGACATAGAAATGAACTAGTATGGATGAAAATGCTCTAACTAGCTGAACTAACATGTCTTTTTTTTTTATTTTTTTTTTTATTTTTACAACTTATTAAATACATTTCTATACTTAAGGAGCTTAGTCATCCCGTCCTTCACAGGAATACTTTCAATCCACCAACAAGGAGCTATAAAGCTTGAGCTCCTTGTTTGTAGTGTCTCCTTTTCGGTCAAGGAGATACCTCTGCAAAAGCAGTACCGGGTAGCTATTTGCAGGAGTGACTAACTTCGAATTCCTTAACTCGCCTGGAAACAGTTAAGCAAAACTCGAGCATGGGCTTGTCCAAAACTCATAGCACTAGACCCACATCAAAGATGCTGTCTACCTATGAATCCTGAATGCTTGTCACGTATGTTATGTGAAAGGTAGTAAGGTGTTTGCCGGGGGTAAGCTAGTTGTGACCATCTTCATCTTGTCTGCGCAGCTCTCGTTCAAAATGCCAAGTGGCATAAGCTATCCTGGGTTTGTCCGGTTCTTTGATCCTTTTTGACGCAAATCCAAGCTTGGCAAGGTCTCGAATTGGTGCCAGATGTAGATCTGACAGAGCTTGCAGAACTACAGGACATTCACAGAAGATGTGAGTGTAAAGGCCTCGGTATTCATGGTCCGATTGAGGATTCTTGAACCGACAGACAGATACCACAGCCTCGATTGACGTTTCTAAAGTGTTCAAACTTATCCCACTTTTGCGCTACCACTGTGAGCTTATTAAGAAGAAGTGATTGCAAGAAATCTCCTAGTTTTAAAAATGACAATGATCTTAGAGTTACAACACTCTGTAAGAACAGCTCACTACCTGGCCAATCAAACTACACCAGTCCAACTACACATTTTTTTTTTTTTAATTCTGAAGATACAACACCCCTCCTCCATCACGTGACTCCCACTCTTCATCTGCTGACTAATCCACCTCTCCCCTGAGATCCCCCTTTTTTTTTTTTAATTCTGAAGATACATTAAGCTATTTCTCCCCGTAGGGGTTTATCTAAATAATCCCGTCCAGGGCCAATTGACTCGTAAATATGTTCTTCTTCTCT
>ULGX01000020.1:0-26719 GCA_900519075.1 Yarrowia bubula | reverse complement strand
TTTTTTTTTTTTTTTTTTTTCAATCAATAACATAAAATTAATAAATTCCAACTAGTTTAACGTGAGCCTACTCACGAGTGCTTCGAGTGCACCAAGCTATAAAATCCTCCTAAAAAATCCTCCTAGAGAAAATCCTCCAAAACAGAGACCTCCTAGGGAGCCTTCGCAGCTCTAGCCGCCATGACCGGCAAGTCATTTTGGTAGGCTGTTCTAGCTCTCTTAAAAAGGTGGGATAAATCTCGTTGGAGATACATACCTAGGGAGCCTTCGCAGCTCTAGCCGCTAGCGACCCCCGACAACATCGGGCATCCTGGCCGAGCGGTTAAGGCGAGAGATTAGAAATCTCTTGGGGTTTCCCCGCGTAGGTTCGAATCCTGCGGATGTCGCCATCTTTTTGCCGTTGTTTTTGGTGCTGTTTTTGTGTATTCCTGGTGGCATGTCTGACGTCGGTAGGCTGCACAACAGAAGGAGTGGGAGGTGTGGAGAGGTCTTTTTTGGACTTTAGAGAGTTGGTATAGTGGTGGTAGGGGTTTTTTTTTGTGGAAAGTATGTGGTTTCTATGAATGTTGGTGATGTGATGTTATGGTGTTTTACTTGATGATGGTATTTGGTTGTTCGAATATCTAACTGAGTTTATTAGGTTGGGAGAAGGTGCTACAATTCTATTCAACTAAGCTACATTCGTCCCAACAAAGGTTAACAAAACTAAGAAATAATACAGCCACCCCTTGCGGAAAATGGCAGAATATCTACTAGTTTTAATTTCGTCTGTTAATATCAGTCAACTCATTTCTACTAATGCTGTTAATATCGACAGAAGCCGAGAAGATGAAGCAAATAATACGCCCTGAAACTCTGAGATGCCCTAAATACTACTTCTCTAGACAACTCGATAGACTTAAGAGCCTTGATTACATAAACAAGAGGTACTCACAGCAGCCGAGTATAACTGAGCAATCCACCCCTTATCCTTACCTCTGCTAAACCCCTATACCTTCTCTTACAAATGCGCCTTATTAAACACCTCATGTGCTATAAATAAATCTCCATCGTGGTTTCTGCCGAAACACGCATGCTGTCGGCATTGCAGACATGCGTGGATACAGCAATGCCCCTTCAATTTACATTCCAAGCTCTTTATCCTCTCTTTTCTTATCAGCCGAGGTTGCCTTGTATGCGATGCACGGATCGGAACAAATCTCCGGCCGATCTGAAAGTCGAGCAGGTGAGATTTCAGGGTAAGGGTATGGAAAATGGGTATATCTGGGTCGTAGAACAAATTCCGCTTATCTGAATTGTCCTAAATATGCCTCAATACGTGTTTTATTCATTGCTATCTTAACCTCGGCACTTTAACCGTTAGAAAAAGAAAGTATGTCGCTAACGATCTTTATTTTTTAAAGTGCTGCAGGTAAAGCCAATTGGGTTTCGGAAATGGCGGAAGACACCGACGGTGGGGCTAGGGGGGTGCTGATTGGTATCAAAATGGACGTTCAGGAGTGAGCGTTTTAGTGGTGGGCTTGGTTTTGCATTTCCATCTGTGTGTCTTTGTAGAATCTCGGTTTTCGTGCGGCGCGAAAATAAGCTCGTCGGTTGGGACCTCTTGCCCATTTTGAGACTTCTAGAATTTAGTTTATTTTTCCGATCCAGCACTACGCTGTCTTGCCGTTGCATTATTTGACGTAGCCAAGCTGTCATGTGAGGTTGATGTTACACAAAGAGAAGTCGGTGGATTTGTCGTGGCTTTGCCGCAATTTTTCGCTCCGAAATGCGCCATTTTTTGCACCTCGAAATCACTTATTGCTTCGTTTACATTCACGGCCGGCGTCTTATTTTATTTAGGCTTGATCTTCACAGGATACAGCGTCCATGCATCCCGAGGAAGTGGCACCTGCCTTAGTGGCTTGAGCTAAACAAAAAAGCAATGTGTGAAGAGTTCTACAGTATGAGTACTCGTACAGTATATCATGTTCATTGCGTTATGTTGTTTTGTATACTTGTGTACTGTATGTTATGTTTAGTTATGTTTTGTTATGTTTTATTATGTATGTTGTGTTTTGTTTTTTCTTTCTGCAATTTCAGCCGCCCCTGAAATATTGCACGATACTGAAATAGAAGCAAAAGCAAGTAGCTCAGCCCAGCGGACACATTTCGGCTATTGCGGTCTTGACGGCGGCCTTGAGACTTGGCACAGGAATAATATCGCTATCCCATGCAGTCACAATTTCGGCGGTTCATCTACAACACATCATCATTACCACCACCTAATATCTCATACATTTGCATACATGAAAGGGTTACTTAGTCATCATCCGTTCTCCTCGGACATTGAATTCCTCCTAGAATGGAAGCCTTTTAAGACTTGTTGCTTCCATTCTGGTCATATCTTGAATATTCTTTAACCTCCAAACTTCCGCTAATTAGTCCAACGTGTAAGCCCCTGAGAGTTTGGGTGGTTGGTGGAGGTTGAGGAGTTGTGCTGCAGAGGTCATAGTACAGACAATCGAAGTAGTTTAGAGCAATGACCAAGATTGTGTAGTCGTATACCCTTATAGCTCTACAACTGCCTCTGTCTGGTCGACTTCATTCTTGACAACCTTTAAGGTTTGCCCAAAATCGACACGGCTTTTTAGGTTTGATGCTGCATCAAGATATACAAACCACCGAAAGTCCTCGTCTTCTTCCTCTCAACCACCAAATGAACAACGAGGTTTTCCCAGGACACGCTCCTGGCGACCCCCAACAAGAGCCCAATGTCACAGAGCGGTTCACCACGCCGCCAGACTCGCCCAGCGATACCTCTACCACTAACCGAGACACAGAGCCACAGAGACGGGACTTTGAACCTCAACCGTTTTACACAGACGCAAACGAGTACGACAACGAGCAGTACGATGACACAGAGTACAACCGGTACGGCGACGAGACAACGCCCATTCATCGTGTCCAGACTAATGCCACAACAGCCAGCATGAAATCGATACGACGCACAGGCACGTTGCTGGGCAACAACATCCCCTACAACCGGGCCTTCCCGAACCGACCGCCAGGAAAAAAACGCCAAAAGTTTTTCCAGTACTTTTTCCGGCCGGCGTGGCTGTTTGACCACATTGACTGGCGGTCGCTCAAGATTGTCATTCGGTCGTGGATCGGAGTGTCTCTGGGGTTCACGCTGATGATGATTCCTGCATTTGTGCGATGGTGCGGAACCGCCCCTTACCTTCTGCCTGTCGTGGCCGTCATTGTGCCTTCAGGATCACAGCCCATTACCGTTTGCTTCCTCATTAACGCCATCATGTGTCTGTTCACGTGCATGGGCTACGCGGTCATGGTGATCGCCATGCGAATCAACAACACTTGGTTCCACAACAGCATCAACTCCGAGGGAATGGCGCGTCTGCTGATTCAGCAGGGACTCTGTACTGCTCCTGATCAGAACGACCCTGCCACATCTGCCGCTCTCCGAAAGTGTGTGGTAGACCATATTTACTCCGGCCACTTTATGACTGCCCGAGGCAGTGTGGTCTACTGTGTGCTCCTTGGAGCCTTCATGTTCTTCATGCTGTGGATGAAAAACAAGTCGCGAATCCTCATCCCCGGATACCTCTGTGGAGTCATTGCTGTGGGTGCTCTCATGCCCCTGGCACACATGTTCCCCCAGTTTTCGCCTAACCTGATCGGTCTCACGCTCGTCAAGCCCATGGGTGTGCAGTTCGCCATCAACTTTGCCCTGTCGATTCTCGTTTTCCCCTTTTCGTCTGGCTTCCAGTTCACCCAGACTGCTCTTGAGGAGCTGAACATTCTGGAAGGACTAGTCAAGTTCCACGAGACCTTCATGACCTCCACTTTGCCTTCTAACGAGGCTGAGTGGCTCAAGTTCTCCCAGACCGAGGCTGATGTCCAGAAAGCCCGACAGCTGTACCCCAAGCTGGAGGCCGAGGCTGCTCTTCTTCCCATTGAGCTGACTTACTCGCGATTCGCCTTCCCCGACTACACCGCCCTCAAGACCTGTGTTGCACGTGTCATTTCCGGAATGTCTGGACTTGTCTACTTCTACGACAACATTGAAAACATTCGACGATCTATCTTGCTTGTGGACACTGCAGGCCGACCCATCGACATGTCTCGAAAGCTCGCCGACTCCACCGGCAACGACTCTCGAAAGATTGAGAACATGCTGAAGCGTCGAAAGAAGGATACTGGCCGGTTTGACATTGGTGAGAAGGCCGAGGCCGGACATGCCGCCCCCGTGGGTGTCTATGAGATCAAGACTGGTATCAAGGGCTCCAAGGTGCAGTACCCCGACTCTCTGACCATGGCTGAGCTGGATACCCTGATGGTTCAGCTGCGGGAGATGTCTCTGCCGTTTGTGGAGCAGGTTAGACTCAGTCTGGAGACCATGAACAAGTGGCTTGCTGCTGCCAACGTCTACCGAGCCAACAGTCTGTTCTTCTTCTGGCAGAAGAAGGGCCACAAGCAGCGACAGATTGAGCTTGCTGCTGAGCTTGCTGAGCGACGAGCCGCCTTCAAGGAGGCTGCTCACGACTTCCTCAACTCCAAGCGGTTCGAGCTGTTCCAGTCGCTGGAGGATTCCGAGGAGAGAACGTCGTTTGTTACCTTTTACTTCCAGGGTGCTCTTTACTGTACCTACATGAAGGGAGTGGCCGAGACCATTGATCTGCTGTTCACCACTCTGTCTAACATGGACGAGACCGAGTCCAACCCATCCTGGACCATTGGAAAGGGTGGATCCAAGAACGACACTGCCAAGTCTACCGAGGCTGCCTCTGCTGCTGGAGGTGATGGAGCTGGTGAGTCCCGAGGCACTTCTTCTTCCGAGGAGGACACTACTCAGTCTTCTGACGGTATCTGGACTGATATGGAGCGAGAGCTGCGATGCTACGCTGGTGGTCATGAGGAGCATTTGTGCAACAATGACGATCTGGAGGAGTTGTACGCCCAGTCGATCCATGGAGCTGGCATTGACGGTGACCGAAAGCGAAACCCCGATGCCAAGCCCCCCACTACCAAGGTTGGCCGCATGGGAGTCAAGCTGAACAGAGTTATCAAGGCCCTGGTTTCTCCCGAAGTTATTGTGCCTCTCAAGGGTGCCGTTTTCACCATCCTGTGTGCTCTGCCCTTCTTCTTCAAGTCCACTGCTCCCTGGTTCCGTGAGAACCGACTGATTTGGTCCGTTATCATGACTGGTCTGTCGATCTCCGAGAACATGGCTGACAACTTGTACGGCTTTGGCTCGCGAATTCTCTACACCTTCTACGCTGGTGTGATTGGTATGGTTGCCTGGTACATCAGTACGGGTAACGGAGACGGTAACCGAGCGGGATTCATGGTGACCACCTGTGTCCTGTACTTTTTCCTCATGTTCTACCGTGAGTTCTCGGTTCACTCGACCCCCATGCCCCAGATTGTCATGGTCGTCACTACCGTCATCATTCTCGGTATGTCGTGGACCGATGGTACTGGTGTGACCACTCCCACCATTGGTCTTGGCTTTGCCGTTGCCTGGAAGCGATTCGTTACCGTCGTCATTGGTCTTTCTTATGGTTTCATCTGTACTCTTCTACCCCATCCCGTCACTGGAAAGAAGATCATTCGAACCACCATGGCCAGTATCATCAAGGACACCGGTACTTTGTACTGCCGCATTTCCGACTTTGCTGTGGGCCGTCTTGCTCACCCCAACAAGGATGTCGATCTTATCTCGGATCCCATTTTCAAGTCCATTGTTGGTGCCCAGAACCGTATTGCCGGTACGCAGTTCTTGGCCAGCATGGTCATGTATGAGCCATCTCTGCAGGGCCAGTGGCCGTCCAAGGTGTACAGAGAGGTGACTACCATTGTTTCCGAGCTTGTCGAGCTTCACCACCATCTGTACATTGTGCTGCGACGTATCGAGGACCCTCGGTACTGGCTGCCTCACCTGATGGATTTGGTGGGATGGGCCGACCAGCCTCTCATGTCTCACTACTTTGCCGTACTCTACATGGCTCAGGGAGCTCTCTACGATGGCTCTCCTCTCCCCCAGGTGACGCCGGCCATGCTGATGGTCGAGCATCTGGACCATCTCGAGGGACTGTTCCGTACGTCCTTCGATCCTCAGGCCCGAAAGGCTATGGGAGAACACACCTCTCTGGACTCTGATTCGGAGATGAGCCAACCCCAAGTGGGCCAGATTTCTCTGGAGCGGCTCAGGAGCAGCGACGGACTTATTTTCTCCGCCGCTATTGTGCTCAGCAACTGCATTTTCGACCGAATGGACCGGCTCATGTTCCAGGTCAAGACTCTCGTTGGAGAACAGTTTGTCAACTCGGAGTATTATCGGGATAAGAGTAGATTCCGAAACGAAAAGTTGGTTTAGATTATTATTAATATATGTTTGATTGTGCATGGATTATGGCTGTATTTGTAATAGCGCGTAATAGTTGTTGGTTGAAGGGTGTAGAGAGAAGTTCATTTGTGGGCTTAAATAAATTAAAATTGATTTTTGGAATTTTTTTATTAAATTCGTTTAAAATTCACTTGGAGCATTTCCTACTATTGTTCTCATTTATACAAACACATAAATCATCATTAATTAATCATCCCATCATAATGCGGTCAATCCAACAAACGTCCTTTTCGTCTTGTGCCATTAGTTGTACTACGAATAAATATTTTTTTCAAAAGAAAGGAAAGAGGCGTCGCCATCCACCAACCCGACGCTCCTCTCGTGCATCCTGCTCAATCTGTGCGTCAATAGCCTGCACGTTTCGCTGGACAATCTCATGCGCCAGAGCCGTGGCTTCTCTGTTCTGGGCCTCTGCCTCAGCCTCAGCCTCAGCTTCAGCCTCCACTTCAGTGACACCCTGGACAGCCTTCTTCTTGGACGGCCGTTCAGACACCTCCGAGGCTTCCTCCACAACTACCGCCCCACCGGCTGATTCACCTTCAGTCGCCTCCTCAACAATCACTGTAGTTTGGGGCTGCTCCTCAGACACCTGGGGCTGAATGTCGGAAGCTGTTTCGGTGTTTCGCTCCTCCAGCTCAACATCACCGTTTTCGGTCGCATTCTGGGTCTCAGTCTGAGCATTTCCAGAAGCGTTGTCTCTTAGATTGGGGTTGTGTCGCTCCTGGCGTCGTCTGTAGGCTCCCATGAACCCGTTAATGGTGAGACTCATACGTCTACCCTCCTCAGCGTCTCGTCCAAGTCGAATCATTCGCTCTCGTCGCACTGTCACGTTAGTAATCTTCACTCCAGGAGGAAGGTAGCCCTTGGGCAAGATTGACTGCTTGCACAGAGGACAGAGACACGATCTAGACTCCAAGAACGGCCGGATGCAGTCAGGGTGGAAAATATGCCGACAGGGCAACTCCAGAACCACCGTATCGTTCTCTTCATAGTCGTCCAAACAAATGGGACATGACGACTGCGAATATCCCTCAAGACTATGTTGGGGCTTGGACTCTTTCTCTTGTTGTTTAGACAAGCCCAGCCACTTTGCCTTTCTCTTCTTGCTGGCAAAGTCCTTGTCTGTCCACTTGACTTCATCATTGACCACGTTTCCGTAATGGGAGTCGCCAGAATGGTACACTTTTTCAGGCAGACGGGAAATAACGTCTGTGGGGGCAGAAACACCAATGAATCCGAGCTGCTCAAGGTCAACTTCTCCGTTTCGAAGACGGGCCCGCAAATCTCGTCGCCGCTTGTACTGCACAAAGTTGAGAATGCACGATAGTGTCAGAATGGCCACGAGAATCGAACCGACAATCGCCAGAACCCACACCCACAACTTGGGCATACTAGAACCGCTCTGTGTAGGCACAAATCGCAGACCCACTCGAGCTACCGTGGGTTCCTGGTCTCCGTTACGGTAGTAGACGGACTGAGGAGCCTCGGCTGTGTGCTCCACCCACTGGCTCAGCATTTGAGCAGTGGCATACTCCACTCCATATATGCTCAAGGAAAGACCCGGAGGCAACAGCTGCGTGATGTTGGCCACAGATGTGGCCGACAGGTTGGGTCCTTCTGCAGCGACAAGCAGGGACTCGGTTGATGTCGACGCCACCTGTTCGAAAAAGGCCATGTTGCATTCGTCTGTTCCAAACGGAATCAGGGCGGCGTTTGAAATACCCGAAAGAGGACCCTGCATGGTTTCTTGGGTGTAGTTGGATGCTGTGAACCAGGAGGGGTTGCACTCTGGCTTATTGGATAGCTGCGGAACATAGAGCATCTCCACATCGACATTTCCCTGGGGCGCCGGAACAAGAGCTACACCCTGGAATTGGGCCGAGTTCATGCCGGGGGCAGAGAGCGTGGGTGCAAACTGCCGCGTTGTGGCGTTGATAGGCACTGAAAAGGCTCGTGTGTCGATAAATACTGTGTTAGAAGATGTACCAAAGAATATCCCCAGGGCCACAGATTGTAGCGTAAGTGAAGAGGTCGTAAGTGTTCTGGTGGATGCTCCAGGTTCACATTTTGGGGCTGCAGTTTGCCCAAATCTCACTGTTAGAGCATTAAGTAGCTCCATATTGAGCGCAGAACTACCACAAGGACATCCTGCCGTCTGTCAAGCACCTTAGCACCACCCCAACCTTCCCCACAACACAGCCCAGTTCGTTATTGATAACACCACAGAACCTCCGCCAGAAGTGGCAAACACAAAATGAGAGCAGGAGACGAATGTATCACTCGTGGTACACCCACCCACTTGCCCGTCTTATCGTACCACTCCCGTAGCAACTTCTGCTGCGTTGTTTCCAGCCCCAAGTGACACAAACAGGGTAAAAGAGCCAAAAGTGCTGCGTTGTTCGTACCGCTTTCTCTCCATCTGTCTGTGTCATTTCCCCAGCTGCTCCAGCTCATCGTACTCACTTTGTGACATGTTCGTAAGGACCACTTGTCCTGCCTTGTATCGTACAAGTGCGTGAGTCTGGGCTTATGCATCGCAGAGCATCTTAATGCATGCACCTCCAAACTTACCCTAACCTTGGAGGGCGGCATTTTGCTTTTTGGAACCCCGTTTATCTCCCCGAGAATACATCCGATTGCTTCCAAAGTATTTTTAGGACGTTCACACGGCTGCTGGCTTTCGCCTTGAGGTCTTATTTCATCTGTTTGTACCCCCAAACACCCGTTATATCTCCCCCCGTTTCACCCTCGGTCCACGGCTGAAAAGTAAAGGCCGCACAGGATATGCATCTTAGAACCAGTTTAATTGACAAGCTCGGAGAGTGGAGCAGGGTTTGAACAGGGCTAAAAGGTGGAGGAGGTATTTAGAGGGGTAATCCGAGTGTTTTTGTGGCAGTATCGCGTGGGGGTATTTTTTGTCTTGGTTAAAAACGTTGTCTCTTTTTAAAAACTGTCTCATATCTCGTATGCATCAGTTGCATGATCAGTGTGGATGATTAGTCAGGGTTTGTAAAGATTGGAGATTGGATATTAGAGGGCAAGAAGGTACCCAGAGAGATGTATTCATCCGCTCAGGGTCTTCTTTTTGGTGTCTGGTGGTCTGATTTACTTGTCAATCAAGGTTACGATTTTAAACTGATTTTTAAAAGAATAATGCCGAAAATTGTAAATAAATATCAAAAAATTGCAGTAAATTCATAATGAGCCAGATTCATGTTCACTCTTCTTTTGAACTTGTTTATACACCCCACAGCCCATCAAGCTACAATAGAAAAAGCTCACGTGACTGAAAAGCGTGGCATTCGCTTAAGTTTCTTCAACGATTAGCTTTGCCAAGAAAGTAATTAGTGGAGAATTTTTCATCACGTATAGCTGGATAATGACAGGTCCATAGGGTCAGAAGTGGGTGTGCGCCGTATATTTTATTCTACATGTATGTATCAGGCACGAAGCAACTCTGATTATGCACTAAATGAAGATAATGTGCAGTGATGAGACCCACTGTCCAACAGGGTTTTCCTCATCGGAAGAGCATACCCGCAAAAGTTAGTTTAGCCTTTAGTTGACAGATGACCAAAATGTCAACTAAAGGAGAGGGGATGGTGCCTTGATGAAACCTCTAGTTTAGCAGCCGTGTGATTCTATGCGGGTAAACTTACCCCACAGATAGTACGCACTGATTAGTCTTATCTTAGTGTGTAAGTGTGGGGAAGGGGGGATGTGGGATTACGTTTCTACAGCCAGTACCAGTAGCTTTATTACAAATGCTGTATTCTTTAAATGTGAAGAATCAAGAAATACTCCGACATGCAGCTCTCTACTTGTAGCAGCCAGTGGTTACTGCTCTTACTAGATATGTCGCCACCATCTAGGCTATCTGGAATGTGGAACTAGTATCCACTAAACCACTTGAAACCTGCTACTTACATCTATATATCAGTATACCAATGCTTCTGCAATCTCCAACATGTCAACTCTCTCCTCTGAAAACAAATCTCTATCTACTGAACCTCCTCTGGTTCTAGATGCCGAAACAGACCGCAGACTTCTGCGCAAAACAGACCTCTATCTATGTCCTCTAATGATGCTGGTGTATGCTGTTCAGTACATGGATAAAAGCACAAACAGTTCAGCAGCAGTTATGGGACTTCGAGACGACTTGAAAATGACTGGTGACGACTTTGCGTGGTCTGGAACTGCTTTTTACCTGGGATATCTCATTTTCGAGTTTCCTTCGGTGTACTTGTTGCAACGATTTCCTCTAGTGAAAACAGTTTCCGTGTTTATTATTCTTTGGGGAATAGTATTGTGTCTTCATGCTACACCTAACTATCCCGGTTTCATTGCTCTCAGAACAATTCTAGGAATGCTAGAGTCAGCCGTCACTCCCTGCTTTGTCATTCTCACTTCTCAGTGGTACAAGAGAGAAGAGCAGTTTCTGCGAACCTCCATTTGGCTTGGATCTAATGGTTTGGGACTCATTGTAGGCAGTTTGATCGCTTATGGCTTAGCTGTTAATCACCATCTACCATTTGCTGGTTGGAAACTCATTTTTATTATCGATGGAGTTATCACGATTTTTATCGGTATCATTGTGCTTTTCCATATGTCCGATGATCCGTCAAAAGCGTGGTTTTTGAAAGCTGAAGAGCGCAAACAGGTCATTTTACGTATCAGAGGGAACCAGCAGGGCTTTGAGAACAAAAAATTCAAAAAAGATCAGTTCATTGAAGCGCTAACTGACGTCAGAACATGGATTTACTTTTTCTTCTGTGTTTGCCAAAACATTCCCAACGGAGGTATCACAAATTTCAACACAATCCTCTTCTCAGAGACTCTACACCTTGGACCATTAAGGGGTCTGTTGTTACTAACCCCACAAGGAGGTGTACAGTTTGTAGGATGTGTTATTTTCGGTCTCATAGCTCAACACTTTCAATGCAGATTACTGGTCAGTTTAGCCGCTCAATTAATTGCATTAATGGGAACATGTCTGTTGACGTTTTTATCAGACAACCAATCAGCAGGCTTGGCTGGACTCTACCTGTTGATTCTGTTCGGAGTTGGCTTCATTTGCATGCTCAGTTCAGTAGCTTCCAATACAGCTGGCCACACGAAAAAAGTCACAGTCAATGCCATACTTCTAGTAGGCTACTGTGTGGGTAATATCATTGGTCCGCAAACATTTCGAGCAGCAGATGCCCCGGTTTACTTGCCTGCAAAAGTCACAATGGTTGTCTTGCTGTCTTTGGCCATTGTCTTGAATGCGATATTGTTGTGGATCAACATTGCTGAGAACAAAAAGAGGGATCGAGAGGGTCCTCAGGTCACAGATGAAGAGCTGGAGAGAGTTCAGTTGCTGGATCTCACAGATAAACAGAATGCGTATTTCCGGTATGCCTTGTAAGTCAATAATATTGCCAAGTATTTATTTAGAGTTTAGTTAAGAATATCATGCGTCAGCAGACACGCCCGGAACCTCACCAATGCAAAAAGATGCATTCAAAAAAGAAGCCCAAAGACGTTACTCCGATACGGGGAATCGAACCCCGGTCTCCACGGTTCTCAACTTGAGAGCGTGATGTGATAGCCCCTACACTATATCGGATGGGTGAGGTCGGGGGTGATTGGCGGTATTGCTGGGCGAAAATGGATTTTTTTTCGGCGAATTGATAGATATTGGCTCAACTATGGTGGGAAAAATATCAGCTAGCGTTTTTGTGGATCTGGGAGTTGTTTTGGGGCATTTGCCCTATGACTTTTGGGGCACAGAAGCACCCGCTTTTAAGGTCCTTATCGCCGTTGCTGATAACCTTAACTAATTTGAACACCATCAAATCTTAAAACACCGCGTTCCTAACTACCGGTAGTACCACCAGATACCATGAAAAGATATCTAGCTAGAGAAGCTAAGCGGCAGAAGGAACTCGCTAAAGAACTTGAGCGACAGAAGGAAATTGAAATACGCTATTCCGCTTTAAAAAAGTGCGTTTGTGACAAGCTCGACGCGTTGGAAGCCGAGGCTGGGGAACTTGAGAAAGCGTATAAGCAGTTTTATGAGTCGACTGTGCGTCAAATCGAGACACTGTTGCCGCGTTTAACACGTGATGCATCGAAAGAAGAGTGTCTGGGAGCAGTTAAAGAATTTTCTGCACGTTTTTACGCGTATTTGGATCAAATTTCGGGGTTGAGACAGCAGATGAAGGAGAACAAGGCTTCGTTTGAGCGGAAAAAATGTGAATCTGTCGCAAGTCTAGAAAATTCCATCAATAATCTCCGAGATTCTGATATGACTAATGCAAAGGAACGCCGTGAAGTTCTGAATACACCCAACGAAGACTCATTTTACGACAAGAGTCTTGGTAGTAAAGATGTGGAGCTGTTGGACTGTTTTGTGCACACAATAATGGAGGGTAAGAGTGAGGAGGCTCGCAGTTGTGTTTTGGGCGATCACAACCCGTTTTCCGCTCATTTGCACAAAAGAGACAGCTCCAGGGCGGTTTTGCAGTTTTCTCCAAAACAGGCGTTTTCTGGATCTCATCTTCCGGTGGAAATAGCTACCATGGTTTATTCATACTGTGACCTGGAAACCAGTTGTGTTCTCAGACGAGTTTCGACCCAATGGTACTATGCGTTTCATGAATGTGAACGGGTGTTTGAACACAAGCTCAATGATAGATGTCCATCGTTATACCCTGAAGGCCACCTCAAATCGTGGGCTGATTGCGTGCTGGTGTTTGTTAATCGTCTCAAAAACATCAATTGGCGCAAACGAAAAGATTTCAGGAGCAAGATGCACAATATCGATGAAACTGTTCCTAAACAGCTGCCGGCTATGAAGCTGAACCATCATGTTCCTGAAGACTTTGAGCCTCTACAAAGCAGGGCTATATCTGATGATAAGTACAGCTGCAGTCGTAACACGGAAACTGAACTTGAGTACCAAGGGCTAAAACTGACGTTTCTATTTCATGACATTGTCACCAGTGTTGATGTGTATAGAGACAAAGTGATGGCTACTTGTACTACAAAGATATACACATTTGATCGTTCAAAGCCTCTACACTACAAGAATGCGACGAAAGAAACCATACCTGACATTGTTAGCTCGTATCAGTTTGGCAAGTGTGTCATGAGAAAAAGAACGGTAGGAAAATATGAGCAGCATGAAATCTACAACCCCCACAGTAAAACATACACTCCATTTGGTCTTGCCAAGTACTATAAGGAAATGATACCTGTGGCTGTTCGACATGGGATTGTCTGGTGGGTAGCATTCCATTCACAAAATCGCTTGTTGCCTACATTTATAGATACCCAGGCACGGGATACGGTGTATTGTAATTTTCAAAGGGTCTTGGAGGTGGCTCGACAGAGAACTCACTGCGACCTTTACGACAACAATAGAATGGAGCCTTTCAAGCAGTGTGGTAATCTTGTCTACAACTGGCCTTCAACGGTGAAAAACGAAAAATTCCAAGTGGCTGATTTGGATTCTGGAGAGTTGACTTGGATTCATCCCCCAGGTGGGATTTGTGACAAAAAGGAGTATCTGGTTGGTTACCTGCATGGCAAGTTCCACGCCATGTACTGGGACAATAATACACAAGCGGAATTTGGTAGTGAAACCAAAGAAAAGATCTGTCAATTTGAACAGGTGTTTGGGTATGCCTATCACTAGCCGTGTAAATAAATAATTGCAAACTAAATTAGCCACATGTCAGTAAACCCCAGTAATGCAACAGGTGAGCTCAATAAAATCTATATTCGCTGATACGGTATGTGCTGCAAGACAACGTGGCATAATAAACCGGCTTTAGCAGTTGTGGCTCATCTAGTCGTGATGGCTTATCTCAAGCCACTCTTTAGAGTCTATAGCTACAGGGTATGTGGCTTGTGTATGACATCACTGGGTCTGATCAGAGTGGGAATTGGTCATTTGTGGAAAAATTCGGAACAAAAAATCACATCTGTGGGTGGCGTAAGTGCTTACTAATCAACAACATGAATTCTGCTCAAACTGTTCTGCTTATAACCATATGCAGGGCCGTTATCAAAACGCCACAGTGGAAGAAGGTGCGATATTTGAAACTTTCAAAAAGCTTGTCCTGCACGAGTACCGCAAAAACAGTGGAAAGATGAGATTTTTCTGTGGGCCTTTTATATATTTCCACACTGTAGAGAGGCTTACATACGTACTGTACGGTACTGTACTGTACTGGTACATTGCAACACAAAATGTGCCAGTTCATAAAATTACACTTTGAAACATGTTCCTGCAGATAAGATTATCGGACACCTAATATAGATCACCGCTATCTCCACTATACGCTAATGGCGTCATACACAAATGGCATATATATATATTCATAGACAGCTGCATGTTTTATGCACACAATGGCACTCTCAGAAGCACCCCCTTTACCTCAGGGAGCAGGGTACGGCATCCTAGTTGGAGTAGGAGCCCTGTTTGCTATTTTCATCGTCTTCACTCTCCGTCTGTCGCTCAATTATCTCGGAGAAAAAGCCAACAAGTCTGAAATGTTCATGGTTGCGAATCGAACTGTGGGAGTGGGTCTCACTGCTTCTGCTGTGTTTTCTTCATGGATGTGGGCCAGTGAAACACTCTTTGGAGCTATTATGGGCTACCAATATGGAGTTTCAGGCCCGTATTGGTTTTCAGCTGGTCTGACATTTCATATTGCTTTAATGACGGTTGTTGGTATTCAAGTCAAGTTGAAGGTTCCTAATGGTCATACTCTGCTGGAAATTATCAAATTCAGACACGGAGTGCCTGGTCATATCGTTTATATGGTCTTGTGTCTCATTAACAACATTTTATCCTGCAGTGGAATGATATTGGCGACTGCTGGAGCTATAACAGCTATTACAGGTATGCACTCTGCAGCTGCCAGTATGCTTATCCCGTTTGGAGTTATTCTGTATACTGCAGCTGGAGGTTTGAAGGCTACTTTTTTGACAGACTACATTCACACAACTGTAGCTCTGGTGCTGTTGATGTACTTTTGCCTGGGTATTATCACCAACAAGCACATTGGCGGAGTTTATGGTCTCTACGACGGAATTGTTGCTTACTCATCAAAAGAACACTACGTTCCTGGCAACTATGAAGGCTCTTTACTCGCTTTCAAGTCCCAGGGAGCCGCACTGTTCTCAATCTGTCATAATATCGGAAACCTCGGCTTAGTCATCATGGATACGGCTTTCTGGCAAAAATCTATGGCTTCGGACCTCAAAGCTACTGTGCCAGGGTACATGTTGGGCAGTATAATGATATTTTCAGTCCCCTGGGCTCTAGGAACTATTTGTGGTTTGGGAGCTAGAGTGTTGGAAAACTCAGGAGTGATTGATCCGATTTCTTTACATGCTCTTGAAGTGGGTAGTGTGTTTCCCATTGTCACTAATGCGTTACTAGGCAAAGGAGCTTCTGTTGGTATTGTTCTTATGCTGTTCATGTCAGTGACTTCGACGGTTTCAGCTGAAATGATTGCCGTGTCTAGTATTATTTCGTTTGATATTTTCCGCACCTACATCAGCCCCACAGCAACAGATAAAACGCTCATTTTCGTCTCCCCTATCGGAGTAGTCTTCTTTGGACTGCTTTCAGGAGGTATTGCAGTTGGTTTCTACTTTGGAGGCATCTCTCTGAACTGGATGACGTACTTTGTGGGTATTGTCATCACTCCAGGCGTCTTCCCTGTTATTTTAACTATCATGTGGAAACGTCAATCTCGTTTAGCTGCTCTGTTAGCTCCTATTCTAGGACTCTTTACAGGTCTAGGAGTCTGGTTAGGCACTGCTTACTTGTATTTTGGTGAAATCACAGTAGTCACAACAGGCCAACCTCTTCCAAACGTCTGGGGAAATATCGCTACTCTCTTCTCTTCTCTGTTGTATTGTGTGGTTATCACGCTAATCAGACCTGAGGATTTCGACTGGCTGGTGTTTCAGCAGATTACAAAGGTCAATGAAGATGAGCAGGTGGATTTTGGACATGAGAAGCAGGTGGGCAAAGTGACAGTGCTTGGACTTGATTCTGAAGAAGATACAAGTGAGTCTGGATCTATTGTTGTATTAACAAACAACTCCCTCTTTCAACCGAAACTTGTCATTCCAGAGGGTCTAACTCGATGGAGAACAGCTCTATACTACATTGGATGGGATACGGAAACCACAGACTACAGTAACCACCCTTTAGGTCAAGAAGCAGTGCCTATTATGCTGCATTGGTACAAGGTAGCCAAGATATTTGCTCTGGTAGTATGTCTGGTCACATGGATCATCTGGCCTTTCTCACTATACAGACACTGGATTTTCTCCAAGGCGTTTTTCTCAGGATGGGTGGTTGTTTCGATTATTTGGGTGTTTATGGCGTTTATTTTTGTCGTCGTTTTTCCACTCTATGATGGAAGAAGATCACTGCTGGCAGTGTACAACGGAGTAAAGAGGGATTGGAAGAAGTGGAGAGCTAGAAGTGAAAATAGTGTGTAGTTATAGATATGATCAGACGTGACCTTAAATTGCAAAATCGCTGGTTGTACGTAGAACTTGAGCAATATCAGCACCATGGTTATGGGAGTTGTTCAGTTGAAATATCATGACTTTGGTGATCATTCTGATACCAATTATTGTTTTCTTTTAAGACATGGGATTATTAGTTGCTGTGTAGTTGAGTTTAGTTGAACGAAACAGCTCTTCGGTAGCTGCATAAACCTTAAACCTTATATTTAGACCAAACCCCAACTCAGCCTTTAAATATCCACAATACAAGAATATAACCCACTTCACTAAAGCCACAATCCTTTTACGATTCCAATGGTCCCATTTGGAGTCTTTCCGGAAGCAAAATTGCTTCATTCTACCTCCATGTTTTGTAATGCACAAAATTTGCACTTATGCATGGCTCAAACTCAAAATTCGATTTTTCTCAAACGCCAAATTGGCTATATTTTTGCAGCATCGTGTCAAAACAATAAATACAATGTTTCATCTTGTAGCCCTGTTTTCTGTGGCCATATCGGTACCAGTAACTAGCCGCTTTCTGCCCTCTTTTCGGCCGCGAAAAAAAAATTTTTCACGAATAAATTGGCCCAGGCACTTTTTCGATTATGTAAGAATAAATCTTAGAGTGTTGTTTAGATCAAAGCTTTCGAATGAGACTGAATTAATCCTTTTGAATTACATACTAATTGAACATATTTATATTGCGAAGGAAGAGATATTACCGGAGGTAATATCTATTCTGGAACGTTCTGCAACTCCGAGATACTCGGGTCGCCACAGGATCGAACTGCATGGAACTGACTATTTCCTTCGGAAATGTTCGAGTGGCAAATACCACAAAGTTAAGTCGAACATCGAAGATGTTCGGACCTTCCAGAAGGAAGGTCTCATGACCTTGCAGGTCATAAACCTTAATCATGCTTAGTCATGATTAGTAAGGGAGACATTAACGTTTTCCCTGACAGATTACCAAATCCGATATAGTGTAGGGGCTATCACATCACGCTCTCATGTTGAGAACCGTGGAGACCGGGGTTCGATTCCCCGTATCGGAGTAACGCCTTCGGGCTTTCTTTTTGCTGTATTTCTGTACGGCCATGCACTCTTTTTTGTCCCAACCTCCTATGCATGCTGTGCATGCTTGCTGTCTTTCTCCTTGTATTACATTGTTGAAACTACTTCAGACTGATTACTGTCGTGTTGGTGATTTTTGATATATTTATTCTTTCTCCATTCGAGTACGGTCTACAGTTATACTCGTACTACGCGTCTACTCGCTGCGCTCCTAGACTAACATGTATTACAAATAAAGAGACGCGCAGAAAATGATATCTCGCTTGATCTTCTCCTGGGCCACCTCCATTTTCTCCTGCAGCGTGGCGTCTCCGATAATTCGAGCGGCAGACTTGACTTCTCGACACACCTCATCCAGCCGAGACACCACTCGCACGATAATACCCTCCTGGGCGGCTGTGAGCTCTGAAATGGCCTCAAACGTCATACCTCTGGCCCACTCGTAGACCACCTCAATGAGTCCGAATCGGCCTCGTTCCAGGAACTGCTGCTCATCAGACGTCATAATGACCTGCCGTTTCTCCAGCACGTCCATCACACGAGCAACCAGCTCCTTGATTCGTTCTCGGCCCTTGTCAAGACGAGGAGTGACCGAAACAGGCTCTTCCACGTCACGTGAGCCCTCGTAGACAAACACGGACAACAAGGCGACAATCTCCTCGGGCTCGTAGTCGCCCAAAAAGTTGTCCATGACCAGCTCCGAAATGAACAGCTCAAAGCCAGAGTTGACTTCACAGGCTACACGACCCTTGAGCAGCACAATGTTGTTAGTATCAACATAGTTGAGATCCTTGAGCACCTCGACTCGCTGCTCGTAGTCAGGCAGCAGCTCGAGATTCTCGTCGTTGAGCGACTTTTGCAAAGTGGCAATCGTCTCCTTGAGCTGGTGCTCCTCGAATTCCTGCTGGTACGCCTGGATGAAGTGCTTGCTGAGTTTCTTGATACACGGCATCTTGGAGAACTCCATGCTCATGGCCAGCTTGTCGTTGCACTTTTCAGTGAGCTCCAGCTTTTTGAGCTTGTCAAAACTGCACTCGTGAACAGGTCCTCGACGAGTACAAATGGAGGTGATGCTCTTGAAGGCCTGGTCAACAGCCTGACGATCGAACCGAGCAACATCACGCACATTGTTGACAATGTACTTGGAGAGGAAGACAATCTGGGAGACTGGAATGGAAGCTGCTTCCAGTTTGGTGGAAGAAGGAGCCAGAGGAGCAAGCAGGAACTTGTTGTACCCTCCAACTTGAGGGAACATGGGCAACATGGCAGCTGTTCGAGCCTTGTTGGACGCAGTGTCACAGGGGAACATGAGCACTGAAGCTGTTTCTCCAATGATGGATCTGGCCAAAAAGGCGATTCGCAGCACTGAAGACGCGTTCTTGAAGATGACAATTCGGCCAATCTTGAGAATGTCCCGCATGTTTTCAATCTTGGGGCCCTGTTCAAGAATGAACTTGAGAGTGGACTCCTGATCGAGAGCCAGCTGAAGAATAGTAGGCATAAAGGCATCACAATCACCATAGCTCTTCTTCTTCAGCTTACTCAGCAGATCCTCATGACTCTTGACGCTGGCCTCGTGCTCGGGAAGCATCAGCTGGTTGGCGTTTTCAGAGAAAGACCGCTTGATCATCTCCTCCACCTTGAGAGCCTCGATTCGCAGCAGGTTGAGAATCATGTTATAGGTCAGTCGGAACTGCGACTGCAGCTTGGTGGGCTGACCCAGCATCATCTCCTTGAGATCCTCTTCAGGTGTCACTTCTCCAGAAGCCATAATGATGACAGTACCGGTCTTATCCAGACCTCGACGACCAGCTCGACCTGCCATCTGAGTGTACTCCCCTGGAAGCAGTGTTCGGAAGTTGGTTCCGTCGTGCTTTCTGCATCCAGCAAAGACGACTGTTCGAGTAGGCAAGTTGAGACCCATGGCAAAGGTTTCAGTTGCAAACAGAACTCGAACCAGCGACCGAGCAAACAGAATCTCAACCACTTCCTTGACAATGGGAAGCAGACCAGCATGATGCACAGCAATACCTCGAGACAGATACTCTCGCATCTGGACAATCTGGGGGAGGTTTCTGTCCACTTGGGAAAGTCGAGTCACAGCCTTGTCGAAGAACATGTGAATCTCAGACTTTTCTCGCTTGTTGCAGAAATCCAAAGTGGAAAGGTACCCGGCAAACTGCTCGCACATCTTTCGAGAAAAGACAAAAGTGCACATGGGATGGAGGTTCTTCTCATGCAGCATTTTGACCATTTGCACAAACGCCTGCTTGGTAGGAGGGGGTGGGCCTCGGGAAAAGCCTCCCTTGCCACCTCTACCTCCTCCTCCACCACCACCACCTCTACCACCACGATCTCCTCCTCCACCACGTCCACCACGATCTCCCCCTCCTCTACCTCCACCTCCTCCTCGACCACCTCTTCCACGTCCACCTCTTCCTCCTCTGTCAGAAGCAGGTCCAGCAGGGGGACTTCCTCCTCGTCCACCTCTACCTCCCCTTCCTCCTCTTCCTCCTCCTCCCTTCTTATCATCTCCCTCCATAATCTCCACGGCCTTTTTGTATCCGCTGTCAATGAACTTTTTGTGCTCATCCACAATCTCCACCATTTCGTTCTTGCACAGCAGGTAGTGCACCAGAGGAACAGGTCGCTTGGGTGTACTAATAACGTAAATGTCCTTCTGTTTAGTTCTACCAACCCAGTTGGCAAACTCAAACGTGTTGGGGACAGTGGCAGACAGCAGAATGAACTTGACGTGTTCAGGCAACATGATGATCACCTCTTCCCAAACCACACCTCGATCGGCATCATTGACGTAATGAACCTCGTCGAAAATGACAAATTCCACGTCTCGAATGAGATCGGCTCCTCGGTACAGCATAGATCGCAGAATCTCGGTCGTCATAATCAGAGAAGACGCCTCGGGGTTGATTTGCACGTCTCCAGTGAGAATACCCACGTCTTCAAACTCGGATTTGAAGTCTCGGAACTTTTGGTTGGACAGCGCTTTGATGGGGGAGGTGTAAATGGCCTTGGTCATGTTTCGCTGGGCCATGGCAATGGCGTACTCGGCAATCACTGTTTTTCCAGCTGAAGTGTGGGCAGCCACAAAAACAGAGTCGCCCTGTTCCAGATGGTAAACAGCCTCCTTTTGGAACGTATCCAGCTCGAAAGGAAACTCTCGGGCGGGTTGGGGCACCAGCTCGTGGAAATTGGTGATTTCCTTGTTCACATTGACCACATGAGCCCAGTCTTTGTGCTGTTTGGCAGCTGCAACAGCGGGTTGAGCTCGTCCAAAAGTGATATCGTTGGGTAGCAGGTCGTCAATGGGATGGCTGGCTGCGTCGTCAACGAGTTTCATGGACGAAATCTGGGTCTCAAGATCACCAACAAGTCCAGGTCCAGCAGTCTCTTCAGAAGACTCTTTAACAGCAAGCTCACCGAGCTCCTCATCAGCCTGAGCAACAGCTGCAACAGCATCGAGCCCCCGGTCGAACCCGGGAGGCACGTCAAACAGCCCATTGCTGTCTCTGTGCAGCAGGTTGCTCTGTTCCTCCTTTTCGGCCAGCTCCACTCCTCCAGGCGCAAAAGGCATGAATCCCGATCTGCCCTTGACGAAATCTAGTCTTGAACCTGTGGATCGGTTGACGGCGAACGAGTTTTTGGAATTGAGATTCTCACCACTGGTCGTAAACTCCTCGTACCCACTGATGTGTCCTTTCATGCCCTTTCTCAGGAACTGCACATCCGAACGAGCTGTGGCCTCAGGAACACCGTACAGCTGGGAATTGAACCCCAGCTTGTCCACTGTGAGGTCGTCCTGGATGTACCGCAGCCATTGGTTGGAAAACTGGGGCTTGGGGTCCAGGAACGTTTCTTTGAGTTGATCCTTGTTTTCGTCGTCGGTAGCAGCCGTTTTGGACCAGCTGGACGCGGCTAGAGGGTCGTATGTGAGTTTGGAGGGGTCCACGGTACTGGTGGACCCGGTTTTGGCCCGGATCTCCGCCAGAATGTCGCCAATCATGTTGTGATGGTGTCTGGTTGAGTGTTGATGTTTGATCTGGAGGTTTTGCAGCTGCATGCGTGAGCAAACCTTAATAGGCGATGGGCTAATATTCAGTGGCGAATTATCGTAGTTTAGGCGAAAGGATATAAATGAGGCTACTAGTGTTACTAAAATAGTGAGCTATAGCTTGTGGCCTTGTCTTTTTCTTATATTTATTACGCTTCGTTAAGTCAAACGCGTGATAACCACGAACCTTTATACAACATGTGTGCGGCTTACAGTAACTACTATCTTCTAGAGCAATATCTGACCAGTCAAGTCGTATCTACCAGGGTGTTTCTTGTAAACACTCCACCTACTGCTACAGTTGTCAGAGTGGGATAAAAACTACATCACAGTAATCGCCTCCTCCGGGGCTACCTTCTGATACCCCTACTTCCACCAAAAGAAAAGAACCCATCTCCTATTCTTTAGACTTGTTGAAATAAAGATAGCCTCTCTTCGTGTTCAACACAGGGCACTCATCACCGTAACCAAACTGATAACACACCTCATACAGTACTCCGAGAGAAAATCACCACAATGAGCAAAGATTTCACCAATGCAAAAGCTTTTCTCTCTGTGCAACATGCCCCTAAGAAATCAGCCATCACCAAATTCAACAAACTATTGGAAAGAAGAAAACGATCATCAACAGAGCCCTTTACTGTTGAGGGCATCAAGCAATCAGCACTCAAAGTGCTGGATTTAATGTCTCAGGGATACTGGAACCCTACCGAACCTATCTGTGTTCATTTTCGATCTCTTCTGGTTGAACTGTTACGCAAAATGTCAGACTTGTCCAATCTACCCCCCGCTACTGTTCCAGCAGTCGTGTCACAGTTGGTCAAGAAGATCAAAAAGGTGGTTCCAAACTACGGCGAGGTGTACCGCTTTACTCATCTACCCGCAATGGCCAGCCTGTCCGTGTATGTTAACTGGGCTATTTATTTGGATAAAGAGGAGAAAACGGTTGGCCAGGTGACACAAAAGGAGTTGATAAAGTCACTTCGAAAAATGACCCTGGAGGATCTCAAGCCGGGTATCTCGGAACTGATACGTGCTACTGCTGCCAAAAACTTTGAGGACAGAAAGCAGAGAAGAGCCAGGAAGGAGATGTTCAAGGCCATCATGAAGGAGCGGTATGGTGAGAAAGAAAAGAAACAGAAACCGGTGGATATGACGGCTATTTACGGGTACACTGAGCAAGGGTTTGTTAATCGTTGGGGACAGATTGTTGAGACTAAGGGAGTGGTAAAGGAAGAATATCCTGAAGGGGTAGTGAAGGAGGAATTTCCTGAAGTGGTTGTGAAGGAAGAATATCCTGAAGTGGTTGTGAAGGAGGAATATCCTGAAGTAGTTGTGAAGGAAGAGGAGTGGACTCAATAGGAGTAATATATTGAAATTCGCTTGCTTCTCTTCATTAAAACTGGCACAGTATGGGTCTTATTATGGTGGTTTCTTGTTGTGAACTATTTAGTTAGTGGTATTACTTAGACTTTTAGCAATAAAATTCTCACCTCCCCTGAACAGTTCCTAGACATTTACTTCAAGATGAGTCTTTCCAAAATGTCACATGATCACTTGGCAAAGCTCGCTTAAATATTTTTTGCCGGAACCTTGCACATTCCCGCTTGATAAGGTTCAGGGTGAGATGATGTCAGCAGCAGGACGTTTCTGGAAATGGTACAGAACGGGTTCTAAAATGACCGAAAACGATTTTACACAAAGCGGATCAACTAAGGCGTACCTTAGAAGCTCAAAAACAGCTCAAAAAGTTCCCCCTGACACACAAACGCTTATCTCTGTCATCCTGTCAGAACCGAAATGAAACCCTAAAAGTGTGGCTTTGTTTAACACGCTAATTTCACTCTCGTAACTTTTCAACTTTCACTCGTCAACACAACTACATGAGATCGGTCACAACCAGCACAGACACGCCGGCTCAGCAAATCGACCTCACCAAGGTCTCGGGGTACCACTTCTTCTGGAAACACCCCTGGCACAAACCCATCATTATGGCCAACCAGACGTCCGAAGTCAGAGACTTGTGTGCCAACGAACGAACGTATCTGGCCTGGATCAAGCTCGCTATCGCTATGGGCTCCGCTGCAGCCACTATGCTGCTCAACTTTCGTTTTGTGCAAGTCTCTCGAGCGAGAAGTGTTACTCCAAACACTTCCAACTCCAGCATTCTGGACCAACATGTCACGCCCCAGTTCATCTCCTACGAACGAGTGGGCATTGTGAGCGATCAAAACGACTTCGAACGCAACGCCACGCTGGTCTTTGGCTACATTTTCATCGGGCTCACGTTTTTTTCCATCCTGGGAGCTGCCAGAACGTATATTCATACGGTTACGGGCTATGCTAAGCAGAAGAGCAGGGTTGTCAGTGGCGCTTTTTCCACAGGACTGGTGTGGTTGTCTGCAGCGACCATTTTGACCATTAATATCATGCTCTTGGTTACCAATAAGGGGATTTAATGGAGGAAAAAGCTGACTAATCAGTTACTAACAGTTTGGTACGGGTACACTCGTGCCGAACTACTATTTATACAGGAGTGTCTAAACCTCCTGGAGTTTCTATACTCAAATGAGCACATTGTCCTGAGTAAGGACTTATTTATATAACCAACAAAATAAAGAACGTTACCATTACAAGGACATAAATTGGGTGTATACAGTATTCAAGTGCTGAGCTAAAAATAGGTACCGTACATACAAGTAACAGGCAGCTCTGTTTCCAGGACTTGCATCTTTATTCTGGGTTCAAAAAAAGAATGGACGACACCGGAATCGAACCGGGGACCTCGCGCATGCTAAGCGCATGTGATAACCAACTACACCAGACGCCCAAATTTCGTGCTTTTTCCGAAAAACAATTGGGGGCACCCCCTGGGAAGCTTAGTAAGCCGCGATTTTGCCGATGTATCTTCAGAATTAAAAAAAAAAAGATAAAACACGGAGTGAAGGTGGTGTGGGTATGAGAAGTATATTATTAGAAACGTGCTTCTTCAGGGTATCTAATGCATCTAATCATTTGACAGGAAAGAAGTTTTTCATCTTTAAGGTGGGTTCAGTTTGCGATGTCTAATTAGGCTGGGTATATGGTGAATGCTAGTTAGTGAAGTAAAATGAGGAAAGGTATTTCTGAAAATGGTCCAAATGAGGCCTCAAACGAAAATGCTGAGTCAGAATATGCTCTCCTTTAAGAAAACAGGGTTCCTCCTATTACTGTAGAGCCAGAAATAAAACAGGATATCTACAAGCTGCACGAATGAAGGGTAAAAGACAGCAGAATACGTACATGCTCATATTCAAACACACAAGTATTTCGCTTGCATTTTATCTACATGTGTTGTGGATGCTGAAGTTCAGATAGTTATAGTGAGCCAACGAATACACACATCTCGTTTACCTGTTTCCACCGTTTGAATCCCACCACTTGGTGAGGGCAAAAAGAAACACAATGTGAGTCAGCAAAAACATAGCGGCACCTGGTTTCGATCCAGGGACATCAGGGTTATGAGCCCTGCGCGCTTCCACTGCGCCATGCCGCTTACTATAGAGGGAAGGGGCTGTGGAGTTTTGTTTTCACCTGAATGGTGAGATTCGTCGCGCCGAAAAATGTGTCTTTACAAGAAAATACGCAGAGTTTTAAGTGATGAGATGATTAGGGAAGTACAACAGATTGAACTCTTTGAATTACTTTGTCTGCTACTGTTATACTACCCTTCAGTTATCATATCAGCTGCTTAATCAGACCGGCCAGTTTGGTTTCGAATTTTTATTCGAGCTTAGATCTTGTAGAATTGTTTCCAGTGCCTAAAGAGTCATATCTTCATATTAAACCTCTTACAGCTTACTAATTAGAAAGTTACGTGATCTCCTTTTTCAAATACAAACCAAACCCCTCTCCTATGATAGCCACAAGCTAATAAACATGATGCTATACCCCTCTAGACTGCCACAGTATATACAATGACATATAGCATGCGCTCCACCTGTCTATATGTACACTTGTAGATCGTTGGACACATAATGCCGATTATGTTTAATACAATGGTCTTGAGGTTAAGATTGAGTTATATTTGGGTAAAAGATGAGTCAACAAATACCCAGCCAAGAATATTAGAGTGGGGATTAAACACTACAGAGTGTTTGAGACAAGGTACCAATCCGGGGTGCTGTAGAAAAGGGTGCACTTTACATGCCCACCCCTTGCTCATGATTTAATATTATTGGGATATTTGTGCATTATCTGCAACATCTGGGTGGCTACTAAGCTTTTCCACATGTATTTCATTTTTCATATTTTTTTTTTCACGTTTTCATGTCGCGTAAAATGAAACGTTTTTTGAGACGTGCCACAAATTCTTAAAATTGAACTATCTGTACTCGGCCCGTAGCACGTCATACATGCCTAAAACCAGTTATATTAAAATTTTAATATACTAACAAAACCCTGCAGAATCACTTTCCGTTCCAAAAAGTCGCAATATTCCCCCGGAACAGTGATTTTCTTTTTTTTTTTTCTCATACAATCAATTCATTACATTTAAAAATAAACCCAACTTGAAAACTGGTTGTAAGCAAATACCGTTTTTTTTTTTCTCATACAATCAATTCATTACATTTAAAAATAAACCCAACTTGAAAACTGGT
>ULGX01000001.1:4767714-4828405 GCA_900519075.1 Yarrowia bubula | reverse complement strand
AAGTCGAAGCTCCTAAAAAATTGTATATCTTGGAAGAGCTATACGTTTCCTGCTCCATGTTCCAGTATCGTGCCTTGACGAGTATTTTCTCACTTGCATAAACGACAACCTTATTCGAAAATACGAAATTTCAAAGAATACTGAAGAACGCTGAGGAAATTTTTCAAGTTCCAAAGCCGCTGGAATCGGATGAATTGCTTCCGGAAGGTATACTAGTATAACTTTTTTGTCCAAAATGGATACTCTGAGACCCCCACAGAAATTTTTTGTGCAACCTCAAATGCACCTAATGGAGGGGCTGGTAAGCGACTTCTATGGGGAGAATTCTTGCTGTAATGCACGAATATAGACATCAGAAAGAGTCATTCATATGCTAGCTTCACTTTCTTTACTACAGTAGGTTTAAAAATAGCAGTTAGCTCTACGGCTGTGATGACTAAGATTAGGATAGGTAAGAGACGGAACATACCAGTAAAAAGAAGTGGCAAAAAGAAATAATGCAGAGGAAAAAGAATTGCAGCACCCAGGATTCTCGTATGGTCTCCCACTACAATACTAACTGGGCTCTCTGGTGCTTGACTATGGCTGATCGGACGGGAAGCCGTATTTTCACCAGGATATGGCCGCAACTGGCAGAAAAAGTAGTTGGACGGTTTTACGGGTACAAAAATGTCACGTGACGCGGTTTTTTCAAGTGTATAAAGAGCTCTGGCTGACCCTCGCATCTCTACAAGGTGGTTACACTCACTTGATTTGACTCTACAGGGTGAATCACGGGATAATGTCAATTAAACTGCAATAAGAGTGCAAGTAATTTTTTCCAAAACACAATTCTGCCATATCGCTTTCAATTTGTTCCCTGGTTTTATTCCCGAGGTTTCTGTTATTTTTTTCACTGACTTATGGCGGTTTTAATTTTTAGAATAAAGTGTCAACTGCCACTCTCACAATGGCAACTGAATACTGAAGCTATAAATACTAAAGCCTCCGAGTGTCACAGCATGTCCATTCTACTGTACTGTAGTGCAATGGGGAAGACCCTAAAAGTAGTATGTATTTCTGCTTAATTAATTTGCATAATGAAAGAGCCCCAGGGCCATTTACGATTTTATTGGCAGACTACACGCCATTTCTAGTTTTTTTCTACTGTAAAATACTCAAGCAACGGAATACCTTTCAACCCATAGAAAAAAGGAGATCAGTTCTATACCAATTACCTGTATCATAATGATTTGGCAGTCTTCGCATCTGCTCCAGTATCCCTGGTGGGGTAAGTGGATCTAGCTAGTCGATCTATACTGTAGCATCCCAAAAGTAAAGTCTTAGTGTGCGCTTTGATACATGGTGAGTTTGACTATACTTATGGTCTTAGGTGTAACAATCTGTGGGGCTAGCACAAATTAGTAGCATTCATGATTTGGCAAAAATGTGGGCAGTAAATTGTGTCCGCGTGAGCTATTCTCGGCCAATGTAGCAATGTGCGGGGTTCACAGTATGGGTACCTCGTAAAGGTGTATGGCTACGAGCGTTTGAGCCGTACGGTACCATGATACCCCCCTATATAATCGAAATAGTGACAGGGATGCTCTGGAAGGCATATACTCCTTTTTATGAGCTGGTGGGGTCTGTATTGCGTGCCAGTTCGCGTATGCATAAGGAGCGCGCCACGTATGCTTCAATTGTAACGGCTGCGATAATAAGTCTGAGACACTTTATAGAGGGCTTTAAGGGAAAAAATAAACGTCTGAGTTACAACATTGTAGCAAGTATGTGCTTTGGCGGCCGAGAAGTTTCCCTTGCACACCGAGGACACTGGCCCCCCTTTATTGCACCAATCTCAACAATCCATTGTTTGGTGCGTTGAAGAAAGTTTAGTCCCGGTCTCCCGTGCTATCTCCGGTCCGAATGAGCACGCGACTACGTGATGGCATCCACACTACCAGCATCGGGTGTTCCAGGCTCGAGGCCGTGTCTTGGTTACATGGTTCTACCCCTCTTGGCAAATTAGTGGAAACAAGCATTTTCATTATACATCCGGTTAGCAAGTTCCATGAGGGGAACCACTTCTCCTGTTTTGGGCTGTTATCGTTATCTCCTTGTTGCTTCGCCATTGTCTTATCCGATGCAAGAAAGCAATATTACCACGGGCGCTGTGCACCTGCACTAAGAGAAAAACGCACGCGTCCAGTCATGGGGCATTTGCAGTGGTTTTGGTGCGGCAGACACATTTAAAATACACTATAGGCACGAGAGGCTAACGTCAAAACCACCAGGAACCTGGAGGCCTCGTGGCGAGAGGCTCACCTTTGACTCCCAACCGGCAAACGTTGCAATGGCCCGCACAAAGAGTTTGCATAGGCACCCTACTAAAATGGAACCTTAATCGAAAACCCCCCCAAAAAGTTTCACACGCACGTCCCACATGGAAGAGACCGCATAGCCTGGCCGGAGTTAACAGCTACGCTCAATATCGGAAAGAGAGAGAGCCGGGCAAAGGCTCGAGATCCGTGCATACGAGCCTGGCTTCCTTTTGTGAATCTGCGGGGTTTAACATTCCAATGGCACCGCCTTACCTGAGAAAGTTGGCTAATAAGTGAAACTTAGGCTGTCTTTTTTATGGACATCTTAATCGGACAAATTTTTAACCACATTCTTTGGTCACGAAGTAGGGCTGAAGGAAAATGCAGAGCGTCTTTTCCTATACATTTTTTGATGCTCTGCCAGGTTTCCCTGTCTGGTAAGTCCAACGTGGCTGTGCTGCGATGATAAATACCACACACGTCGAGCGATGCTGCATGCGCGCGTGAGCAAGTGAACCTAAGTAGTTAGGCCCAACGGCGTATCAGACACGTCAGACAGTTGCTCTTGTAACCAGCTTGCACTGAATGTGTGTGTACATCTTCGTATGTCCGTGTCTCACAGGAACTATAGCTCTTTGGAGTCAAGGTGGCGAGTTTTGCTTCTGCGTTAATATGTGCGACCTTGCATGCAGACGAGTCCCCCCAAACAATCGACGTGTCGTTACTACGGTTACCTGCGGTCTACAGATGCCCAGACCTGAGAAACTGCACATGCACATGTTACATGCCTGCCCTCAGGCGATAGGAATGGCTTGTAAGGCTTGCCATAAACTACGTCTCCAAGGTTTTTACTCCCTTATCCATTGTAACCTGGCTTTTGATTTAGATTCCTTGTCGGTTGGGAAGCCGACAAAAGTCTGATGAAAATTCGGTTCGGTTGAGATAGACGGCGACAAGTCCGAGACATCAACTGAGGCAAGAAGCTGCTATAGCTGGGTAAGCGGGGTATATCCGGATGCTTTTCACATGGTCCTGGTGTTTGTAGTCGCCTTTTCTGTCTAAATAGATGTCCGGGTATACCATATGTGGCATTTTGAATTTCGGACTTTTGCACATGGACCGGATGCTTGACCTGCGTTTGAGTGAAATTAGTATCTGCAGCCATGGAGGGGAGCAACGGCCCTAACGAGACACGCCCTTAGGGTGGTCTAGACCGTCGCAAAAAGAAAACAAATGAGAGAGCCGTGTTTCTGAAGGGTCCAAGAATTGATCAGCCGCGTGTCAGAGGCTTTTTTGTACAATCCTGGTGACTTGTGCGCTTTACTCGGATATGTAATCCTATTTCCGGGTGATAGATAATACGCGCGAAAACCAAAACGGGGCACTTGACACATAACCTTATCTAACTTGGCAGGCTCATCTACAACGACTTATACTCCAACTTGTCTTCTCACACATCTACAGAATCGACTACAATGACTATTCTTGGGTTTGGAAAGTCATCTACGAAAAAGGACACTGCCACAGAGCACGCCATGGTGCTCTCCGAGGCCGTGCTCCTCGAAAACGGTCTGGCTGCCATCGACATGGTGATGGACGAGCGAAAGGAGGACGCTGCTCCCTACCTCAGCATTAAAACAAACTCCGGTCTGCACAAGCTGGTTCACGGTGTTGTGGGCTCTATCGAGGCCTTCTTTGGCCAGGATCCCGAGCAAATCAGATCGACTGCGGACCATTTGGCTACATGCGAAACTGCCGCTTACAAGAACATTGATCGAACCCACAACTACACTCCCTACTGCTCGTATCCCCCCGGAACCGAGTACAAGGTTGCTCTGGCTGAGGCCGAGCTTCTGGGAGCCTGTATGATGCTCATCTCGGAATCCATGCTCGAAATGACCAAGGCTCTCTACAAGCTCAAGAAGGCGTACTCGACGCTCTACGAGATTCACCAAATGAAGAAGAACCCCAACTACACGCCATTAAGCTACACTACTGCCGAGCTCACTGAGTACGCCAAGGCTCGACATGCCCGACTGGGCCCCAAGGTGTCTGCTAACAACGTCGGAGAGTCCTTCGACGAGCTCATTGATACCGGTTTCCGTCTGTGTTTCGGTATCATTCAGGTTGTTTTCAGCATGATTCCCACTGGTCTCAGCAAACTGCTGTCTGCCATTGGTTTCAAGTGCTCTCGAGAGGACGGTCTGCGACTTCTGTGGGAGTCCATCTCTGCCCCCAACGTGCAGGCTACTGTCGCCCTGGTCGTGCTCATGCGATACTACGACTCTCCCATGCAGTCTTCAGACCTGATTCTGCCTGGTACCGAGGAGGAGCTCATCGCCAAGGGCTCTTTCTTTGAGAACAAGACTGAGGACTCTCCTCGAAGCAGAATGTACCAGCAGCTCATGGTTGCTCGTGCTCGATACCCCCGATCTTCCATTCTGGTGCTGCAGCAGGGCCAGGCTGAGGCTACTCTGCACCGACTGGACGAGGCCATCGCCATTCTGTCTGTGGACCTCAACACTGTTCACATGCGACAGCTCAAGGAGCCCATCTACGAGAACAGAACCAAGTGGCTCACCTGTCTTCACCAGTACCGAACTTCGGCCACCAGCTTTATTGAGCTGATTGACATGACTCCCAAGTGCCACGCTTGGTACAACTACCTCGCCGCCTGCTGTCTGCTGGAGGTGTACAAGGAGGAGGAGGACCCTGCTGCCAAGGCACAGGCTGGAGTTCTGCTCGAGAAGGCCGCATCGCATGCCTCCGATAAGAAGCAGCATCTTCGAAAATACGTGGCCCACCGAATCCAGCAGCTCAAGAAGGAGGGTACTCTTGTGGATGTCGCCGCCAAGAAGCCCCTGCTTGGCGAGGTCTTCTACTACTGGAACGGCTATTCCAAGATGCCCCAGAATGCATTGGAGAAATCTTACAAGAAACTTGACGGCACAAACGACCCCCAGTCGGCTCTGTTGCAGGCTGTCATTCTGCGAAACCTCGGCAGACTGGATGAGGGTTACAAGCTCATGAACGAGCAGGTCATCCCCCATGTGGTTACATTCTCATCTGACGCCAAGCCCCATCTGTCTTCCAAGACTCCTCTCAAGGACTGGGCACCCCCTGCTGCCCTGTATGAGCGAGCTATTTTCGAGTGGGACCTATACGGTTCCCGAAACGCTCAGCAGGTCAAGCAGTGGCTCACCCTGGCTGAAAAGTGGGGTGATGACTACGAGCTTAACGGTGGACTGGGCCAGAAGATCCGGTTCGACATGGAGAAGGTTCAGTAACTTTTCGGAGATACTGATTGCGGGTGGAGGCCAACAGCAGATGTTGGTATGGTAGCACACAAACATGCATAGATATGAATAATTCAACAACATAGAGAAAGTAGTGAAAGAAACATTTTATTATACACCGTAATGGCTGCTAGTTTGCGCCAGTAAAAAGTAGCCTTGCCCAACTTTGCCACCATGATAAGCAGCATAACCATCAAACATTAATTTAATGGCCATCTAGAATAAAGTCACACGGTAATCAAATGAAATGCCGCGTATCAAGGGCAACCAAAGCGTTATTTATCGGCATTCCGTACTTGTAGCTACCTGTAGGCATCGGCATTCGGCTTCTGACCTTGCAGTTTAGCGTTTCCCTTATAGAAGCGAGCAAAGTACCGACGTAAGCCCCCAGGGTATCCATTCCATGTCCTATCCTTCATTCACAGTAGCTGCCGAAGGGGTCACTGCCTGTGGTTATTCATCAACGATAACTGATTAAGTTTTTATCACGTGAAACTGCGCCGTCTGAATAAAGTTGGAATCTAGCCACAAGCCACAGCCACAAAAAGCCACACTCTCTATTTCGTATATTAAAGAGACCGCTTCCGCCTCCTTCGTCACTTTAGCCACCCCTTTTGCCACAACCTACACCTCCTACAGCCTCATCGTGTGTCTCTCCAGTTGCCACATAAAGCCAATGCCACGTTGCCACCCACACACCAACGCCACATGGTCATGTATCGCCACTGCCGATGCGTGCGAGTGCACACATGCACAGGTGATGTTGCCGTGGTTGGTGACCAAGTATTGGTTGCTGTTGAGGGTGCGTTGTGAGCCATTTTTTCTCTGCGCCTTGCTGGAGTGTGTCGCTCTGCAATGTTGCTACGCCGCAAGAAACCTGATACCAGTTTACTTGACTCTACTGATACCCTGATACCTCCTTTGATGATTCCTTGTTGATACCCATCATTATTTTTGATACGATTTACTTCATGTCGTCTTTTGATGGCTAAAAGCTACGGTGGAAATTGCTACGTGAAAAAATTAATGCGTAAAATGTATTCATAAATAATCGTGATTCGTTAGAGGTTCGTTAGAAAGCTACCGGTAGCGAAGATCTAGTTGAGGTTCAACTGGGCAAGCTTCGAAGCAGTGTTGTCAGCAGCCTCTCGGTCAAGCTTCTGGGCCTCAGTTCGAGACACGGAGCTCTCATCAAGGTAAGGCACCTCGCCACAAGACAGGACTCGGTGACCAAGACGGTCAGTAGAGGTGTAGTCGTAAGTGGCAGTGTGGTAAGTGGATCGGTTGTCCCAGATGGCCACATCGTTGTCGTTCCATCGGAATCGCACGTGAATGTCGTGGTTCTCCTTGAGGTTCTGGTTGAGGAAGTCAAGGATGCTTCGAGACTCGTCCCAGCCAAGACCGTTGATGGACTCGGTGAAGATGGGGTTGACGTACAGAGACTTCCAGCCGGTAACAGGGTTGGTTCGAACAATGGGGTGGTCAGCAGACAGGTTGTCGCCAGAGTTGAGGGGATGGCCTCGAGGAGTGGTGACAATACCGTGACCAGACTGCTTGGCAACAGCGTGGAAGTGCTGGCCAGAGTGGTGAGCAGTCAGAGACTCAAGGATCTTCTGGTAGGTGGAAGAGAGCTTCTCGTAAGCAGCGTAACCAGAGGCCCAGAGAGTGTCGCCACCGCCGGAGCTGGGCTTCTTGATGATCTTGAGGATGGCATAGTCAGAAGGCACCTTCTCGAAGGTGATGTCAGTGTGCCAGTTCTTGGCAGCTCGAGTGGAGGTCTGCAGGAACTTCTGGTTAAGGACACCCTGATCAGGCTGGAGAATGAGAACCTCCTGGCCAGTCTCGGAAGAAGGAGCCTCAGTGGGGTGGACGTGGAGTCCAGACTCCTTGGGCTTACCAGTCAGGTGGCCAAGGAGTTCACCAAGCTTCTTCTGCTGCTCATCGTTGATGTCCTGGTTTCGGAAGAAAACAACACCTCGCTCAGCGACAAGAATGGCAAGATCTCGGACAAGAGTCTCAAAGTCGTCAGACTCGAGCAGAGAGCTGAGCTGGACGCTGGAGAACTCCTCTCCAATGTTAGGGGTGACCTCAAAGTGGTCGTACTTATCAAGCGAGCCAGAGTACTTAAGAGGCTGCTTCTTCAAGTTGGCACCGTAGCCGGTCTTGGAGGAGGGGAGGGTGGAGGCCTGGGTAGCAGTTTCGATTGTGGGAGCCATGTTGAAAGCTGTTTGCAAGTGTTACTTGTTGTTGAATTGATATCGAGATTGCAATCCTACCCCAAGGTCTATATATACTATTGCACCTTCCTTGGATCTTCTGGTATGACAAAGCAGCCCAGACCCTATTGCACCATTGTTGCATAACATTTGTACTTGATGTCACAATGTCCCGTGACTCTAGATGCTAAATCGACGGAAGTTTGCGCGCTTCGAATCACCTAAAGTCACGTGAAAGCACTAATTGTAGACTAATGAGCTTTAGGTTATACCAAACCTTATTTCATGTAGCAAAATCCGTGCTAAATTACTAATGATGAGGAGACACCATCCACCCTCGGGGAAGAGTATTTTTATCTACGCCACCACAATTACTGTATTCGCCTTGTATTCTCTCTAAATGTAGCCACCGGTCTTAAGCTTCTCTTCCTTTACCCCAGAGTACTGAGCCACAGCGTCCCGCAGCACACCCTTGAGGGTTTCAATGGCCTCAGGCGCTGTATGGTAGTGGAACACCACTCTGCCGTCCAGCAACTTGATGCCCCGCTCGGCTCCCAGCTTGACAAAGACATCTGAATCAAACTTATCAGTCGAGTCAATGTAAACAAAGTTGGTATCGGCGGGAAAAAGGAGCTTGAGGCCCAGGTCAGAAGTAACAAAGTTGGCAAAATCCTTCGCAGTAGCATGAGTCTCGGCCATTGCAGGCCATACCTGGTCCAATGCGATGTTAGCTGCAGCCGTCAAGATTCCTGACTGACGAATTCCTCCACCAGCCTGCTTCTTGAACCAGGTGGCCGTCTTGATCAGCTTCTTGGTGCCAACAAGTACACTTCCCACGGGAGCGCACAAGCCTTTTGATAGGCACAAAGACATTGAGTCAAACAGCGAACCATACTCTTGCATGGAGACGCCTGTAGCAATGCTTGCATTCCACAGTCTGGCGCCATCCAGGTGAAGGGGGATACCATTGTCTCGGGCAAACTTTGAAATTCGACGAATCTCCTCAATCGGGTAAATGGCGCCACCCATTGTGTTCTCCAAGCAGATGAGCTTGGTAGGAGCGACGTGAACATCTTCTCCGACAATGACGTTCTTCTTGATGTCCTCAAGGGTCATGTACACACCATTGGACGGAATAACAGGGGTCACCATGGCCTGGGACAGGGTGGCCATGCCTCCAGCTTCACAAGTGTACACATGTGCCCGGTAGTCACACAGGACCGAGTGGGGAGGCTGGAAAAGGTGAGCTCTGATGGCCAGCTGGTTGGACAGAGTACCAGAGACGCAGAAGACGGCGGCCTCGGCGCCAGTGAGCTTCTTGATTCGGTCCTCAAAGTCATTGGTGATCTGATCCTCCTCGTACACTGCATCACCAAGGACGGAGACAGAGTTGGCAATGGCCTCCATCATCTCCTTGGTGGGGTTGGTGATCGTATCCGATCGAAAGTCATGGGAACAGGGAATCATTGTGGAACCGTGTTAATGTCGAATCGAGTTGGGGGTCGGTTCCTTATGTGCAACTTCTGAAGGCTGCGTTTGTGCTTCGGAAGGCTGCGTTTGTGCGATACGGCTATTGAACTGTTGGCAGTCTGATCTATTCAGGCTGATTTGCGCAATAGGCTGATTGTTGCGGTTCCGAGTAAACTGCTTTCTTGTGCTGTGTTCACAACGGATGGATGTTCCAGGTGTATGTGTCACCGAGCGGCGCGATAGGACAATGCGGAACTATAAATCATGTGACTGATTCGGTTATCGGCAGTGAGGGGTCTAGTTCAATCTACGGCTCTTCTCGTGGTTTTGGTGCGATTGTACGCCCAGCGTACTCATATTGTGATAATTTAGGTATAGATAACGCGTATGCTTCATGTCTTGTGTCGCATGGTAATATTTACCCCGGAAAAACGAGGATCAATCTTGGCTTGGCGGGTTTTTATCATCCATATATTAAAGTTTAATCCGCATGAGGTCAACGGTGGAGAAAAATACACCATACGATGGTATGCACCGACTTGCATAAAGCCGTGCTATGCGGGTTCGATTACCGCAACGCCGTAGCTTTTGTGTATCTATATAGCGTAAGAACAACACATGTTGTACCTGCCCTCTCTCTACCCGTAGGAGTCAGCCACGTTCGATATTAGGTTTCACATATCGATGTCGTGCCCGAGAGTTTGCAGCCACAAACAAGCGGCTAGATTTGCCATTTGCCCCTATCTATCTGGGGTTGCTAATCTTATCAGATAAAGGTCTTAGTCGGACCGCATTATGTCGTAGGGTTTGGGATTGTCAGAGCCTCAGATGTTCTCCTACTTTCCCGTTCCGAACTCCTCCGTGGGTTCCTTGCAGCATTTGGGATCAGGATGACGCCATACGAGGTTGATAGGACTGCAGTTGTATTACCAAGCACCTGTCAAGATAACGGAGTTGACAACTCGAATAGAAAGATCAATAATCGACTTTGTAAACGACTGGGTCATTGACTCTGGAGATAACACAGCCCCGAGTTCCGCATTCTGGGGTAGAAATTACACGTTGAGCATCAATATCTGACCCCACTCTATATCCCAAATGAAACGCTACCCGGGTATCTTTGACTCGGCGACGTAATTCAGTTGATAGAAGGGCTTATCAGTAACAGCTCTATCGCTTGCTACTCGGGACTGTTGTAGCAAAGCTCCGTGTATGTGAAGATCCGTGTATGGGGTCTCTGACTCGGTACTTGTTATCCAAACTACTCAGTACTCGTGCCAGTATCCGATATTGCTCAGAGTGATACGCGTTTTGAGATAATTCTTTCGGAATTGGAGCTTCCGGGTTTCATATGCCAAAATGTCGTCATAAACGGCCTCATCTGCCAACCCTAAGTCCGCGTGTTAGTCACCAAAGTGCTCACGGAACCTAGGCTTTCAGTTCCGGGGCCTGTAGTCACAACAAGTTGAATTTCGCAAGCCCTGAGTTGAGAAGACTGGAACTTCCGTCAAAAGAAAGTCGTGTTGTTGTTGTGGTCTCATCTTTCACGACCCACCCAGCTTCTACAGGATCTTGATGAAGACCCGGCTATGGGAGCTGGAGAACCACTACTTCTATAGTGGAATAGCATTGTTCTCGAGCTATCATACATCTTCTTTCCTTATACATCTGCTCTCCTCGCCATGCTCTCTACACTCCTGCCATGTTCAACATCTGATCTCCATGACTAATCGACAAATTGTTGGTAACTTTTGGCTAGTATTTCTTTGCAGACTGGGGAGGTGTGTTAGATAACTGCTTGTACCTGTAGTTTATAAGCTGGGGTATCTATCTGCTTCAAGTTTGTAACAACTCCCCCTTCCTGACTAATCCACTTACAGGCTCAAGATACTGTAGGTTTCAATTCCAAATGACCCAGAAGCTCCACCTCGGTCATATCATATGCTTCGATGTAGAAGGAACAAAAAACAGGGCCCTTTGCCGTTCTCTTTTCTTCAGCTTCCGTTTCTGTCTGACAAGGAGGAACTCGAGAGAGGTCTCCGGCGTTAGTAACAAAGCGAAAGAGAGCCAAAAGCACTGCTTTCTGTAGACATCTATAATTATTACTTGGTATTTTTAAGATCTCCTGTGATCCAGCACCTGCGCGTTACCGTAGCATCCATTGGCTACTTGTAGTTTCACCAAGGCTCAGTAACCCCCAGGGTTGTCTGGTGATCTCTACAAGGAGTAGTCTGATGTTGGTCATATGAAACCGTGCTAACAATTGTACCACCATGGCGTATTCGGTAGCGAGTGCACCTCCCCTAACAGCATGTTTGCTATTTTTAGGCTGGGCTTAACATTGAAAATCGTTATTTTACCCGTTACCGTTCAAGAGGCGCATGGAACAACCGTTTGTTGCCAGTGTACCTGACAGACGTTAACCTTGATTTGGATCAAGAGATGAGCTATCAGGGAGTTATCTGCTTGATCTTGGGGGTTTTTGGGTCAAAAAGTAGATTTCGGGACCACCCTGTGTACTGTAAGAACCTGCTTTTCATCCCTTTTTATCCACACAACGCTATAGAAACCCCACACTACCATGTCTCATTAAGCTACTGTATCTAATTATAGCTCATCTCAGGGTCCTCTTTTTAGGTTGAGGCGACAGCTTATTCCAAAAATAGCACCATCTGTCAGACGTCACCCTGCTACGTCATCGGTTTTTATCTGATGACAGGAATAGATCTGATTAAGCAGATCATGCATGGTATGGCCATATGATAATCTCAAGAATACAACTACCGGTAGTATCGTACAATCAGTGCTCGTAAAACCGTTTAGGGTTAGGCTAACTCACACGAGCACTGTTGGGAGATCTTTTTCTGTGTTCTCCATCTTTCAGGCGGGTAAAAAATCTTTTTTCCGAGAATACAGCCCATCCGAATCCTAAACGCTCTCTTTGGTAGCTTTCCAAGCCTCCTATGATGCACAGAAGGAAGGTGTAACGCGGATATAACATGTGATCTAGGCTGTGCTAGGCTGTGAGAGTGGCTTTGGTCTTGGCATGGTAGTATCCGTATTCATCTATTTTGGGAAATAATTTCCGGGACTCTGTAAATCTGACCACTTCTGTTCGCTTATTCTTCGTTGTTTGGACGGTAACCGGAGTGCATTTCACCCAATGTCCTTCCGTTATTTTCAAGCGGAGTGCAGAAGGTTGAAATAACCTTACGAGGTTAAAACTCCGATGGCCTTTCCCTGTTGGGGATAGAGATGGAAGAGAACGAAGAGTAGTGGTGTTAATGGAGCGGTAATAGATCCCGAAATTCGTTTACCAGCTGATTTATCTCCCAAAACCCCATTCCCCCCTTCACTGAACCTCCTCCTCTTACAAAAATGGCTATTTCATCTCGCCTGTCCACATCCAGGTGCACCGCCGCCAACCTGATCTCATCATCTCCATGCATATTTGACGCAGGAAATGTGAGCAACCCGGATAGGCTATCCGGAAGCTGGTACAACCAGGCATGCTTGGCGATAGCCGCATCTCAGTGGTTTGCGTTGCTACTTCGTAGTATATATAGCAGTCCCTTTTCTTCCTGTTGTCCATCACACAACTATGAAGTTCTCTACTATCTCTATTACTACTCTCGTGGCAGTTGCCAACGCTCTGGATACCTCCGACCCTTTTGTTCTCAAGGTTCACAAGCCTGGATCTGACATTGATGGAATCAGACTGTCTATCCTTGAGGATGACCTGTTCCTTGCCAACCAGGGAGGAATGTACCACTTCACTCTGTCCAACAACGGCTCCATGATGACCCAGTACGGTCCTGGTCTCGAGTTTGATCACGATGACGAGGTTGAGACTTCCTCCAAGGGTCGAAAGATCACTGCTGGACTCTCTTTCTCTGATGACGATATTCTCCAGGTTCCTGGTAACGATATGGGTCTTATTGCCTGCCCTGTCTCTGGCGAGGAGGCTGAGTACCGAGTTCGTGCTGGAGGCAACTGTCCTGGCGGTATTTCGTTTGAAGCCAAGGCTGAAAACGACAACAAGGCTCCTGGCTGGCCCAAGTCTGGCGACAGCTCTGATGTTGATACTTCCAAGGCTTTTGGTCTTGTTCCTCGTGCTGACGGAGAGGATTTCAACGATATGGCCCTTGTCATGCTTGACGGAGAAATGTGGCTCTCTTATGTTGGAGATGCCGTCTACTCTCTTGACAACGGAGTCCTCAAGACTTCGTACGGCAAGGGTATTGAGTTTGACCACAGTGACCAGGTCGAGACCTCCAGCGATAAGTTCACCTCTGGCGTGAAGATCGAGAATGGAGAACTCAAGGTGCCTGGTAACGATATGGGATTCCGACTCTGTCCCAAGGAGGGCAAGGTTGCTCCTTATGAGATCCAGTCTGGAGGTAACTGTCGAAACGGAAAGAACATCTCCGTTAAGGTTGCTCCTCTTGATAATGATCGGGATGCTGCCGCTGGTACTAACAAGGATGAGTCTTCTAGCAGATCTTCTGGATCTTCCAAGACCTCCTCTGACTCGTCTCGAATCTCCTCTACAGACGCCTCTTCTCGAACCAGCGGTGGTTCTGCCTCTGCTACTGACTCTGCTTCTCGAGTGACTGGAGCAGCTGCATCTGCTACTGGCTCTGACTCTTCCAAGAACGCCGATGCTTCTTCTTCTGGCAACTCTGCTGCAGCTGACAGCTCCAACTCAGCCACTATTGGTGTGGTTTCTGCTGGAGCCGTTGCTGCTGCCTTTGCTGCCCTTCTTATCTGATTTGTATAACTTATTGATTCTTCTCTTGTATATTGTAATTGACACGCGTGCCTGTAATTGTAAACACGTATTCCTCGGGGATGGATAATATCCACGCGATGCCTCCTCTAATTACCAATCGAACCTTAGTCTATGCGCGATTGTCTCTGTTTGGCCTACTGCTGTTTTACCGTGATTAAATCTAAACACCATGTCACGGCGTTAGAGTCACTTTGGGGCCAATGTCGTGGACCCCAGATACACACGTTGTGTTTGGTTCTATGTGTACAGGCATACAAGTACTGCTCGTTATCAACATGGCATTGGTCAATGCCGTTCGGATGCCGTTCGGATGCAATATCAGAGGCAGTCGGAGCTTGTTAGTCACGAGAAGGTGTCAGGTTTCAGGGCTCTCATTGGACGTCATGGTGGTTGAGGGGATGTGCATTGATTGTGCTGATCGGGGCCGGGGTGGGGAAGCTCAAGCTAGCCAAGTAGCACCCTTATGGTTGACTCACATTGGCAGACTCATTTGTGATTGTTGAATCACACGCATATGAACAAAATAAGGTTGGGCTGTGTAAAAACTGGAATTGTGCAACCAAACCTAGAGACAAGCTACAGATACGCAACCCGCAAGAAAACCACCGTGAGAAGAGACAGAACGAACATACCAAATCAAGATGCTAATTACGATACCCCTTCACCTCCCACAGCAGAGATCACCCGCAAAGAGGGGATGCAGAGGAGTGCAGAGAGCTACGTGCCGCTAGTAATAAAGTTCCAAGGAAGCCTAAATTGAGTTGGTGTAGCTATGACCAGTCAGGGTTAGGGCTCGGAACTGTAAAAGGAAAATTAAGGCAAGGAACACCCCCCATTGGGTTCCAGACGGCACAGTCAACCGCATGGCTAATGTTATAAAAAGTGCGACAACTCCACCTCTTCCAAAGCAAACCACATTCTTTCAGAAAACCCCCTTTGAAGTTCACCAACAACTTCGGCACCACCAAAAGGGTATAAACGCCAGGCCACACACAGCCCCGTCGTCAGAAAGAAATAATCCAGTCCCCAGAACAAATCGGAGCGTCAGATATTCAGACCCTCCCTTTCAGTTCTCCAGCGAAAACTACAAGCGCCCTCCCGCCTGGTCTGCCAGTTTATACAACTAGGCAGTCACAGAGTCGAGCGAACGGAACACCACCTCGCCTTCGACTCCCCCAGCTACCGCCGTTAGGTTTTGAGTACTCAGAGTAAGACTTTCTTAACTCCCTTTACTTCAAACTTCCGACACAAGCAACCGTTAGAGACTAACCAGCAAGTAGACAACTCCAGTCTTTTGTACTCTAACCCCAACACCTTTACTAGCAACAGCAACCCGCTTAACGCTAGTTACTTGATTCCTCAGTTCTCTAAGGAATCCACCCAACCCGAACACCCGCAATGTGTTACTTCTACGCCCCAACTGAACCTCAGCGACCCCAGCTCTCTGGGGTCCAGCAGTAACGTCGGTTCCGACCTACTATCTGATTACTGCAACCTGTTTGACGCCACGCCGTCCCTGTCTGTCTCCCCCGATTCCGTTTTTTCAAAGAGTGAGTCTGTGTGCTCCTCGTCCAACCTGGATTATTCTTATGACTTCGGCGATATGAAAACCGCTGGCGATGCCATTTTCAACGGCCCTCTCGAGGACCCGCAGGACTGGTCGCCTCTATTTGAGGCTCCCAGCCAGGCTGAAACTCCGGCTCCGTCTTCCGTGACTCAGTCGCCTCCGCTTATGATCCGAACGTTCCACTCTACCGAGCGACGTTCAGCCATTGTGGTCAACAACAAGAACAAGGTGTCCAAGCCCGCTGCCAACTTGAAAAAGTCGCCAGTGGCTTCCCAGCCTCCTATTGTTGTGTCGGATGCCTCCGATTCCTCGGCCATTCGACGAGCTCGAAACACCGAGGCCGCACGGCGATCACGAGCTAAGAAAAATGAGAAGATCGAGGAGCTTGAGGCTCTGGTTGCCGAGCTCATGAACCAAAATGAGTCTCTGCAAGCCGAGCTTCGAGTCTACCGACGACTCTCTGAATAGATTAATGATTAGCTAACTAAAATATATCTCTTAATACCCAAATATACTGTAATCGTGATGTAGTTCACTTGTATCCAAAATCCCTGCTGTCCCACCGACTGCACACCAACTTGTAGTGCAAGTTGGAGACACACTGAACTGTTCCAGGTCCAGGTCTCAAAGGACAACGGTGTCTCACCACAGTAGAAATATATTGTATGCAGCTGTACTGAACTGGCTGGCCACCTAGAAACAGCATACAAACAACAATGGAAACCTGTATATAAAAGTGACGTCAGTCTCGTCTTATCGAGTCAACATGAACCCACCCCAACAACCAGTTGTTGAACACAATCGAACGGAAGACGGTCAATACGACGTAAATCGGACTGTTCACTCAACTCTGTGACTATCATAGGCCCCCTCAGTTCCCCTCATGAACACACCTCATAATAATACGTGACATAATACATCGTGAACGGTAGCTCCGTGGTATAGATGGAGATAAGAGGTAGAAAGCAGTAGAGGGAGTAGAGGTGCTGCAGAGTAGATTGGCAGTGAGATGTATAAGCTGGTCTGATAATAGAGAACCAAGGCTGTTATCACTCTGTAGCGATGTTCAGAACTCATTTGAACCTGTTTCTGTGAACTTATGGATCGCTCATATATCATCACACACAATCGTAATACAACGGCTATGCATGCAGTTGAAGACTCGAGATTGCCTTGGCATAAGCCATGACGTCACTATTGAGGAAGATGCTACAGTCACCTCTGGTTTCATAGATTCTGGGTGAAGACAAAGGACTGTTCTGGTACTCGTACAACAAAGCCTTTTGAACTCAGGCGTAACAGTCACCAGACTACTTTCACCGAAGTTGTCCCGAATTTCAGCCAAGAACCAGAGGTTGCTAAGCCAAGAGATATCGTACTCACGATAGCACGACCTACTGTTCTAGTGTTATTGAGAGCAAGAGCAACCAGAGTCTTTTCTTTGAGCAAAGAGGGGCTGCTGACAGCTGACAACCGAGAAAGCTTTGTAATGATTACGTTTGGAAGGTTGAAGCCAGTGTGGGGGTCTTTCCTCGCTATTTTTCATTTAATTCGCTTGTTTTCATTTAATTCACTCGCAGACCTCGTATAATTCACTGTCCTTTGTCTCGTTTATGTTGTGTTATCCAAGGCTGGGCGACGTAGGAACAGCCTTTGGCTATAACGGCTTTGTTTCAGCCACTAGCCAAAGGCAAAAGTCATAACCATGGTAATATTGATAAATTATATTCCGGAAGAGTGTCTATTTGGCGACAACAAAGGCTCAACGCCTCGAACCAGGGCGTACCGACAACTAGCTCAAAGTGTGATTTAAACTACAGTCTAAAATACCACTCAGGCAGTTTTAGCGGGCAGTGCGGAAAGGCTGTTAGCCCTGAGCCGCTAGAAAACAATCGCTGCGGTTCCCACTATTTAATGCACTTTGAATACCTCCAGCATGTGCAGAATCGCACTATTGATTTATCTGATGTAGCGCCAAATCGCACTAATGCCAGGCTAACGAATTTTTTAGCCGCCTAAGCAGATCCTTGGTGTAACGTCTTTCAGGGCTATACTAAGTCCGAGAATTAGAAGCCCTTGGTCAGCGTCTCTTGGCAACTTGGTATTCGTTCAAGGTTTTTAGCCAAGACTCGGAGGTACGGGTATTCTGGAACCCGTCTCAGTCTCCGGTATAATGAAAAAGACTAAAGACAAGGCCTTTTCGTATTGTGGTGTTCCTGGAAACCCCAGTTTGCCCTTGTCTTATAGCCATTACAAGCAATTATGACAAACTGTCTAGTGTACACAGCCTCACACATCTTCAGTTTGAAAAGAAGGTGGAGAATAAAAATGGGATTGAGTTTCCACGCTAAATATTTTTTTTTCCTAGATTTTTTTTTGCTTCTGTAGTTTAATCAGGGTCCTCGAGGAAAAAGACGAAGAGATAGCCATCTTTCAGGACGAATATGCTGGTGGATATGTCGGCTGCGCATCCGAGGCATACCCTATGATCTGAAGTCTTGGCGCACCCATGCTACAAGGGAACCTTGAACGGAAAAGGTGGGCATAGTTTGGAGATGTTGGAGGGGAAGTTGTGTAGTTTCCCTCTTCTATGAGACAATTACTACCTTTACAAAATGATAACCCGGTAACTAGCGCACCAGGAAGATGGGCACTCTGCTAGTACCGGTTCCTAGACGTTGTCTAGTGTGCTTTCTGGACGTCTTGTACCCCCCACTTTTAGCCTCCACCTTGGCGAGAAGCTCACACGAGCATGTCGATCATGTTACTCTGAGATAAACCTTTTTTTTTTAAATCAGGTCGAACGAGCACCTTCCCATTTTGGGACGCACCCTGGTCGACACTGTACATTAGTGCCATTTCCTACAGTTATAATCAGGACACTAATGCGGAGCCAATAACAAGCTTATACGCCGTGTGTCTTGGAATGTAGCGATACAGTGTGACAGTTTGACACGACGGCTGCTTCTCCCAGCTGTTTTCCGTATCCCCACAAAGTCAACACACTGTCAGCACACAAGCTCAGCGGCTGTGATGCACGTGGGGAGATTGTGTGACACGACTTGCAGATTCGACATGTGTCAGTGAAACCCGTCATCAAGGGACTAATACGTCCAGTGTGTACGGTGCCTGGTTATCGCACTGGTTATCGTACAGCCTGATGTGCTTGGGTGGCCTTAGTGGAAAACTTTTCACCTATGAATTCAAAGTGGATACTAGCCGCGCGCGGAGCTACCACGGCTTTGGCGGTTTTGGCGGATGCTAAAGAGCTAAGTAACATTATAGTCGTGATAGTCACTCTCTTAGAGAACTCTATCAGTTAGACTGGACACTAAAATTCAATCGGTGGTGGGACCAACACACAGCCGGCTCCGACGTCGGTTTTGCATCATGTTACAGCAGCAATGAGAAAAAGGTGACGTCAATTATTATTTAGGCACCACGAGCACGCTTATCCACCTCTTCCAGATCTACATGTCTGAGATAAAGGGGTCATATGGCTCTTCGATGAGTGGAGGAAGGCATCGATTTTCTCGTGTTTTTTGTCTTTTCAAAAAGCCAATTATACGATAACTTTCAGGCTGGGCCGCAGTCGCACATTTGGATTTGGCCGCTCTCGACCAGGACTAGGGTTTTTGCCCAAAGTGTGCGTGCATGGTCAGATTAGATTTCCCTTTGGGGAACATGAAGAACATTCGAAGCCGCGTGTTTGAAACCCATAAGATTTGCAATATCTGTCAATCCTTGCCGATGGTTCTCGTACAGGTGGAAAAAACGTGCTCTCCAATTTGGATGCCAAGAGGTGGGGTGAACCGTTGTATGCAAAATTTTCCTATTACCAAGAAATATTCATATATCCCTCTTTCCACGTGGTGCGTATTTTACGCGGGCTCAACTAAATGTAGAAACTGCTCACACGACACTGGAGTCCTTGGCAGTAGTGTCAAATCGAAGAAGATGCACAGGTAGTCAATGATCGATTGATTTTTTTTAGCATGGGGCTGACGACTGCTAAAATTTTCTCCATCAGAAACCCTCTGCCTTGAGTCTACGGTTCGAAGGCCGTACCCTATACAATTTAGATTAACCCGTTCCTCATCGCGTCCCCTATCAATCGAAAACGTGGGGGAAGGAAGGCCGCTGATTGGCTGGCTGCTGGGATTAGACGTGACGTACGTGTAGAAAATTTTAACCGAAAGATTTGGACAAAGAACTCTGACACGGACAAAGAAAGCCTATGCATATGATAATGTCAACCAAAGTGCGTGGTAGAAACCTAGACGGGCGTGGGCCCGCTACAACCGCTCATTGGATAAAATAGGGTTGTTTATCGGTATCGATGACAAGGAGAACTGGCAGTTGGAGCGCATATTAACAGCACGACCTGTAAACCGTTTCACATTATGAATTAGCCAGGGCCAGACTAAGTAATTTGGAGATGGTGAACAAAATTTTCCCTCAGACTTTGGTACCTCTAACGTTGGTGCCCATAAGCCTTAGTACGGAGCAAGATCGAGGCCAAATTTGATCAGGGTGCTACTAGAGCAGTGTTTAACGTAATACGTGAACTTACGGGCTCTGAGTCTGGTGATAGCACACGACCTCTATACCCCCCACTGTGTATAAGTGGAACGACCTCATTTTCTGGTGACAGGACATGTAAATAATACGAGGGCGGGTTAGATGGAGCCGTCAGGCCAATTAGGGCAACACAACAGCCACTTATCCACGAGACAAGGACGATTACAGACGGTGACAGATGAAGTTTATTCTGCGACACACGTGGCTAGAGGACTTGGCTGGGGCTTCACCACAGTGAAATGAATCGGATGGCATCGGCCATAAGGCTTGGCGGGTCTCTTGACCCCTTCCAGACTACACTAAGACAAGGGCTCAACGTTGCCGAGCTCTTCTCATACTAGACTTGGCGCTGTAAGGGCCGCTGTCATGAATAATAGCTCTTGTGACCGGGGTTTTTACAGCGTATGAAGTCGAACACGAGAATCAGCTGTCGCATAGAGCTTGTCCCCACTGCCAACCAACCAGCCAGGACTCTCGGGCTCCTACTTGCACGATCAAACTTAATGGTGAGGAGCTATAGAAAAGTGGCTCTCCAGGGTTAGTAGGGCCAAGCAGATAAGACAGGCACACTAGCGGAGATCCACTGTCAATTGCGGAACGCCAAGAGCGCGAATTAAATGGGCTTGTTTTTTTCTGAGAGATTTAATTGATTGGTGGTGCGATAGTAGGTATTTCCCCAGGTTGACGAGGGCTCTTGAGACGTGCCGCAACCGACCCTTTGCGTCTATGAAGTTGGCTACAGAGCTGGGAGTATAGGGTGTAATTTTGCGTTTTTTGTTTTTCCTCACTTTTCGCTTTTTTAGGTATTCCAAAAACAAAGAAGCCGAAGAAACCAAGACACAATTAGAGCTAACCCAAAACGGTAAAAAATTGAACAGGGTTTTGGTATACTCATCGGGAGCGAGGAAAAAAGTGGTGAGCCGCTGGCGGACTGCATATATAAACCACCTGCGCTTCCCTGCTCAATTCCTCATCGCTACCGACCACTCTCAGGCTCTCAATGTCCGAAGCTCAGAACAAGACTGCTGGTGGTAACGCCGCGTTCCACAACTTTGTGAACGATTTCTCTCACATTGAGGATCCCAATGAGCGACGACGACTCGCTCTGGAGAAGATTGACGACGCTCCCTTCGGATGGTACCATATCCGAGCCATCATGGTTGCCGGTATCGGTTTCATGACTGACTCTTACGATATTTTCGCCATCAACCTGGGTATCACCATGATGTCCTACGTCTATTGGGGACAGGGAACCGGCCATAACGGTCACATTCCCGACTCCACCAACACTCTGCTCAAGGTCTCCACTTCCGTCGGTACTGTTATCGGTCAGCTTGGTTTCGGTATTCTTGCCGATGTCGTTGGCCGAAAGAAGGTCTACGGTGTTGAGCTGATTCTCATGATTGGTGCTACCATTGCTCAGTGTATGACCGGCCACTCTCAGGCCATCTCCTTTGTTGCTGTCCTCACCTTCTGGCGAATCATCATGGGTATCGGTATCGGAGGTGACTACCCTCTGTCTTCCATTATCACCTCCGAGTTTGCCACCACCAAGTGGCGAGGTGCCATGATGGGCGCTGTCTTTGCCAACCAGGGATGGGGTCAGCTCATGGGCTCCATTGTCTCCATCTGTTGTGTTGCCGGCTTCAAGAACTCTCTTGAGCCCTCTCACTCTGCTGCTGACTGTGGTCTTGTCTGCCAGACTGCTCTTGACAAGTCCTGGCGAATTCTTGTCGGATGGGGTTGCGTTCCCGCCATGTGCGCTCTCTACTTCCGACTCACTATCCCCGAGACTCCCCGATACACCTTTGACGTTTCTCGAGACATTGAGAAGGCCCAGGCTGACATTGACAAGTACACCTCTGGTGAGTACGGCAACGCCGACCCCGCCGAGATTGAGGCTCTCAAGGCCCAGGCTGAGGATCTCCAGGCCAAGCAGAACGCTTACAACCCTCCCGTTGCCTCTGCCGGTGACTTCTTCCGACATTTCTCCCAGTGGAAGCACGGAAAGATCCTGCTCGGTACTGCCGGTTCTTGGTTCCTGCTCGATGTTGCTTTCTACGGTCTCGGTCTTAACAACTCTACCATTCTGCACACCATTGGTTTCGATAAGGGTGACAACCTGCACTCCACTCTGATGAAGAACTCCGTTGGTAACCTGATTCTTGTCTGTGCCGGTGCCATTCCCGGATACTGGCTCTCTGTCATCACCGTCGACTTTGTTGGCCGAAAGCCCATCCAGCTCGGTGGTTTCGCCATCCTCACTGCCCTCTTCTGTATTATCGGTTTCGGTTACCACAAGATCGGTGAGGGAGGACTGCTCGCTTGTTACATTCTGTGTCAGCTCTTCATGAACTTTGGCCCTAACGTCACCACCTTCATTGTCCCCGGTGAGTGCTACCCCACTCGATACCGATCTTCTGCCCACGGTATCTCTGCCGCTTCCGGTAAGGTCGGAGCTATCATTGCCCAGGTCGTCATTGGTACCCTGGTCAACCACAACTGTGACAAGGAGGGCAAGCCCAAGGGATGTTGGCTCAACCACGTCATGGAGATCTTTGCCCTCTTCATGCTGCTCGGTTTCTTCTGCTCTTTCCTCATCCCCGAGACCAAGCGACGAACCCTTGAGGACCTCGCTGAGGAGCTCCACGGTGAGATCCAGTGGAAGCCCCCTGTGGAGGATCCCGCTGAGGATATCTCCGACTTCAACGAGAACGAGAAGTCTGTCTAATCGCACTTTCATATTTATTCCAAAAAAAATTAATTCCATAGACCTAATGCACTAAGTGATTGTTACCTTTCAATGAGTAGACCTTCAATGGTAGAATTGACCAGCTCTGTAGTTTTGTTGACCCGTATAGCCCTTCCAAAAATTTAAACACCTGTGCGATGACACAAGAACCTTATTTTGCCAAGGCTGCAGCCAAGGTCCCTTCTGGGTAGCTTTGGGCGACCCGATGCACCAGCCAGAGTACAGGTAAGGCAATGCACAAAAAAGCCCTCGAAAGATATGTCGACATTGGACGGCATTGAGAGCAGTGTGGCCACTCAAAAGTGCTGCATCACGCGACCTTACTCATCGCAAGGCTGTTACTGTATCCTTAAAGCTAAGGCTGATTTTAGTGGAAGTCAATGAGCCTTACGAGGGTCTTTGGGTAGATTCAGCTGGCAGTCTAACTAAAATCACGATATGCTCTATCATTAAATCAGTCCGCCCCTTGGGAGGGCTATCGCAAAGTCAAACCAAAAGCTAAACTAAAAAAGTCCCAAATCAAAAAAACAACGGGCAAACAGCCCAAACTCAAAGTGGCGTTAGGAGCCGGCACGGAGAACTGAGTGGGTACAGTTGTGAGATCCACTGCATCAATGGCCCAGATCGAAAATTACAAATAATAAAAATCCATAAAAAATCCAATAAATAATAGACGTGGCATTGCAATCAGCAATGACCAATGTCGCACTCCGGATAGCGTCGCTGATAAACGCCGATGTAGCGCGTCTCGTCTTTGTCATGATAAGATCGTCTCATGTCTTGGTGTCTCGGTTGGTGCTGTACAATTGCTCACAATGACCTTAGCCAAAGAAATTAGCAATGTCTGTGCGCTTTTTACGAGCAACCTGACGATATAAAGGCTTGGCTTCGGGTTTCACAAGGGGCTTGAGGCATTTCTCTTCGCTCTTCCTTGTACGGATACAATGGACATAGTCGACAGGGCAGCTTCGTAGCTCTCCAAGATCCCATGATGTCACGGCGAAGTTTACTTCGAGAATTAGCTTACCACGTTGGCTCTCGTCATTTAACTCCTTTAGGCTCGATAGTAACCATGATGACGGGTGATTGAGAGCACACTTGATAGTCTTTGACAATCGATCGGGCATGTCTTCTTTGATGATGTCATGCTGGAAAGTGTACCAGTCTTTATGAGTGCATCTATCTCCCCGATAGCCGACATACCATAGCTGTGGAACGTCGTCCATCAACTGGCACACTCTTTCAGCATTGGCATGGCCTACCAGTATGACTTTTAACGACGGCCAATCGCCCCGAAGAATAGCATTTTTCCACAATGATAAGGTGGCGTCTCCGATTTCGATAAAACGTAAATCCAGCACTGTGAGATTCCGCAGCCTTGTCAGCGCATTCTGAGCATGCTCATACAGGTCGTCTCGAGTGTAGTTCAAGATGAGCTCGAATCGCAGCTCCTTGGTGCCCAGCTCGAGGTAACTGATGTCTCCTACAGTGAGAGCTTGGGCTACAGACTCGATTCGATGCCGGCTTTTTCCTCGCAACAACATTGCTCGCAGAACATGAGCCCTAGGCGTCAATTCTCGTCTAGGATGAAGAAGACCAGTGTAATGGCAGGAGAAGTCGGTTTGTTTCTGTAACTCAGCGGCAAACACCAGAAACACGTTGAACGAGTCGTGTTGAGCATGCAGAACGGCGTCCCAGGCTGATTTCCACACCAATGGGTTGGGTACTTCCTTCAGCAGAGAGCTACTGAGTGATCTGGCCTGTTTAGCCAGAGATGCGGCACTCATTGTTCGTAGAGAAGATACACCCACCCTCGCTGGAAGCTCATTATGCGAATTGCCAAGCTGCTTGAAATCCTTTGATTCACAAGGAGGAGCTTCCTGCCAACGTGTAGTCTGAACTACTGTCGTGACGCGTAACGGAGTTGGATCATGCGATTGCAGTTCAGGCTGAGGTAAGCTGAGCAGGTAGTCTTCGTTATCCTGAGCTCTCTTTTTTTCGTATGCTTCTTGTCTCTTGGCCAATTTCTCGAAGTACGACTCCTTCTTTTTTTTTTTCCATACGCGAGTCATTCAGTCGTGTGGTGTGCTGGTTGTGATTTCGTGTTTTCATAAAGTGTCTTCACGCACGTACTCGTACATTACGACAGACAATGGCATGCGGCTTATTATAATGCAGGCTTCAAATGTAGTAACCAGAGCAGTCGACTTGCGACACTATGGGCACTTGTGAAATCCCAGCTATGAGGGTTTTAGACCCTTCCGACGCTAGTCCGCGTGCTTTTCTCAAAATGGCCCGTGGTTGGTAAGCTTAGCTCGGGCTGAGAACAGGCCATTGGGTGGCGTGTTGGTTTGACGTGCAAGGACGGAGATAGGGGAAGACCCGTATATAGACAATAGCAGTACCGGAAAAAGCGGAATACGCTGATCTGCCCCTATCTAAAGAGACAATATCCACTTTGGTGCAGCTCATCTTGTGACCCGTCCGCTGCGGCTTGTGGTAAGGATGACAATATCACTTTTCCAAGACCCGAAAACTCTATTTGGGTGGTAAATTTCAGCTTTCACGAAAAGCTAAAAAGCGCTATCCATACAAACACCGTCAGGATCAGTAACCGTCAAAACCTCTTGACACAGCGTACTACACGGTACACCGGTTACTACACACGACAGCTCCTGCATATCTCGCATACTCCCCAATGTCCCTGCGAAACACTACCACTGCCAAGCGGTTCCATTCGCATAAGACATGGGCAGGGACCTTTTGGTCTCGCCCTTCGCTGTACTTCCAGCCCGCAAGCATAGAGGAGCTCCAGGCGATTGTGACGCGGGCTCGTGACCTCGGCAAGACCATCATGGTGGTGGGCTCAGCTCACTCGCCCTCAGACTTGACCATGACGTCCCAATGGCTCGTCAACCTCGACAAGCTCAGCAAGGCCGTCTCTTTCAAGCCCCACTCGTCTGGTCTGTACACTGACGTTACTGTGGAGGCCGGCATTCGCATCCACCAGCTCAACGAGGTGCTCAAGCGAAAGGGTCTGGCCATGCAGAACTTGGGTTCTATTTCTGACCAGTCTGTGGCTGGAATCATCAGTACAGGTACCCATGGCTCGTCTGCGTACCACGGTCTGGTTTCCCAGCAGATTGTCTCACTGACTATCATGATTGCTTCTGGTGAACTTCTCACTTGTTCTCCTGACGAGAATCCTACACTTTTCCGAGCCGCTCTTCTGTCTCTAGGAAAGCTCGGAATCATTGTGTACGCCACTCTACGAACCGTGCCAGCTTACACCATCCATTCCACCCAACATGTCATCACCTTTGAGACCCTTATCAGAGAGTGGGACAACCTGTGGACCCAGGGAGAGTACATCCGAGTGTGGTGGTTCCCTTACGCCGAACGATGCATCTTGTGGCGAGCTTCAAAGTCTGAGTTGCCCTTGTCAGCTCCCAGACCCTCATGGTACGGAACCTGGATCGGTAGACTCTTTTACGAGTCGCTTCTGTGGATCTCTGTGCGTCTATGGCCCTCTTTGACCCCTTCGGTCGAACGGTTCATTTTCTCCAGACAGTACGGTATGGAGGATACTCTGGGCTCTGGTACAGGTTCTGAAGCCGTTCAGGGCTCTGTCGAGGGTCTCAACATGGACTGTCTCTTTTCGCAGTTTGTCAACGAGTGGGGCATGCCCCTGGATAACGGCCCTGATGTCCTGCGAGCTCTGCGAGCCAAGATTGAAGCTGCGGCCAAGGACAATATTTATTATGTGCATTCGCCCGTGGAAGTGCGATGCTCCAACATGTCTGTTCCCGGCAGCGGAGATTTGAACGTGGAGCCCAATACTCAGGAGTTTAGTTCTTCCAGAAGAGGAGCTATTACAGGAAACACTCTGCGACCTCTACTGGATATCAACCCTCGAGACCGTCCCTACGCTTCCCCTCATGGCAAGGTCACCAACTCCAACCTGACCCTCTACATCAATGCCACCATGTACCGTCCGTTTGGCGTCAACTCGCCAGTGGGCAAGTGGTACCGAGACTTTGAGGGCATTGTGGCTGAAGCTGGAGGAAAGCCTCACTGGGCCAAAAACTTTTTGGGTCCCGAGACAACTGAGCTCAAGGATGTTGAGAGTGAGGACGGAAAAATGCTTGGTCTCAAGCCCATCATTGATGAGTGGTATGGAGATGATCTCAAGCAGTGGAAGTCGCTACGAGAAAAGTACGATCCCACAGGAGTGTTCCTTTCAGGCAAGGTGTGGATGGATAGAAACGGGTTGCTGTAAGCTGAAGTAAAAATTGGTATCTCTATAGAGAGTAATGAATAGAAGTATAATATGGAAGGTGCTGTAGACACTGTAGATAATACTGCACAACACAACGCACAGCATAACGGCTGCAAAAACCTCGCTTACAAGGTCTCGGCTATTGGATACACTGCTCGTACGTTGCAAAAAGAAATACCCCGTAGAGTTGATAAATAATACAATAATTTACATATGATGTCCTGCCTGTACTGCCCCCGACAACGAGCTCTTTGAACTTCTTCCCTTTCGCTTCTGATGTCGGTCATCAATGTCCTCATGCTCCTTGAGATGCGAGCCCAAATGGGGCAACTCGCCAGGCTCCTTGGCTAGCATACTGGAAGCTGTACTGAGCAGTTCCAGATCAGCTTCAGGCTCCAGATCCGCCTCAATTTCGTTATGAGACACATCCTGGGGCACTGGCGGTTTAGCCACATGCCGGTGCTGAATAGCATGCTGCTGCTGAGGTTCCTGGGCCTCTGTGCTCTCGTCAGGCGCTCCTTTTCGGGTCTTTCGTTTATTGTTGACTGCACACGTGTCACAGTGGTCCAGGAAGAACTTGTGCGAGGGAAAGATCTTTTCGCAGTATCTACACCATCCAGACTCGCTCTGTTTGAACTGCACAAAGTGGACCAGTCGCAGGTGTCTTTTCAGCACATCCGATCTAGTGAACGAGCCTCCGTTTCTATGACAAGAGTTATCTTCTGCGTAGAAAGGACACACAAAGAGTGGCTCTTGATGCGACCTCAAATGCCGTCTCTGGTCTGAAATACGCACAAACGACCATTCACAGCCTGGAAACGTGCATGGGTACTGTCTCTCTCCAGTCGTAGTCTCTGCGGCTTGAGGTCGAGAAGGTCTCTTATGTTTCCTATGATCAGCTTCCAGCTCTTTCTCTCCCAAAGGCGAACAGTGGCTCAGATCGTTGTTAGCCAGCACCTCAGACACCTCAATACGCTTCCTTCCTCTCTTTTTAGGCGGTGGACGGTCGTCAAAGTCAGTTTCAGGCCTGTCGGGCAGCTGTTGAGGAGGCTGTGGAGGGTAGTCTGTAGGAGGGACATTAATTCGAGGCAGCTTTGGGTGTGAGGCGTCTCCTTGGTCCACGGGAGGCATTCGTTGCAGGTCGGTCGAATACGGGTAATACGAGTAGTAGCCCATCTGTGGCGGTCTCATCCCCGGAGGAGGTAGTCTCCCGGCATATCCATATGGTCCAGGTGGCTGTTGAGGATGCTGAGGATGCTGAGGTTGAGGAAACCCACCAGGACCAGGCTGGGGCTGCTTCATGTGAGTGTAGCCACCGTAGTACGGCTGTTCCATGGCTGAAGGGGACGGGCCGCTCCGGATATGTGCAATGGAGCTGTCTGGTCCTCGAGTGGCCGGTGGGATCGACGATATCAGCGTCGAGTGGCTGCTGTTGTTGTTGGGGCGCAATCCAGAGGCGGTTTCGAGTGGTGGTGCGATCTGAGGTCCCCCAGGCTTGTTGAAGAGCGACTGAGGGTGTGGATTGAGAGGTTCTCGGTTCTCTGGAGTCATGACTGGTCCTCGTGTATCGGGCATGTCTTGATTGCCGTTGTTGTGATTGTTGTGGTTGCTGTGGTTGGAGTGGGAAGGGTTCAAAACGGTCTGGTCGAGCGGAGGGATCCGAGCGCGTTCTTGCTGAGCGGACATTGGCGATTAATAGAGGTGTCGAGTCTCGTGTGCTGAGCTCTTTGCTTTCTCCAAATGCTGCCGAAAGCCCTAAAGGTCCGTGCGGCGCGGAGTAATTCCAGCCGCTTGCCAAACCTTAATCTTGTTGGAGCCCAAAGGATAAGGCCTGGGCTAAAAGAAGCGCCGCAAGGCCGGCTGTGACAGCTTACAGCGGGATATGGGGTGATTTTGGAATTATATGGGTTTAAAAAAACAGCCCATCTACTATGGAGCGTCGATTGTCTTGTTTTTAGGGGTGTTTGGGGGGTGCTATATACATTGTTTGGACTCGGTATGGCCACTTGCTACTGTAGGTTGTGTGCCGAAAATGTGTGCGCAGCATTGCGTTATCCTGCGGTGCATTCGGCGTCGCCTCCCTTAAATGAAACTCTTATTGGTGGTTAAACGTAGTGAAAAGCAGCTTTGTGGAGCCACAACGACGGCTGACACAATATACACGTTTCCCTAGCTTCCCTGACACCCTCACACCGCTATCCAAGGGCTGTGTGGCCCCTTAGGTCTTTCCCCACTCGGTGCCAAACCTAAGACACCAACCTAAACGCAACCGTTTTGTTGCGGCGTCACGTGCGTCGAGCCAAACACTCAGGCGGGTTTTTTTTTTTTGCAGTCTCCAGAGTTCAACGGCCCACTTGGACAGATCCAATAAACGCCGCACGAAAATGAAGGCTTTGAAAAAAAAAACTACAAGAATTTTTGTAGAGCTGCTACTGTAGTGCCACACATCTATTTCCTGTTCAAACTTGTACTCTCTATGTTTTCGGGCTCCAACAATTAGTGTTTTGTTTTCGTTTTCTCCTTGTTTTCCGTGAGGCACCATAGAGCAAACTACTTTTTGTAAATCAGGAGCGGTGAGTGCCATACATGTCATCTGCAAACTGAGGGCAAAGAATGCAGAAAAAACCTTTCAGGAAAGTGGAGCTGAAGAGCTTGACTTGACGTGAGCAAGCGTTGAAAATAAATAAATACGCGCGGTTAGTGTACCAGGATGGGCACTGATAAGACTATACGAATCTATTGGTTGTGTGAGTGAGTACAAGCAGAAGAGTTACTATCATTTTGGCCATATTGGAATAAGAGTATAAGTTAGATAACACTACCAGTATCCACACATGCGTAGAATACCAGACATCGGTATAGAATGACATATGCGAGGTGGCTATGTAAAAGCCTTATAGGCTAGAGTAAGGGCAGACCTACAGTGAATAGTATACGGCTACAGTTTCTAGCATTTTAATTCCTTATACCAGTAGCATGTTCTCTACATTACAACCCCCTACCAAGTATGTATAGTACCGGTATGTACTTGTTCATTAGAGTCTTACCACTTACAACTTATCCCTCTAAGGTCATCCCTTATTCATAGGCTTAGGAGTACTTCTAGAAGTTCTACATGCCAAGCCACTATACCTACTTGTTCAAGGCTTGTTCGTCTTATCAGTCTATACTTATCGTACATGCATTACATACCCCGGAAAGCGTTCTTTCCAGCTCGTCTTCTTCCGTCCGTGTTCTGTCGGCTCTTTCCAGTATCCCGTACCTCCTCCTCGTCTCCATCTCTCTTGAACCGAGGCTTCTTGGTACTGCTTCCCTGGGGCACAAAAGTCATCTCCACGGCTCCTCCAGACGCCTTGGACATCTTGACGTTCTTCATGACGCTGTTATCCTCCTCAGCCTCGAGATCGGCCACTCGGTCGGCAAAGTCATCATCAGGAACATCTTCTCGAGCAGCCATAGAGCCGGTAGTCATCTGAATCTCTCGCTGGGCGTTGAAAGCAGCTCTCTCAGCAGCCTTCTTTTCAGCTCGTCGTTCGGCCAGCATCTTCTTCTTCTCAGCAGCTCGCTCAGCTTCAGAATCAGGTTCATCGTCGGTAGCCTCCACATGCTCATCAGACGAGTAGCCGTTATCCTCTAGCTCCTCCTCTTCAGCAGCAGTGAGAGGTCGAGCAGACGTTCGCAAAGGAGCCTCGCCGTACTGCTGGCCCTTGACCTTCTTGTGTGTAGGATTAAGCAGCTTGAACTCGTTGGCGTTCTCGTCCACCTCGAAATCGGGGTTGTTGAAAATACCGGCAAATCGGTCGTCGGACAGAGCAGCCTTGGAGGTCTCCTTGGTAGAAACCTTTCGCTTGTTGGTAACTTCAGCTTCAGATTCAGCCAACAGTCGCTCAGCAAGAGCTCGGTTAACCTTGACACGAGATGCAATGGCTCCAGTGCCCGAGGTTCGGATACGCGACTCTCGCTCCTTCTCCAGCGTCTTTCGAATCTCCCGCTCTCGGTGCTCCTTGTACGCAAAGGGGTTGGAAATGAGCTTGGCCTGGTCGTAGAGCCGCTGGTCAATGAAGTAACCATGCATATACGACTTGACGACGGCTGAGCCAATGAGATGTGAAATGTTGAGGGCTGCGAGCTCTCGCTTGGTGACAAACTTGTAGTTGTCGTAAACGGAAGTGCTGGGCTTCTCCTCCAGCTCTTCGGTGACGTTTTCGAGGAACGAGCACCATTTGGGAGCAGGTCCAAGGTTGGGAATGTAGTAAGTATGCATGGGAATACCCTCGTTGGCAAACATGAACATGCCTGAACCGGGAATATGGGCCACGTCGTTGATGTCAACAGTAGGCTCAATAGAAGTGTACGCATCTCCAGATCGTCTGTCCCACAGTTTAGCAACTCGCTTATCGGCTGAAAGAACATGGTCATCGTTAACCCACAGCACCTTCTTAATGCCAAAGCCGTAACCCTGGTCCTTGGTAACATAGGGCTCTGGTGCTCGCAGATCAAACAGACGCACAATACCCTCAGCGTTACCAATACCAACGTTCAGACCATCGCCTCTGAATTTCAGAGCAGTGGCTCCTCCTCCCAAACCAGGAGCTCCCACATCCAACATGCCCACTCTGCTCCTACTTCGGGGGTCCCAGAACTCGACAATGCCGCTCTCACAGGCGAAACCAAGCAAACCATGGGCTTGGTTGACGTCCAGAGCGTTGACTCCAGCAGTGCTCAGCTCAAACGGAGCCATAAACCGGCCCTGGTCCAGGTTCAGTCGGTACACCTCGTTTCCTGCAGCTCCAACATACAAGTCGCAGTTTTCGTCATTGTAGGCCAAAGCTCGTCCAAACTTGGGGATTCGCGATTTCGTAAGAATTCCACCCTGGCCTTGAAACTCGATAGACCGGTCGTTTTGCAGATGCACACTCTTTGTCCAGTCGTCGGAAATGATCTTAAAGTCGACGTTCTCAGAGTCCGTGTGCCGCTCAAACTTGAGCGAAAGATCCTCAAAGTCGTAGACGTGGATCTGGGGCTTGTAGGTACCCGTGGCCATGCAATATCCTCCGTCTCGAGTCACCTCAATCTTGTTGGACGCCTCAGCAAACTCGAAATCCTGAATCAGCTCGATTCGGTTGGAGTACTCGGCATCGTTCTTGAGCGACCTCTTTCGTTTCTTGGCCAGCCACTCAGGCAGCGATCTGGACGAGTTGGTACCCGAGATCTGGTACACAGAGACGGCTCCAGGCGTAGATCGAAGAACCATTTTGTACTGTGTGTGGTGGTGATATGCTGTGAACTTTTGCTTCACTGTGCAGATTTCACCCAAAAAATTTCAAATAAGCTTGGGGTGCATACGAACCCTATTCCACGGTGGAAATTATGAAAAATAAAATAAAATAAAATAAAATAAAATAAAACAACTACTGAAATTATACCAAACAACATATATTGTACTACTTATGTTACGCACTCCCAGAAGCAACAGCCCTGTTCTCCGCCACTCCAGCAGCATACTTGCTTCGTAGTTGAGTGATATCAAACGATGGAGTTTCACCCCATCGAGACAAAAAGTCGGTAAAGTAAAACTCACAACCGTAGAACAACGTCTTATCGTAGAAACGGCTAAAAACAGTGGCAAAAATGCCTACAAATCGAAGAGACTCATTAGCAAGCTCAGACAACAGCTCTACCAAAATATGCCCACCAGTAGGGAACACTTGGATGCATCCTCCAAAAGTAGACATGATGAGTTCTATGGAAGACGTTTCTTCATGAATGACCGAGTTGGAATAACTAGCCAGTAGGCCAGAAAATAGGACTCTGATCAAATTCTCACCTACTTCTTCACGAATGAAAGAATAAGTGTATTCGATTTGCAGTCGAATAATGGCAATCAGAGACAAAATCACATGGTTTCTTTCTCTAGTAGCCATAGTATTTCCTTCAAAATCACCCAGCTGGAAAGGCAGGTACTTTTCTTCCAACTTACAGGGCTCCACTTTTGAAGGAAGTAGAGGAGAAGGAGGAGAAACATACGCCAAAGTCTTGCCAATAACCAAATCCTTATTCTCAGCGCCATTAAGCTCACACACAAGATAGAGCAGTCTACAAAGTGCAAACAGTAAAGAAACAGGAGGATCCAGCCCGTAAAACTTTTTGTTTGCATCGTAAATCGCTTCAGGCGTGTTTGACGAGTTCCAAGATGTAACTACAGCCGAAAGAGCACCCATCCAGGTATGATGGGGTTTTGTAGAGTTCAGTTTCGCGTTTAGCAGCTCAGGACGGTCCAGAATCTGAAAAACAAACTCCATCTGGGTGACTGTAGGCACATTTTCGTACTTTGGCACACAAGGATGGCATGCCAGTGGGTCTTCAGGGTACACAAACCGCACTGCAAGCCCTACACGCACCATTAGCAGTGTAGACATGCCTACAATCTCTTCATCTGGGGTTTCCATGAGTTGAACTAGTTCGTCATAGTAATTTTGACGAACCAGCATCAGTGACAAGAACTGGAGATCAGATTCAGAAGCACAAGAACTGAGAGCTTCTCCGAGACTAATCTTTGGAGACTGATGAAGTGTACCGAGCATTTTAGAAATCGAGCTAAATTTCGAAACAAGGTAATGCGAGGTAGATGAGTCTCCAGTAGCTAGAGGCATACCCAGCCCCAGCGCTCTACTCTCATCCAGCACCTTGGTCATGCCCTTATTCTGCGCTGCAATACCCAGTGCGCCAGCTCTCAGATTAAGAGCTCCCCATCTTTGTACCACAAAGTCAGGCAGAGCAATAAGTGCCTGGTTAAGCTCTGCGATAAAAATGTGCACCAAAGTAATCCCATGCAACACTCTCCCAAACCGAACAAAGTCCACTGACCCTGAAGACACGCAGCACTCTTCCCCGAGTGAAACCATAGCATCAAAAACGTTGCTCATTTTGAGCAAAACACTCGAGTCGATCATGGGCGTTTTATGATGCTTGGTGACAATCTGCGTCAATTGCTTTGCAGCCTCCAGTCTCGTTTCCCAGGCTCCTTCGTTAACCAGCATGTTGACACTGTATCTCAGACACAAACCCGCCACAAAACCCGCCACAAACGGCTCATTGTTGCGGCCCGAAAACAGGGAAATGGCCTCACTGTTGGCATACGTGTCGATCGTGCCGTCTCTGTACACGGACTGGACGAACGGTTCGAGAGTTCCAGAATTAAAGGCAGCGTAGAGGTTGTCCATGGTGGTAGTGTATTGAACGAATTGGTGGCGTTATATGTGCTTAGAACATGACCAGTCAGCTTGTAGACAGAGACAGAATGTTGACATTGCATACTTGACTGGTCTAGACTAGAGTGACACCTGCAGTTTCCAGACTTGCCACAATTTCATCTTCAGAACTGGGATCTACTGGTTTAGTAGCCTCTCTAATAACCCTTGTCTTGTATCCTCTTTTTGCAGCGTCTTTAGCTGTATTAAACACACAGTAGTCAAAAGCCAGCCCCACCACATCTACCTCTTTAATCCCCTTGTCCTGTAACAGCTCATGCAACTCAGTCTTGTGAATGCCCCAGACGTCCTCAAATCCAGAATAGTACTCTCTGTCCTGCAAGTATCCCTTTCGTACTAGCGCTTGGACGCCTGATGGGTCAAATGTAGCAGGGTAGTCTGCTCCAGAGGTGCCTTCCACACAATGAACAGGCCATACAGTGTGGTTTACTGCTTCTCCAGTCTCGGGGTTCTTGAAAGAAATAGAGCTAAACGGTTGGGCCCCATTGTGGTTTTCGGCAAAAGAAGTATGGTCAGGAGGATGGCTGTCTTTGGTAGCGACGATAAATGAGTACTTTTTCGAATTGACGAGTTTCTGAATAACAGGAATGATATCGTTGCCGTTGGTGACAGCCAATGAGCCTCCAGGCAGGAAATCGTTCTGCAAATCCACGATAATCAGTGCTGTCATGGTTGGTGGTGGTGTGAAAGTTCCCTTATCGTGACTGCATGGAAACTTAAAGGGGCGTTCATGGGATCTTCGAGTACACGGAAATGAATATAAATATTTTTTATCGAGGTATAAAAGGAATATATGGCATTTTCTGTATCTAATGGAGTAACTCCTGAGGTCGTAGCTATTTTTTTGAGCCGTTGTGACTCGAATGAATTCTTCAAGTAATGTCAACTAAAATAGGTCTTCCCAACAAACCAAACGAGATCATCACAGGCAAAAAAAAACTAAAAATAATAATAAAAACCAAAAAATGATACTATTAGACCATCTTCAAGACTATCTGATTACAGCTGAGTTATCGGAAACCAGATTGCTATTTTTTTATAGACCACTTAAAACGACAGGGTAACAAATCATCTGATAACAACCTTATGATCACTTCTTGAAGATCAACTTTACATCAACATCTCAATGATACCTGAAACCCAAGAAAATACCCAAACAGACACACGACCAGCTCCAAATAGTGGAGGAAGTGTCGTTTTAACCGCTCCAACCGAAGGAAAGAAAGAAATACCAGAAAGTTTGTGCTTCAACCGCTATTTACAAGAACTAGTACTGGATGCTTCTCTTGCCTGTGTGGTGGAAGGCATTGGCACTTTTCTCTTTATTGTGGATGGTAAAATTTTCAACTTTTATGTCATCCTGCCTGATGGTCACGAAATGGGCTGGGATATAACCGATAATATGAATGAGTCTCCAACAAGTAGGGGTTTCAAAGGGCTGATTCCTCTTGACACCTCAAATATATGTCTACTGTATAATGACAATACTACTCAGACATTATTTGAAACTACTGAAAATTGGAAGAATATGAGGATGAAACTCATTGATTCCAAAGACGATATGTGGGAAAGTCGGGTAGCTCGTCTTTACCTTGATGGACGTGATTATACCCACCCAAACAAGACTGGCTTCTCCAACCTGAGAAAATACGGGAGAACCGACTGCAAGTTGAAGTGCAGTGATGGTGTTATCATTCCTGCTCATATGCTTGTTCTGGCTAGTCAGTGGCCACTACTTCACAATGTAGTTGCCGAGAAGCCGCAAACGGATAGTGTGACTATTAAATATCCCTCTTCACTAGCAGAGCTCATGGTCTCGTACTTTTACGATTAACTAAAACCACTCGAGTTCACGGACGCTGTGGGTCTACTTAGTATGACTGAAACTTATGGGCTTGTGGGGTTGCTCACGTTAGCTTTGAGACGGATCAAACAGGAGGATATGAATGTTCATCAGGCACTGGCAGCTTGGAGACAGCTGGGAGACAGGGACAATGAATCTTTGATGGCTCATATAGTAGTCAGGGAGTACTGTGCAGCAAGGATCCAGGACAAGTTGTCCTTTCTGGAGGGCTCAAAGGAAGCCCAGGAGATGTTGAAGGAGATGGACCACGCCGAGTTGATACGACTTTACAATGATATGTCAAAGGTTACGGGTGCTGAAGAGCAGAGAAGAAAAAAGAGGTCACCTGAAGATTAGTTTCATAAAGAAACGGGACTTATGAATTTCGCATTTACCCAGAAAAAAATGCATTATATTCGTCTAGTTCATCATTCGTTATACATTTCTTACGTAATTCGTTATTGTGGTACTGTACTACCACCTAGGGGTATCCTTCTGCAAGTCCTCGAGAGTCCTGCATTTCAACGGCTCTGCAGGAATATGCGGTTCTCGTCCTCCATGAGGCCAACTAGGGAGGTAACAGACTTCATTGTCTTTGCATCTGTGTGTACAGGACACAAAGTAGGACCAGTTGAGGTCCGTGAGAAGATCAGATACGTCGCTGTGAAGTTTAGAAGGCACTTGATCAGATACTTCAGAAGACTGGACTTTATAAGCCCAATCAGCAGTATCTAGGACAACTGAACAAACAGCAGTGGCTACCAGTCTGATTGAAACCCTCACTTTCTCTTCAAAAGGGGTCAGATTAAACTGATGGAAGTCAGAGGCGTATGTTTTAGCACACCTTTCCACCTGAGCATCAACATCATGTCTAGTACTGTTTGTGAGTTCTTCATCTCCTTCAAACCGTAGACGGAGCATACTAGTGATACCATTGAGCTCTTTAGTGGTATCATTCAAAGAAGTAGTGCCAGCTTCTAGTAGCTCCAAACCAGTCCTAATTTGACCCAGAATAGGTGCCATTTTATACACCAAGTTATCAGTAACAGTTCTCCAGTTAATTCTGTATGGATCATACTTCCTGGTATACTTGTCACTCTCCCAGATATGACTTCTCAGCTCCTGTCTTAACGCCTCAGAACCAGTAAGCAGTCGATGTTGAGACACATTCTTTGGAAAATCAATATCCCTACTGTTTTCCATACCGTAAATAGTAACCAGACCTCGATAATCCAACTCCACACGCTCCTCACCCATACTGGTATGAGTTCGTTCCATACTTTTAACCCAGTCATAGTCAAAGTAGTTGAACTCCCTAGAAGCTTTCACCAACACATTACCAAACCTATCCTTTGTAAAGAACGTCTGAGCATCTCTCAAACTCCTCTTTACAAACGCTTCAGGCTCACTAACTCCAACAGCAGTGTTCATCACGTACTCCACCTTTTCATTGCCCATATCACACATAAGCAGCTCAAAACCAGTGTTCATACGCACAAACCCGTCCAGTTTGAACCCGTTCTCTTTGAACAACTTGCACAACCGATCTCCACGTGCAAACTCCTTGTAATCGTTCCAGGTATCAAGAGGATCATCCAACAAAAAACCCTGAGAGTCCATAGTGCCTAGATTTGAAGATAAAGAAGCACTAGCTCCGTCAATATATACAATTTTCAACGGCTCAATCACCTGAGCAGTGGCCATATGAGGACTACCGAAAGCATGGCCCATATTGCAGCACATGGTGAAGGAGTACTCTGGGTCAAAGGCAAACCAATCCAGCCCTTGAGGAAGCTCTTTGGTGTTCATACCATGGTAGAGGACAGTTCCAGGGGGTATGAAACCGGGAACAAACGTCATTCCATTAGGTGCCATGGCGTTTCCAATATGTCGAAGTTGGTTGTGAACCGCGTTGAAAATGTATGTTGACTCATTGAATGCCGGGGGTGAAATTTCGAATTTTTCAGACCATTTTTCATCCGAATCGGATTTGGAAAGTTGCCATAGGCTCGTGTAGTCCCTGCGGTCAATATTCCGGATAGAGAACACCGCCAATGCCGTCAGAACAACGGCTGTGATGACTCGCTTCATGGTGTGCCGTGTGCTGTGTAGATGAAAAAGATAACGCACACGACACATTTAACTTTAGATACGGTGGAGTGCCGCATGGCAGTGGCGTTAGGGGAACATGTTTTGGAGGCGAAAGAAGGGCAAAAAATGGTGAAAATCAATTTGATCACGTGACAGTATTGACTGGTAGAATCTGACCGGTCATTTTTATACCAGTCAAAAAAACGTGTCTCAGACATGCCTCATCGTCACACATGTGATTACCCCACCTTGAACACTGCAGGTCAGAGGTAAAGAACAACAACATTTCCATCTCTTGCAAAACACCCTTTTATGGCATTTTTTCACCTCAACATTTTCACACTCTTGACCTCGGCTGCTAGCATACCCTTGACACACCACACACACCAAACACACTAAACCTTCACTCTTCTTCCTCAACATGGACGACAACTACCTGAAGTTCTCACTGCTTTCAGTGATTACCCGCGATCTGGCTACCAAGGGGCAAGTTGAAGGTACTGGAACGGTAGTACGGTTTCCTCCGTTGAAAAAACGACACGTTACAGCGAAAAAATGGTTCCAGAGACTCACTTCTGAAGAGAGGGTCTTCCTGTCTTTAGCTATTGGAGGATTCACTCTGGCCAACATTCAGCAACTGCTTTCGATACTGTGGTTCAGTAACAAGTCTGTACTGCAGCGGTACACGCATAAACGACTCATTGGCACGATTGTCAAACTCTACAAGCTGGGATGTTTCAACCTGGCTCTCGTTTTCATTGGGTACTACTGGTACCGTATTTTCTTTGCTCATGATGGTAAGAAAGAGAGAGATATTCTGGCTGACGTGAATTTGAATAATGAGCCTTCGGATGGTCCTATTTTTTCACATACGCCTGAAAAGATTGAACTTGGAGGAAGTAGACTGCATGCTGTTTTGAAGGTGGACGGTAAAGACGTGAGAGTGACGTATGAGTTGAAAGGAAGTTGCACAGTGGTGATTTCGATTCCGGCAATGAATATCGTGTCTAGAGTCGATTGCTTTGATTCCAAGCACTTTGCAAAGTACTCCAGACTGCATACGATTGAGAAAGATGCTGTGATTACGTTCTACGAACGGGATCAGGATAAGATGCATTTCTATATCCATGGAGATCAGTATACTGACACGGGTGGGGTGGATTTTGCCACTTGTGGGGATAAATATGAGCAGCTGAAAGAGTGAACATGAGTATAATTAGATAGTAATAGATCAGTGCTTCTAACCATGGCAGTGTAGTCCAACGTATAACGTGTTTACAGTATAAGGATACACTTGGACGTATATCCAAGAAGCAAGCATCTGGAGATAAATAAGTAACAAATAGATCAATAATGGCTGACATGGTGCTTTCAGTCAGTATGACAGCGTAGTTATTACTGTATGTTGAGTTAGAAAAGGCTGACCTCATGATAGAAGGATATGATCAACGTGGACCTCACGATATAACTAAGGATACTTTCTAAATGAACCTGAGCAAGACACTTGAATGCCTCTAATTATAGCAAGAGACAGAAATCTGATGACTATCAAGAGTAATTAGACAAGAGGCATACAAGATGATGGTTTCACCGGTACCAGTACCGGTACTCCTTGTAGCTATGACAGGGTTACTGTATGCTAGGCTAGCTACAGTATAAGGACATTGTCTAAATCTGAGCATGTCTAGCTAACAGACAAGCATCAGGTACAAGTGTTAACCAGGCAGGGGTGTATGTCAATTTGGCCTTTGCTTCAGTTGGGCTAGCCGGGATCTCTTTGTATACAACCACTTTGCTCTTTAATAATTTTCCCTATCACTGCCCCACACCCCGAAGCGGGTTCCTGGCACATGGTTAGCCCTCGGAAATTGCTTATTTGCCAATATGCTCGTTATGCAGGCTGACGTTTTGACTTTCCACGCCTGACAGCAAAAAAATAGCAGTACGATCCACAACACCATGAACACCAGAGAACTGTTTGGAGGAGCTTTGACGGCTCTGGTTCCCACTTCTTTTGCCGACGCCAGTCAATTCAGACAGGTGCCAGATACTCAGGAAGTTTTCGTCGACGATGGGCCTGCTGAAGAGTCGCTGATTTTCGATATTCTGGAAAAACTGTCGGATGCAGACGACCAGGCCATCAAGACCCATTTCGGCGAAATTGTGGCCATTAACGGGGGAGAATCGCGCATCGTGAGCTCCGAGCAGCTACCACAGGCCGCATATCCGACATGGGTGTGCCTGGGTGAACAGGAGACTAAGAAGTGGGGCAAGGACTCGGAGGAGCTGACTAAGGTGACCATTTGCGTGGCCTTGGTGAGACTGGACAAGGTGGACACGGATATTGTCATTAGTTACAATGTCTTGAAGGGCGAGAGAGCACAGGAAGGTTACCAGAGGTTGAAGGAAATTGCCCAGTCTTTCAAGGTTACTGATTGGACTTTGTTTGGGTAGGGTCTAGGATGGTGCTAGCTAGGCTATACAAGGGCACCATGGAACACTCGTATTATAGATTTTCGAGTGGAGCTCTGGTGTGTTAATTTATCTATATTTTGCAATTTTACCACGATTTGTTGTCTTTTTTTATATTATTTTTCCACTCTCAGTATTGACAGTGTTGTCTCATACAGGGGTCACTCCATTAGTGCAGGTTTCACCTTGTCGAGTCTCAGTAGCGGTCAGCTGTGGGCTTGTCGTATTCATGCATGTCGGACCTTTTCACATGAGTGAACCGGTTGGCTCTGACTAACCAGTTACAACCGCGTAAACCCTGACGTTTGAATGTGGGGTGTCGATCTTCCCTAATACGGATGTATGGAGACTGCTGTTCCACGACAAAGACAACAACACCACTCGTATCTTCACGTTATCTCAGGTAAGACAACCCCACACTCCCGTGCCCTTGTGGCTCATGTCGTCTAAATTCTTTCAGACCGACAAGGGTGGGGTAGCACTTTAGCTATTTGTTGAAAACTCTGTTCCCCATTTAGGTCTCAGGATGGATGATTCGCTGGATGATTGGAGGAGGAGGTTTATATACACACTCGCCACAAAACTCCAGAGTGGCCTCATACCCGGTTTTCTCGGTTTGCGCTGTACTAGTACAGCTTACATGTATCAGCTTAGTGTACGCACCTCTGTCCAGGCATCGCATCTCAGCTTTTTCACGCCAGATCCCCGCGCGCCCCTTGTTGTCTTCTGCGGTCCTAAACTCTAACCACTACGTAAAGAACAGCATCGTCTCCTCCTCCGACCATGACCGATATGCCTTCGATTGTGAGTGAGAGAAGTGGAAATAACGCAATGACCACGCTAACCCAGCAACCAAAGAACCAGCTCGTGTCGCAGCTCGACGAGGCAAGAACGCTGGGCAATTTGGCCCAGGTGCCGGCTTTGGCGGCCAAGATTCAGCAGGATGCTCCGGAGTATCAGGGTGAGTACAACGAAGAAGCAAAGGCGAAGCCTGAGCTTCTGGACCAACCAGACGAGAGATGTTAAACAGCTGTTACAGCTGCGAAGCTGCTGTGAACATGGCTATTCTGAACTGCTGATTCTCGGAACAGTTGAACATGCTGTGGACAATGTGGACATGGCTATTCTGAACAGCTCCGAGCATAACTACGACCATGGCTGTCTGAACAGCTGTTGTCAATGGCTATTCCGAAGAGCTGCTGTGAGCATAGCTATGAACATGGCAGTTTCTGAACAACAATGTGAACAGAAGCTGCTATTGCTGCTGTGAACAAGCTGAACAGCTGTTGTTAATAACTGTCCAAACAGCTGCTGTGAAGCTGGTATGAACGTGACTGTCTTCTCTACAGTATGAACAGAAGGTGCTCGGAACAGCTGCTGTGAACATGGCTGCGAACATTACTGCTATGAATATGGCTCTTCTGAACAGCTGTGAACATGGTTATAAACAGCCATTGCGAAGAACAGCTTGACAGAAGCTGCTGTGAACTAGGTTGTTCTCTAATAGCTGTTCTGAGCAGCTATTGAGAACAGCCATTGAGAAGAAAAGCTTCTGCTGTAGCTGAAGAAGCTGTTCTCAGAAGTTCGAGCTACGCTCTCACTTCTGTTCTAGCTGCTCTGAAGAAGCTCGAAGCTCGGCTACGCCTCGCTTCTTTCACTTCTTCATCGCTAACCCAGGAATCGCAACCGTCGCCCTCGAAGACACCAACCTCGTCACCCTCTTCCTCGACAACAGCGTGACCGACTACCTTTCCCCCACATCCGCCATCCCCACTCAGTCCCTGGAAACCATCCAAACGGGCCTCCGATCCGTGGACACCGCCAACTTCGACCCCGAAGAGCTCTTTTTCTACAACCTCGCCCTCGCACACACCAACCTGCTGCTCCGAGACCCCAAGTCGGTGGTCCAGCTGCTCGGCGATATCAGCGAAATCGACGCCATTCCGTCTTTCCGGTACCACTACACGGACATTGGACTGGTGAGAAGAGCAGCTATTCTAGGTACTGCTTATGAGGTGCTTGGAGACATTGACCAGGCCATCTCCATCTACGCCTCCACGTCACACCTCATCAACGACTCAATTGGCAACTCGCCTGAAGCTCTGGTGTGGGCTGAGCGACTCTACTACCGAAACTCCATCCTGTGTGCCTCTCAGCTGCCTGCCAACCAGGACTGGGCCCTGGACTCGCTCAGATCTTACGGCAGAATCACAGATATGCTGTCCAAGAGCAAACTGTCGACCAAGCTGTCTTCTGGCGATCTGCACCAGCGACAACTCAACCAGATGCACACCCATCTGCTCATTCTCAACGGTATCCAGAGAGAGTCAGGCCCCAACCCTGAACTCGCAAAGGAGTCCAAGGAGACCCTCCAGAGCTTTGAGAAGCTGCTGGACTCGAATGGAGGCTCCCATGGAGGTATTCCCAAAGCCACCGACTCCAACTCGGCCATTGAGGGCTATACTGAGATGCTGGTGGCCAACTGGCGGGTGTCCAACCAGTTCAACCCTAGTACTGGCCGTGTTCTTGGAGATCCAGTCAGCACTCTCAAGATTCTCGAGTCTGTACGACGAGGAATCGAAAAGACGTACCATTCTCGAGTCCTGATGCGGTCTCTGGTGGCTATTTTGGCTGCTCTTGGACACGATAGGGAGGCTCTTGCTTCATTTGAGGTGTTTATTGACTACGAGGAACATGCTCGTATCAAGAATGAAGCTGGTGGTCATGAGGATATCGACGACTTCTCCATCATTGAAGCCTTTGCAGACGCCCTACGTATCCAGACTAACGTGTACAAGGATGGAAACGCCGCCAAGAAGGCTGCTGACCGGCTTCTTGAGTGGCTCTCTCCTGCCTTCCACCACAGATCGCAGCACTCTCAGCGAGCCTACGGACGAGCCGACTATGCTATTGGCCGTGCTTACTCTCTGTACGCTTTGACTGCTGCTGTTGAGACCGAGGACAGAGAGAAACACGTTGCTCTGGCCTGCAAGTCGTTCAAGCGAGCTGTTCAGGGCTTGCCTGCTCCCGAACCGTCGTTTGACTACGCATACCTGCTAGCCAAGACTCGACAGACTGTTCCTGCCATTGAGGTGCTCAGAAACTCGCTGGCTGTCAACATTGACCATGTTGAGTCGTGGCATCTGCTTGCTCTGCTGCTTTCTGCCGTTGGAGACTACCAGGCTGCCATTCAGGTGACTGTCGGTACTCTGGATCGATTCTCTTCTCCTTCCACCAACTCTCTCAAGGAGAAGCTGATTGAGCTGAAGATGACTGAGATTGCCATTCGAGAGGCTGACCAAGGCCTGGACGCTATCCTGCCTCTTCTCAAGGACGTCTTTGCTCTCTTTGGAGCCTACTTTGGAGCTGCTCCCTCTGCTTCAGGTCACAAAGCAAAGCCCTCTACTGCTACTCAAGCCACTGTCCCTTCTGTGACTCCCACAACCCAGTCAAGCTCAACCGGCAGACGGTTCTCCAAGGTGCTCAGACGAAAGAAGAAGGAGGAGCCTGTTGTTCACCATCAGAATGGTCATGCCCATACTGCTTCGAACGCTACTCATAGTGCCCCTGCTACTACCACCTCCCCTGGGTTTCCCACACTTCTCCACCGAATTCTGTGGCTGTGGGCTGCTGCCATCTACCGACGTGCAGGTCTCGTCCACGAAAGTGAGCAGGCCATTGTCCAGGCCGAGTCTGTCGATGGACCCACTGCTTCCACTAGAATCCAGCTTTCTCTGCTGATGAAGGTGGCTATGCGACCTCAGCAGGCTTTGGAAGAGGTTGAGAACGCTCTGGATACTCGTCCCGACTCTCTCGCCAGTGCCATTGCTCTGTCTAACGTCATTGTGGACGCGATAGACCCTGAAGACGTGGCTGGCAAGATTGAGCCCAAGAAACCCGAGCTCGACGATGTGCCTAATGGTACTGAAAACGGATACAGTGGAGCTGCCACTCCCCGAACACCCTCTATTCCCAAGAAGCCCACTCAGGCCTTGGCTACGGAAAAGAAGGTGGAGAAGCCTGTGACTTCGCTGTTTATTTCTGATAGAGATAAGCGGGCTGCTCTGGCTCGAGTCACATCAGTGCTGGAGTCAGTCACTCGAACCGGTAACGGCTTTGACTGTGCTGAGGCCTGGTGGCTGCTGTCTCGAACGTACGAGATTCAGGGCAACGTGGAGTGTATCAGAGATGCTCTGTGGCAGAGCGTCAAGTACGAGGAGGCCCGGCCGGTACGAAACTACTCGGTCTGTATCTAGAACATTTAGCGATAATTAAAATTAATAGTGCTGAAATCATAGCAAAACGAGGCGACGTAGACTCTCTTTCCTAGAGCCTTGACTCTGTAGCCTATGCTGGGATGAAGCTAGATAGAGGTGAATGATAAGTGATTCAATTGTGGCTATTTGGAGCAGGTTGTGTAGTATTTCGCTGATTAATATTGTCTATTGTTTTAGGGGTATAGCCATGTGAGGTCGTTGAGCTTACTGTAAGATCCATCAAGTGTTAATTGGTACATTGTCCTAACTGCTATGGCAACATGCAATCTTCATATACGTCTCCATATTCTTTATTGATTATCTCATCTACTAAGACCAAGTCTACACATCCTCGCTGTGGGATGACGTATTCTGGTGTAATTGATACACAGCTGAAAGTGCTGCAGCGTAATAATAACCACTAACAGATATAAGAGTAACTATCTGTACTAAAAAGACCAAGAGAATTCGAATGCCGCAGTCCCGGTGACGATTGGATACCTTTTGAGAAAGTTGGGTTTCTGGGCTGAAAGTCAGTAGAAACAGAAATGGTCAGTACTACACGAATAAATTAGCAAGGAGTTAGGGAGCTATTTAAATTGATTTATTGGGGCCTCTTTCATACCTGGGTATTTTGATAAAAATTATTCGCCGTCTTTTTCTCGTTTTCTGGATGAAATACCTGTATACAACCCCAAGATTGGTCCTTTTTGGTGTTAAAAAATTCGCCACGGGGTCAGAAAAGTCATGGTATAATTTCCTAGCTCAGGGCTATCCTATGGTATCGGTTACGAGTACGTTTGAAATTTATTGAGCGAGTTTTGACGATAAAACAGTGGCATTACTCAGCGCTTCAAACGAAATGAAGGGCTGCACATCATACCATACAAACAAGCTGACATTGAATCTACTTGTACTGTCCTTGTACTCCACTTAAATAGACGTTGTTTATTACAAATAACTTATGCGAGGGTCATTTCTCTAATGACACGTTACCCTCAATTTTCCTGCCAATCACTTACGCATCAACAAGCTCATAGAACAGGGTCCACATGAGGAGGAACGACGACAGCCCGGCGAAAATATCGTCGAGAAACAGCTGTTTGACGGGCTTGACGAAATACCGACCGGGGTTGCCTGTAGACGACACTGTGTAGAGGAGAATGCTGACCACTGTGGACGCAATGGCGTAGAAAACGAAGCCGTGGTACGACTCGAGGTGGAGAATGCCGGCTCCGATTCCAATTGCGAGAGATGAGACGCTTCGGACGTATTGGACGGCCTGTGTTAGAGAAACTGGGAAACTGAGCGAAGCGAAGTTTCGGACATTAGTGGATTTTAAAAGATACTCACCTGAGTGTTTTCGACGATGCTGGTGCCTGCAAGAGGGTTTGTGGCCCAGTCTTCGGTCGCAATATCCGGTTGTTGCTGTGGTGGGGCGTTCATTGTGTTGATGTTGGTGATGATCTAGATGTCTAGATGTTGGTTGTCGTGCATGCCAGCATGGGTGAACAATGATTAGTAAGCTATTTGGAAATGAGCGAATTTGAGGTGTGTGTATTACGTAATCGAATATATAGGGTGTAGCGAGTCTGGGATTTAAATTTTTGTGTACAAAAACCACTTCTATAGTCTTCCAGTAGACACCAATTTCATGTTCTTGAGTGTCAGCGACATCGGGGTATCGCAACTTTAGCAATGATAAAGTTTGAACATTGAGAGTCATCTGAAATCTGAAATTTGAAATTTGAGAAACATACAACTACTATCGTCATGGTCTCAGAAAAGGTCAAACAAGAAATCCAACACGTGAAAGAGGAGCTCGTTGGGGCTGAACACCGGGCTATGGGAAAAGACATGCCTACAGAGTGTGCACCTCCTCCAAAATACATGTCGTTCGTGGCAGGTGTATTTTCAGGTGTGTCCAAGCTCGTCACTGGCCACCCGTTTGATACAATCAAAGTGCGTATGCAAACGGCACCAGACGGCAAGTTCAAGGGTCCTATTGACTGCTTAGTCAAAACCGTGCGAAATGAGGGAGTCAGAGGTTTGTACAAGGGAGCTACTCCTCCTCTAGTAGGATGGATGATTATGGACTCTGTCATGCTGGGCTCTTACCACAACTACAAGCGGTGTTTGAAGGACACGATTTACCAGGATTACTATGAGCTTCCAACTCTCGGTTGCGCCATAGCAGGTATTGGAGCAGGATGGACGGTTTCTTTCGTAGCTGCTCCTATTGAACACATCAAGGCTCGTCTTCAAGTGCAGTATGATGCCAAGACCAAGCTCTACACCGGTCCTATCAACTGTGCCAAGCAATTAATTTCTCAGGGAGGTATTGCTGGTCTTTACAAGGGTCTTTTCTCGACGATGCTCTTCAGAACCAACTTTTTCTTCTGGTGGGGTTCCTATGATCTTATTACCAAACAGCTCAAGAAGAGAACAGACATGAGCTTGCCTACCATCAATTTCTGGGCTGGAGGCTTTTCAGCAACGATTTTCTGGGTCACTGCGTTCCCCTATGATGTGGTCAAACAGCAAATCATGACGGACTCAGTAGTCAACCCCAAGTACCCTACCTGGTGGTCTGCTTGTAAGAGTGTGTATCAGAGATGGGGCTGGAAGGGCTACTTCCGAGGTTTCATGCCTTCTTTCATTCGATCTTTCCCTACAAACGCCATTGCACTAGTTGTGTTTGAGGCGACCATGCGAGTGCTTCAGTAACGATACGACAAAAATAACGAACCGCAAAAATAAAAATCAATAGAATATGTATATAGCCCTAACAAAGTACGATACAAGAACCAGGTGTGAGTAAATGTGTAAGAAGAGCATCAGTAGGCCTTGCACAGTGAAAAAACCAGTATGAGTAAATGTGCAGCTAATTCCTCATTATTTATGAGTCACAGCTGGTTGTAATTGCTTGTACAAACGCCATCCTCTCTGCTAACACCTCATTATGGCCTTACTTCTCCCACGGCTTCTTTGGCCTGTCAGCAGTCTGAGTGGAAGCTGCATCATGTCCCAATACAGTGTCGGGGATTTGTCGGATGCCCGGAACTTCCTTACCTGACGAAATCAGATCCACCAATTCTTCATACGACAGTTGCTTTGTAAGCGGAGGGTCGCTGTATGTGATTGTGGGTTCTGCTGCTGTTTTCTGGTCTTGTCTGCTGTTCAGTCGGTTGAGATAAAACTCCTTGGCCTTCACAATGAGATCCGACTTTTGGCCCGTTTCTCTCTCCTTTTTGTTTTCCTCCTCGAGAGTGGTGCCTGCGTTGGCAAGCAGAGTGTTGAGACCGGTGTTGAAGTCCGGATCAGCGTCGAAATCGTACGTTTCTGTGGTTTGCATGGTGGTGGTGGAGTAAGTGGAGTTGAGTGCCTGCATGGTGCCTGCTCAACAATGTTAAAGGCCTAAAGGGTTGGGATGTTCAACTAGAAGCTAGTTGGGAGGTGAGTATGGTGGGAGAGGATGGTGTGGGGTAGTGTAAGTAGTTAGTGAAAAGGAGAGGCGGACTGGTAGTTACCTCACTGAGTTAATCCCAGCATGCCTTCAGCAAGGGAGATACTGCTTTGTTTCTGGGAGTACATAGCTGTAACTAAGGCGATCTGAAAGCCGGACTTTGACGATGAAGAACATATACTTATGCTATACAGTCTCTGCCAAGGTCATTTATGAATACCCTAAACCAAAAGCGCATTCGGCAAAGATAGACTTTTCGGAACGGCTGAAACTGTTGCGATAAGTGACGTTACCCGGTGCATAGTCTGGGGTATACTAACAAGTGAGTGATCAACCAAAGCAAGCAATGGTATGAAGTTGCCAAAATACACCATTTGTACCTCAGGGTCTGTTATCCTAAAGTGGAGGTATAGCTGTATATCGTGGCTCAGGTACAAGTACCTCGGTATGGTCAGCTTGGCATTGGACGCGAATTTAGTGGTTTTAGGGATTTTTACAAAATGCAGAAAATGCAGCCCTTTGGCTGTTGCTCCCAATACCCAATAGACGATGAATACTCTACAAGTAGAGTGCTGTCTGTCTCTGTACAATTTCAGCTCGGTTTACGAGAATTTTCAAAAATGAGGTTTTAATAAAAACGAGGGGTACTCCTGACGCGTTTTTTGACCCATCTGTTTTCTGCTGCTCTTACCTCGGCTAGCAGCTGTGCCTTGGTAAAGTTGACGATTATCACGTTCATGCATGCAGTGTGTGGGGAAGAAGGGATGAAGGGGTAGAAGACAACACGGTGATCTGAACCACACGAGCAACTACCAGAGGTGAAAATGCGTCACGTGACGTGTCCAGGGCGAGTAGGCGTGATTTTGCTCCCCTAGTAAATTTTGTGTTTGTTTTTTGCCGTTGTTGGTTCCCTCACCACCCTCTTAACTCCAACGTCTTGTCTCTATTACTGCACTCTGCAACCCGGATAACGTTGGCACACGTTACCTTACCTTACCTAAGGCTAATTTGGTCATCAGAATAAAACCTCCCTCACCACAACACAACCACTCTACACACTCGAAAATGGCCGAAAACGACAACGTTGCTCACGCCCTTGCTGGCGCCGGAGGAGGAGCCCTCTCAATGGTCGTCACCTACCCTCTCATCACTCTGTCCACCCGAGCCCAGACCGAGTCCATGCGAACCAAGAAGGACTCCAAGGCCGAGACTGTGTCTGCTCTGGCTGCTGCTCGAAAGATCGTCAAGCGAGAGGGTATCTCTGGTTTGTACTCTGGCCTGGATTCAGCCCTGTTTGGCATCTCCGTCACCAACTTCGTCTACTACTACTTCTACGAGTCGTCACGAACCATCTTCCAGCTGTCCAAGGCCGCTGCTGGAGCTGCTAGCATGAACCTGACCACCGGAGAGTCCATGCTGGCCGGAGCTGTGGCTGGATCTGCCACTGTGGTGCTCACCAACCCCATTTGGGTCGTCAACACTCGAATGACTGTCTCTGAGAAGAAACAGGGTACTATCGCCACCATCAAGGAGATCGCCACCAAGGACGGTCTCAAGACTTTCTTTTCGGGCATTGCTCCCGCTCTGGTGCTCGTCATCAACCCCATTCTGCAGTACACCATCTTTGAGCAGCTCAAGAACCGAGTCGAGAAGCGACGAAAGTTCACTGCAGGAGACGCGTTCCTGTATGGAGCTCTGGGTAAGCTGGTGGCTACCACTGTGACTTACCCTTACATCACCCTCAAGTCGCGAATGCAGATCAAGCAGAAGGATGGTAAGCAGATCAACTTCCTTTCTGGAATTAAGCAGATCATCAACGATGAAGGTATTGCCGGTCTGTACAAGGGTCTGGACACCAAGGTTGTGCAGTCGGTGCTGACCTCAGCTTTCCTGTTTTTCTTCAAGGAGCAGCTCTTTTCGGTCGCCATTGTCTTCCTGGCTCTGCTCAGATCCTACCGAAAGTAGTGGAGATACGTGTTTAGATAGAGGCTACCAGGTACAAAAGAAATAGAATAAAAATAATAAAGAGCTAATGAGATACGAGTAGATGTGAAAGAGGCACAATACGTGTTGGTGGTGTATACTTGGAGTCCATGCTTTAGTAGGTGGTAACATATTCAATAATTCATTAGTACAAGTAATTACAGTACGATAGCTGTTACATTCATAGTAATGCACCATTTACAATATCAGATGGCATCTTCAGTTCAGCATGTACCAGGTACTTTATTGTATTTCTGTACTTTGAAGCTACCGGTACTGTCTTAATTATCGTACCTGGTAAATGTCTTACCGTATACAACTTATCCACTAGCTAGAACAAGCATAGTAAAGAGATGTCAGTGAAGTACGTACTTTGAAACTACTGGTACAGTACCAGGTATGTACTGTATGTATCGTATGTACTGTATCGTACTTTCGTTAATTACATCACCTTACTATATACTGTTAGAGCAAAGACACCATTTCTCCGTTGGCTCTACAAATCTCCAACCAACAAGACAATGCCAAAGCAATTGACCACAAAGAACCCTTGAGTGGCATAGCAAAGCTGCAGGAACGTCGACTCTCCGAGAAACTCAAGAGCATATCCCTGCTGAATCCAAAGAGCTTGGGCAACAACCCAAAGAACGGCAAACGTGATGGAAACGACTTTTCGGCCGTTGCTCATCAGTTTAGAGTCCTTGAAGTAAAACGGTAGCAAGACAATGTACCACATGAAATACTGCGAGGTGCAGACCTTGTTGAAGGTGACAAAAACAAATGTCTGGAGGAACATGGTCTTGACGAGTGATCTTTTGGCCAAACAGAGAGGCAGAATTACTCCTGACAACAGCAATTGAGGAATAAACGCCCACGTTTGAGGAGGGGGTAGCAGCTGTGTATGTTGTTCAGCAGCTTGCCCAGCCTTTGAAGAAACCATATACAGTAACGTGGAGTACGGCGAAAAGTTGTGTCTATGGTCCGTTCGAGACAGGTGGTGGAGGTAAGTGTGTTGCAGGAACTCGTGGCCATAGTAATGGTAGCATGCAGAGAAGAGAGCGATAAAAGTAATGGCTGAAGAGAATCCAAACAAAAGACGTTCCTTTGTGAAGAAATTGAACCCTTGTTCAATGAACGAAACCCTCTTCTTTGATTGGCTGGTTTCGTTTGTCATTGCCCAAATAATCGTGGGAATGTAGATGATAGGGTAGATCTTGAAATGCACCGAGAAACCTGCAATGAACCCTGCAATAATCCACTGTTTGGCGTACACTGCCCATAGAAGAAGAGCAATGAGAGCTCCAAGAAGACCCTCAGACGAACCACGCGTACTAATTGTAGCCACCATGGGGTTCAGCAACCACACAGTACTGTACAAAGCAGCCTTCTTATCGCTCACCCCCTGCTGCTTCAAAACGCGAATAATCGCGTATCCAGCGACAATATCGCCCGCTGCAAACACAGCCTTGCCAAAGGAGAACCAGAGTGTCGTTGGTTGAAGCAGCCAGGCCAACAAGGGCGTGTATCGGTATGTTTCTCGTTCGTATGGACTCAGGCCATTGGCCATGAACCGTGCGGCGTCTGTGAACACGTAGTAGTCGATATCTGTGTACCGTAGGGCCATTGTGGCGTCCTGGTACAACCCATAGTAGAAGAAGACGACTCGTAGAGCCACTGCTGCCAACAGAACGTTTTTCGTTGTGAGGAGGGACATGTGGGATTAAGTTGGAGAGCTGCAGGGTGAAAGTGTTGAAGGAGTGTGAAGCATGAGTGAAGGAAATGGGCTAGTTAGCGAGTATGAGAGTCCGAAGCACGAGAATAGAGCGTGGGAATACGATTATATGAGTACTTCTTTCATAGGTGCTTTTTTTTTCTTTTTTTTTTTTTTGTGCCAAATTTCTGAAATTTCAACTCAGCATGTCACCACCTAAAATTGAGAATAACCCAAGACAAGTTAAATTCAAGACAGTGGTTATTGTTAAAGGCCTACAAGTGATACGAGCACCTAGTACAATAAACTGGTAATATTTGGTTTCTGTTTTTGTTTTTCAGACGTGCCTGTCAAAACATACAATATTCCAACGCGTAAATGACACGTTTCGCTTCTCAGGTCTAAGTTCGCGTCTAATGATTGCCTTCAAAGCACGATACAAGTACACACACAACAATCGCTACTGATACACTGATAGAAATAAATACTAGAATACATACAATACACCCCGCGTTCTTTGAATTAAAACTGTGCGGGTCAACTTCGTTTGTCTTCAATAATCCGGAAAAAGGTCACTTTCAGAAACGGGTTAATCCGGTCGAAAAACCTCTTACCTGCTGGATGAGCCCTGATTCGCTCCAAAAGCTCACAAGTAGCTTCTCTGGCTGCTGGGAACCGATGCACTAGGCCCAGAGCCACCTCAAAGAGATTGTTGTCGATGGAATGCACCAACAAAGTGTTGATATCATCATACCCAGACACATGTGTATGCAGTAGCGTATAGATGGCAGCACTCTCTGAATTATTGAGCGTCTGAATCTTCAACTTATCCAAACAATGCTCCACGTCCAGAGTCAGCGCATCTGCATTCAACAACCTCTCTGCCTCATCTTCCACTGCCAAAGCATACGATCTGCTTTGTCTCCATCCCTCAATCACCGGTTCGAGATTCTGAAAGTCCAACAGCCGTCTCGTTCCTGAATTCCACACATAACCATGCCCTGCGTCCTTCTCTGGAGCTTTCCTAGGCCAAAGCTGAGACTGCTTGTACTTGTACTCCTCATACGAAATGGCTATTCGGACGAAACGAATAAGATAGTTTCTGCACCGGTGTCTGATAGAAGACTCGCCATAGTGCTCAGTCAACATGCGCTTGATCTGATCGGTGAAAATCACGTCATCTTGAGATATCGATGCAAAGGCAGGGTTCTCTTTGCCCTTGGAGTCCTTCTCTTTAGGAACAGCCACGCCAATAGCTGGAGATATGTCCATCGTCAGGTTCTCAATGTCCACCACTACATCGTACCAGGTCGGGTGATGTGTAAATGCCGGGTTTTTAGCACCAGCAATGAAACCAGGCGTTTCCAATAAATCGTCCACCTTGGATAAATCAGTGTATGGGAAAGCATACCGAGTGTACCCTCGTAGGATACCTCCTCCAGATGCAAGGAAACACGCAGCTAACACGTGATCGGCCACATCGCCAGAAGGGGTGTTATAGCCGATGAAGAGGACTCTTTTTTGGGTCAACAAAGCATTGATAAGCACTAGTACTGGCGGCGTAGACGGTCCAAAAATCGTCAGTTGCGGATGCACAGTCTTAAACGGCCCCTTGATGTTCTGCAACGTTCGTAATAACCGGATTAGTGAGAAATCTCCGACCGTTTCGGGAAAAATCGCCGTGGGAACCTTAACGGGGATTTTCATGGCGCCGTATTGCAGTGACGAGTCAAAGTAGTGAGTATCTCTGACGGTACCCGTGCTTACCAGCCGATGCCCCCTGTTTTTCAAATCAATGTAGTAGGTTGGTTTTTCGCCCGAGTTGCGTTTGGTCGTATCGATAGGGACGTTTTTCTCGTCCACAATAGTCGTAGTTTCCTCCTCTCCGAATCTCTCTGCAAACAGCGAGTGGTCTTCCGACACTGCCAACAATAACTTCTCACTGGCTGTGAACGTAGGCATTCGCTCCACACTCATACTGTTGATGGAGTTGTAGAGCTTCTTGAGACAGTCCAACGAAGGAGAGTCAAAGTACTCGTCCAGCGCAAGAATCAGCACCGGCTTGAAGATTTGAAAGTACGGATACCGCGTAATCAGACACATGCTCTTGACAATCGCTCCTCGACGCACATCCTTATCAAACTTGGTGTTGACCAGGTTCAACACGTACAACATTTCGCCCTTTTCGTTCGGCCGATACTTCAGCATCCCCTCCTGGTCGTGCAAAAAGAATATCGTCCAGTCCTGGTTTCTCACGTGGCTCTGATCCGGTAGCATGAGTTCCGCCATGAGCTGTTCGTCGCCAGGAAGCGTATCTGGGTACTGGTACTTGACCACCGGCCCCGAGTCGATGTCAAACTCGGCGGCCAGCACGTACTCAATGTGGAGTAATGGGTTGAGCGTCTGCATGGTGTTGTGAGATGGAGTGGTGAGATGGGTTCTGGTGAGGTTGGAGTGTTGTACCGACAGGGGGCCAACTTTAATTGGGAGCGAAAGTGTGAAGGTGATGTCAACTCAGGGGAAACAAACTAAGCTTTCGCGTTGGCGTAATACAGACAGCAGGCAACAGAGGGGACTGTCAAGTGTCAACAACGAACTTGTCTGATTTTGAAGTGTGTTCTGTTTGTCGCGTGTCCTCAAACAGACTAAATTAGTACGGGGTTTACCCGGGTAGCGTGAGTGACTACCAGTAGCCCCTATCGCGTTCATACAATTTCAAGGTACTTTTGTTTTTCACCAATTTAGCCGTGAATTATTATTACAAGGGACCACCCTTACACCTGAAATACACATTATTCAAAAGTGCCCATAATGAAGCAGCCTGGACATCAATATCACCAGTACACACAGAGTTCAAACCAGGGGCGATTTGCGAGCTGGAATGAATAATCAGCTAGTTCGGCGGCTCTGACAAATGCACATCTCTAGCACGCTACCGTTACAGGCGTTACAAGGTGCTGTACATTACGAACAAGGGTATAATTGAGACAGCCAGCATAAGACATGTAAATCGTTATACATAGAGCCTTGGCTATCTGGGGAAGAAAGAAAAGCAATTATACCAGCACGAGTGAAACAGCCAACCAACCAAAGAACTATACTATTGTCAGCTGAGCGTATTCATTTTCGTGTTTACTCTTCAATTATTGCTCTCAATCACTGTGTATATGGTACATTCATGACACACCCATGGCACTGTACCTGGTTAGGGTACGGCTGCCAATGACAAATAATCGAAAATCAAATTCAATTCAAAATTCAAACCTTACGCCAAACCAAATCTCGATTACACCCATTGTCAAATCTACATCTCCTTGACTACGATACTGGTACCTGGTAGTCCATTTTGGTCGGGTACTTTCGGACTACGTCCTCAAATACCCTCCCTACGTTCAGCTAATATACATCAATTATTCTATTTACTCCTGGAAGTAGTCGGCCATCTCGGCATCGAGCTGCTCCATGGTTTTCTTGGGGGCCCGCTTGGGCTTGGGCTTGGCGGCCTTCTTCTTCTGCTGCTGCTGCTGCTTGGCCTTGGCCTGGGCGTTGACAGTGGCCTTGGAGGGGGCAGGCTCGGCCTTGGGCTGCAGACGGGCAGACAGAGGAGTCTTGGAAGGGTCGTAGACAAGCTCAACCTGTGTTAGTATGACGGAAGCGAGTGGCCGAAGGTCACGAGCGGACAACAACTATTGTTTGGTCCTCAGAATGACTACCACTCAGAATGACTACCACTATGGGGGAAGCAGTGTCATCATGGCATCAAACAACTCATATTCACTCCAGAATGACTGCTATAGAGAAACACTCATAATGGCGTTAAATAGCTTGTCGTTGCTGTGTCGTCGCTCTCTCGTTGCTGTGTCGTCTTTTCGTTATCGTCGTTTCATTCAATTCCTCCTGCTCACCTTCATGTATCGCTTGCCACGGTCAATGGAAGTACCGTTGAACTTATCGGCGGCCTTGGCAGCGTCACCAGTTCGCTTGAAAGTCACGTTGACGATTCCGGCAGGGTGTCCGCCCTTGTTGTACACCATGGTGCAGGCGGAGATGGGGCCGATCTCGGTCTTGAAGTAGTCCTAAATGGTCAGCACGAATCAAAAATCGTGAGCAACGGACTGATCCGAAACGCAAAGCAGGGCATAAGTGGCTGTCTAGGACAGAGATTATGCAGAGCCTTGCTAGAGGTCAAATTCGACCAGGCAGAGCTGGCTCGAATTCCATCCTGAGAAAACCCGCAAAGGGTAGCCTGCGACAAGTAACTTGCAACAGGCTTGCCAACTCTATGAGGTTGGCTCTGAAACTGGCGTGGCTTCTCCAGCATGTAGCTGTGAGCGATCATACCTCTTTCAGCATGGAAGTATGCCTACTCTACGATCCTCTGTTCCCTGGCTGTGCCATCGTATGTCGTCTTAAGAGAGATTTCGGGATCTCCTTCTATGCCCTTCGCTAACACAAGCCACCCACCACCAGCTCTAGCTGATGGAAAAGCCGTTCAGTTTCAGTTCTCGGATGTTGGGCATTCGCTCAAAAAGGCGAAACACCCTCCTCTCTTCACCATATGGCTATGGCTACTGTGCCGTCGTAAGACAGCTTGCTACTAACCAATGGCGTTCGCTTCGGTATCAGATCCGCTGATGTTGCTGCTCAAAGGCCGCAACACGTCACTCTGGAAGTGTCGTCACTCTAGAAGTGTCACTCCAGGTGGTAGTATCTAACATACTCGAATGGCGTCCTCTCCAATGTCCTGGGGCAGGTTGGAGATGATCACCTTGGAGGCCAGCTTCTTGGCCTCGTCGATGGGGTTGGACACGGCCAGCTTCTTCTGCTGCTGCTGCTTCTGCTGCTGCTTCTTGGGGGCGTTCTTAGGGGCCGAAGGGGCAGCCTTGGAGACTCCTCCGTTTCCAGCGGGCTTGGCGCCTCGTCGGTTCTGTCGTCGGTTGCTGGGGGTGGCAGAGATGATCTCGTCGAGAGACTGGTCGAGGTTGGACATTTTTGGGGGTGGTTGTGTGGTGATGTGGACTTGGTCGCCATGTGGCGCTGGCAAACTACCCAACGTTGAGGCCGGGTAAGTTATAAAGTTTCACCCACTTTGGGACAAGACCAGGCTTAATTGTTTAAACAACAGAGACGCGCTAAATCTAGAGGTAGTGGTGATAAGACAGCTCTATAGCAATTGACGAAAGTAACAAGAAAATAGCAGGGCTGCAGACACAGACGCCTCTATTGCTTTGTAGTGAGGTATTTCTGTCTGTTTGGCTGTTGGAGTATCTGCTTAAGACAAGCTGAATTGAGTTTGTTGACGCGTAACAGGGGTCTACCAGTATGATTGGTGTTGAATAGCAAACAAACAGGCGGTTTTTAAAGCTGTTAGAGTGTTATATGTCTTGTGCCGTCTGTAAAAATATATATTTCTGGTTTTCCGTTCTGTCTAGTTCCTGTAGTCCATCTGATACGTGCCATATCGTACTCACATATAGACTGCATCACACTAATGGCCTTCACTTAAGCCAAGCTTGCCAAATTTCATGTAGCCAAATTCCACAAGGCCTTGTTTTTCCAGCCTACAAGTAGCTAACAGCAAACCACTTTAAAGAAGCAACTTTTCACGTAAAACACCACCTTATGTCTAACACTTGAGTTGCTATAGTTCACTTCGTCTATCTCCGTGTGTCTGTTTCAGCCTGCATATATAGTTCAGATTAGGTCTACAGCTGACGCGTTGCACCTGCACTCCACCAAAACAACAACCGATATGGAGTATAACGACGGCCAAAACGGCTCAAACCAACAAAATGAAACCCCTCGACGACCTAGACCCTGGGACAATCTTCCAAACACTACTCCTCAAGTCAACCAGGAGAACATTCCTCCTCCAACAGCTTATTATACGCCCCTCACACGACCTCCTACAGTCAAAGCTGAAACCAACCACGAACAGAGATACAATGGCTATACAGCTACAGTGAAGCAAGAATCTCTGGAAGACGGAGCAGCCATTGACCCAGCTTTGTTCAGTATGGGTACTTCTACAGTGTCTGATACTCCTTCTCCAGCAGTTCCTTCTACTCAGTTTCAGACTCCTGAGCTGAGTACTCCTCTCAAGGTACTCACTCCTGAAGCTACTCCTTTGAAAACTGAACCCACCTCAGAAATCCCTTCAACCCCCCAACACAAGATTATCCCTTCTTCAGATACCGACTCAGTAACAGCTTTCAAAGTAGCTATTGACAAACTCCACCCTGGGTGTTTCTCTGGTACTGCCCAAACACTCATTGTGCAGTCTCCTCTTTCATACAAACACACTTTTGGACGGTCTTGGATGGGCAAAAAGTACAAGGACTCGTTGGTTGAGAGACCTGAGAGGCTCAAGGCTACTTCTTTAGGAGTAGGTGCAGCTATAGCGTGTAATCCAGGCAAATTTGAAATTGAAGAGTCTATACGACAATCAGACCTCTCTTCTGAACACGTTACTGCAGTCCATGGAGTAGGGTATATCAACATGTTGGAGCAGCTGTGTCTTGATTCAGAGGAAAAACTCGAAGCTGGGCAATTAGAATTGCCTCCCCATTGGCCTGAAGGAGACATTTACCTCTCTCCTGAGACTCTGACCGCTCTAAAAGGAGTAGTAGGAGCAGTTGAACGTGGTATTGACGCACTTTACGACTCAGACGTGTCTGAAGCACTCCAGAAACTGTCTATAGGCGATACTCCTCCTCCTGAAGGCTCCGGTAGTCCGTTCTCGCAAGCCTTTGTCAACATTAGACCTCCTGGACATCATTGTCATGCGTGTGACCCGTCTGGCTTTTGTCTAATCAACAATGCTCATGTGGCTATTCAGTACGCAGCTAAACAGTACGGAGTGACACATGCTGTCATTCTAGACTTTGATCTGCACCATGGGGACGGCTCTCAAGACATTTGCTGGTCTCAGGTGAATGTGGGAAGCACGCCTGCAAGCACCCCTGAACCGGAGAGTAAATTGACGTACACGCAGCCTTCAGTGGGTTATTTTAGTGTTCACGATATCAACAGTTTTCCCACAGAGCTGGGATACGCTACTCCTGAGGCTCTGAGGAACGCTTCTACGTGTTTGATGGGACATGGACTAGCTATTTGGAATGTCCATTTGGAGCCCTACGAGACTGAAGAGGAGTTTTGGCGTCTCTACCGCAAGTACTGTGTCTTGTTTGAGAAAGCCAATGAGTTTCTCTTCAGATGCCAGAAAGAAGTCCAAGAAGCAGGCAAAGAGTTCAAGCCCATGGTGGTCCTCTCAGCAGGCTTTGACGCTTCAGAACATGAAGGTAAAGGCATGCAGCGCCACTCAGTCAACGTCCCCGTAGAGTTCTACCACCGCTTCTCCAAAGACTCAGCCGCATTGGCTTCATACTACAAAGGCAAGCTCATTTCACTCCTGGAAGGCGGCTACTCGGATGCAGCCCTCTCTACTGGCATATGGAGTCATCTGACTGGACTAGTAGGCCAAGAGTGGAACCCCGATATCGGCTCTGCAGCTACAGCACGGGACGCCGAAAAGGTGTGCCGCAACAAAGACTCGTCACGCACACGCGAGGCCCTGCGATTGGGCAAACTGCTGTGGCCTGACGTAGCGTTGCCACCGCCTCCTTCGACCCGTACGCGAAGACCTAGACCTAATCAAACTTAATCTTGAAAGTTAGTACTAATGTTATCTATTGAATGAGAGAAGTGAGAGGAGTACCAGTAGGTGTTTTACAAGTAGTGTATAGGTACTATTGTAGCTGTAGAGTGTTTAATGTGTTTTTTTTTTTGGTGTTCTTTGGTTGACTTCTTGCTCTCTGGTAATGCCAGCTACAAGTCAAAATGCCCAATAATTTTTGTAAATAATATTTTACCAACAGATTAGCTTCGTAATTTACCACTTTACATGTGAGTGGGCACATGGGTTACAACGTAGACTGATAAAATTACACCCGACCGTTATCGTATAGGCCTTTGGTGACTATATAAAGCAGCAGGCGTGTCTCATTTTCAGCATCAGTCTTACGACACACCAACACTTTCACCTAACAACCACTTTTTTTACCACCTACTCAATCAACATGGCCGGCTGCTCTACCTGCGACAAGTCTTGCTCTTCTTGCACCTCTTGTGCTGGATCTTCTTGCAAGTGCTGCTCTCACTCTAAGTAGATGTTGAAGTACACTACTTGGTCCCTTTAACTAGGTTGACATAACTCTGAATAAACCGCGAAATCTACAAACCCCTTTGGCACGTGTAACGGAGCTGCGTAATTAGCCCGGTTTTTATCTGGACACGCAATTAGCCTGTTTTCTATTCAAAAAAAAAAAAAAAAAAAAAAAAAAAAA